>JAUJEF010000724.1:0-24000 GCA_030444885.1 Citrus sp. QX-2021
TTGGCACGGGGAGGCCGCTCGCAAAGTCTCGCCCCATTCCGAGTCCGGCGGACGAAGTGGTGCAGCCCCTCCCCCCAAGGCTATAGCCCACCCGTTTTTGGGCCATTTTTCCGCTGGATGAACTTGGCGCCCCGGCCTTCGGGCGGTTATTTTTGTGCGCGGCTGTGCCCGCGGCTTATTTTTGGCATACGGAGGCCGCTCGCAAAGTCTCGCCCCATTCCGAGTCAGGCAGACGAAGTTGGCCAGCCGTTCCCCCCAAGGCTATAGCCCACCCGTTTTTTGGCCATTTTTCTGCTGGACGAACTTGGCGCCCCGGCCTTCGGGCTGTTATTTTTGGGCGCGGCTGTGCCCGAGTCCTATTTTTGGCACGCGGAGGCCGCTCGTAAAGTCTCGCCTCATTCCGAGTCCGGCGGACGAAGTGGGCCAGCCCCTCCCCCCAAGGCTATAGCCCACCCGTTTTTTGGCCATTTTTCCGCTGGACGTACTTGGTGCCCCGGCCTTCGGGCGGTTATTTTTGGGCGCGGCTGTGCCCGCGGCCTACTTTGACACGGGGAGGCCGCTCGCAAAGTCTCGCCCCATTCCGAGTCCGGCGGACGAAGTTGGCCAGCCCCTCTCCCCAAGGCTATAGCCCACCCGTTTTTTGGCCATTTTTCCGCTGGACGTACTTGGCGCCCCAGCCTTCGGGTGGTTATTTTTGGGCGCGGCTTTGCCCACGGCCTATTTTGGCACGGGCAGGCCGCTCGCAAAGTCTCGCCCCATTCCGAGTCCGGCGGACGAAGTGGTGCAGCCCCTCCCCCCAAGGCTATAGCCCACCCGTTTTTGGGCCATTTTTCCGCTGGACGAACTTGGCGCCCCGGCCTTCGGGTGGTTATTTTTTGGGCGCGGCTGTGCCCGCGGCCTATTTTTGGCATGCGGAGGCCGCTCGCAAAGTCTCGCCCCATTCTGAGTCCGGCGGACGAAGGTCGCCAGCCCCTCCCCCCAAGGCTTTAGCCCACCCGTTTTTTGGCCATTTTTCCGCTGGACGAACTTGGCGCCCCGGCGTTCGGGTGGTTATTTTTGGGATCGGCTGTGCCCACGGCCTTTTTTTGGCACGCGGAGGCCGTTCGCAAGGTCTCACCCTGTTTCGAGTCCGGCAGACGAAGTTGGCCAGCCCCTCCCCCCAAGGCTATAGCCCACCCGTTTTTTGGCCATTTTTCCGCTAGGGGGTACGGGCGCGCCGACCTTCGGGGGGTTATTTTTGGGCGCGGCTGTGCCCGTAGCCTATTTTTGGCGCGCCGAGGCCGCTCGCAAAGTCTCGTACCATTCCGAGTCCGGCGGACGAAGTGGTGCAGCCCCTCCCCCCAAGGCTATAGCCCACCCGTTTTTGGGCCATTTTTCCGCTGGACGAACTTTGCGCCCCGGCCTTCGGGCGGTTATTTTTGTGCGCGGCTGTGCCCGCGGCCTATTTTTGGTACGCGGAGGCTGTTCGCAAAGTCTCGCCCTATTCCGAGTCCGGCGGACGAAGTTGGCCAGCCCCTCCCCCCAAGGCTATAGCCCACCCGTTTTTTGGCCATTTTTCCGCTGGGGGGTTTGGGCGCGCCGACCTTCGGGGGGTTATTTTTGGGCGCGGCTGTGCTCGCAGCCTATTTTTGGTGCGTCGAGGCCGCTCGCAAAGTCTCGTACCATTCCTAGTCCGGCGGACGAAGTGGGCCAGCCCCTCCCCCCAAGGCTGTAGCCCACCCGTTTTTTGGCCATTTTTCCGCTGGACGTACTTGGCGCCCCAGCCTTCGGGAGGTTATTTTTGGGTGCGGCTGTGCCCGCGGCCTATTTTTGGCACGCGGAGGCCACTTGCAAAGTCTCGTCCCATTCCGAGTCCGGCGGACGAAGTTTGCCAGCCCCTCCCCCCAAGGCTATAGCCCACCCGTTTTTTGGCCA
This sequence comes from Citrus sp. QX-2021, assembly GCA_030444885.1. Lineage (NCBI taxonomy): Eukaryota > Viridiplantae > Streptophyta > Magnoliopsida > Sapindales > Rutaceae > Citrus > Citrus sp. QX-2021. Next base: position 1,915 of record JAUJEF010000724.1, read on the forward strand.
TTTTTCCGCTGGACGAACTTGGCGCCCCGGCGTTCGGTCGGTTATTTTTGGGCGAGGCTGTGCCCGCGGCCTATTTTTGGCATGCGGAGGCCGTTCGCAAAGTCTCGCCCTATTCCGAGTCCAGCGGAGGAAGTGGGCCAGCCCCTCCCCCCAAGGCTATAGCCCACCCGTTTTTTGGCCATTTTTCCGCTGGGGGGTTTGGGCGCGCCGACATTCGGAGGGTTATTTTTGGGCGCGGCTGTGCCCGCGGCCTATTTTTGGCGCGCCGAGGCTGCTCGCAAAGTCTGGCACCATTCCGAGTCCGGCGGACGAAGTTGGCCAGCCCCTCCCCCGAAGGCTATAGCCCACCCGTTTTATGGCCATTTTTCCGCTGGACGAACTTGGAGCCCCGGCCTTCGGGCAGTTATTTTTGGGCTCGGCTGTGCCCGCGCCCTAATTTTGGCACGCGGAGGCCGCTCGCAAAGTCTCGCCCCATTCCGAGTCCGGCGGACGAAGTGGTGCAGCCCCTCCCCCCAAGGCTATAGCCCACCCGTTTTTTGGCCATTTTTCCGCTGGACGAACTTGGCGCCCCGGCGTTCGGGCGGTTATTTTTGGGCGCGGTTGTGTCCACGGCCTATTTTTGGCACAGGGAGGCCGCTCACAAAGTCTCGCCCCATTCCAAGTCCGGCGGACGAAGTTGGCCAGCCCCTCCCCCCAAGGCTATGGCCCACCCGTTTTTTTGCCATTTTTCCGCTGGGGGTTTGGGCGCGCCGACCTTCGGGGGATTATTTTTGGGCGCGGCTGTGCCCGCGGACTATTTTTAGCATGCGGAGGCCACTCGCAAAGTCTCGCCCCATTCCGAGTCCGGCAGACGAAGTTGGCCAGGCCCTCCCCCCAAGGCTATAGCCCACCCGTTTTTTGGCCATTTTTCCGCTGGGGGGTTTGTGCGCGCCGACCTTCTGGGGGTTATTTTTGAGCGCGGCTGTGCCCGCAGCCTATTTTTGGCATGCGGAGGCCGCTCCCAAAGTCTCGCCCCATTCCGAGTCCGGCGGACGAAGTGGGCCAGCCCCTCCCCCCAAGGCTATAGCCCACCCGTTTTTTGGCCATTTTTCCGCTGGACGTACTTGGCGTCCCGGCCTTCAGGGGGTAATTTTTGGGCGCGGCTGTGTCCAGGCCTATTTTTGGCACAGGGAGGCCGCTCGAAAAGTCTCGCCCCTTTCCGAGTCCGGCGGACGAAGTTGGCCCGCCCCTCCCCCCAAGGCTATGGCCCACCCGTTTTTTGTCCATTTTTCTGCTGGACGAACTTGGCGCCCCGGCGTTCGGGCGGTTATTTTCGTGTGCGGCTGTGCCCACGGCCTTTGTTTGGCACGCGGAGGCCGCTCACAAAGTCTCGCCCCATTACGAGTCCGGCGGACGAAGTTGGCCAGCCCCTCCCCCCAAGGCTATAGCCCACCCGTTTTATGGCCATTTTTCCGCTGGACGAACTTGGCGCCCCGGCCTTCGGGCGGTTATTTTTGGGCTCGGCTGTGCCCGCGCCCTAATTTTAGCACGCGGAGGCTGCTCGCAAAGTCTCGCCCCATTCCGAGTCCGGCGGACGAACTTCGCCAGCCCCTCCCCCCAAGGCTATAGCCCACCCGTTTTTTGGCCATTTTTCCACTGGACGAACTTGGCGCCCCGGCCTTCGGGTGGTTATTTTTGGGCACGGCTGCACCCGCGGCCTATTTTTAGCACGCGGAGGCTGCTCGAAAAGTCTCGCCCCATTCCGAGTCCGGCGAACGTAGTGGGCCAGCCCCTCCCCCCAAGGCCATAGCCCACCCGTTTTTTGGCCATTTTTCCGCAGGACGAACTTGGCGCCCCGGCCTTCGGGCGGTTATATTTGCGCGCGGATGTGCCCACGGTCTATTTTTGGCACGCGGAGGCCGCTCGCAATGTCTCACCCCATTCCGAGTCCGGCGGACGAAGTCGGCCAGCCCCTCCCCCCAAGGCTATAGCCCGCCCGTTTTTTGTCCATTTTTCCACTGGGGGGTTGGGAGCGCCGACCTTCGGGGGGTTATTTTTGGGCGCGGCTGTGCCCGCGGCCTATTTTTGCCACGCGGAGGCCACTCGCAAAATCTCACCCCATTCCGAGTCCGGCGGACGAAGTCGGCCAGCCCCTCCCCCCAAGGCTATAGCCCACCCGTTTTTTGGCCATTTTTCCGCTAGGGGGTTTGGGCGCGCAGACCTTCGGGGGGTTCTTTTTGGGCGCGGCTGTGCCCGCGGCCTATTTTTGGCACGCGGAGGCCGCTCGCAAAGTCTCTCCCCATTCCGAGTCCGGCGGACGAAGTTGGCCAGCCCCTCCCCCCAAGGCTATAGCCCACCCGTTTTTTGGCCATTTTTCCGCTGGACGAACTTGGCGCCCCGGCCTTCGGGCGGTTATTTTTGGGCGAGGCTGTGCCCGCGGCCTATTTTTAGCACGCGGAGGCCGCTTGCAAAGTCTCGCCCCATTCCGAGTCCGGCGGACGAAGTTGGCCAGCCCCTCCCCCCAAGGCTATAGCCCACCCGTTTTTTGGCCATTTTTCCGCTGGACGTACTTGGCGCCCCGGCCTTCGGGCGGTTATTTTTGGGCGCGGCTGTGTCCGGGCCTATTTTTGGCACAGGGAGGCCGCTCGAAAAGTCTCCCTCCATTCCGAGTCCGTCGGACGAAGTGGTGCAGCCCCTCCCCCCAAGGCTATAGCCCACCCGTTTTTGGGCCATTTTTCCGCTGGACGAACTTGGCGCCCTGGCCTTCGGGGGGTTATTTTTGGGCGCGACTGTGGCCGCAACCTATTTTTGGCGCGCGGAGGCCGCTCGCAAAGTCTCGCCCCATTCCGAGTCCGGCGGACGAAGTTGGCCAGCCCCTCTCCCCAAGGCTATAGCCCACCCGTTTTTTGGCCATTTTTCCGCTGGACGAACTTAGCGCCCCGGTGTTCGGGCGGTTATTTTTGGGCGAGGCTGTGCCCGCGGCCTATTTTTGGCACGCGGAGGCCGCTTGCAAAGTCTCGCCCCATTCCGAGTCCGGCGGACGAAGTGGGCCAGCTCCTCCCCCCAAGGCTATAGCCCACCCGTTTTTTGGCCATTTTTCCTCTGGACGTACTTGGCGCCCCGGCCTTCGGGCTGTTATTTTTGGGCGCGGTTGTGTTCGGGCCTATTTTTGGCACAGGGAGGCCGCTCGCAAAGTCTCGCTCCATTCCGAGTCCGGCGGACGAAGTTGGCCAGCCCCTCCCCCCAAGGCTATGGCCCACCCGTTTTTTTGCCATTTTTCCGCTGGGGGGTTTGGGCGCACCGACCTTCGGGGGGTTATTTTTGGGCGCGGCTGTGCCCGCGAACTATTTTTAGCATTCAGAGGCCGCTCGCAAAGTCTCGCCCCATTCCGAGTCCGGCGGACGAAGTTGGCCAGCCCCTCCCCCCAAGGCTATAGCCCACCCGTTTTTTGGCCATTTTTCCGCTGGGGGGTATGGGCGCGCCGATCTTCGGGGGGTTATTTTTGGGCGCGGCTGTGCCCGCGGCCTATTTTTGGCACGGGGAGGCCGCTCGCAAAGTCTCACCCCATTCCGAGTCCGGCGGACGAAGTGGTGCAGCCCCTCCCGCCAAGGCTATAGCCCACCCGTTTTTTGGCCATTTTTCCGCTGGACGTACTTGGCGTCCCGGCCTTCGGGGGGTAATTTTTGGGCGTGGCTGTGTCCAGGCCTATTTTTGGCACAGGGAGGCCGCTCGCAAAGTCTCGCCCCATTCCGAGTCCGGCGGGCGAAGTTGGCCAGCCCCTCCCCCCAAGGCTATGGCCCACCCGTTTTTTGGCCATTTTTCTGCTGGACGAACTTGGCGCCCCGGCCTTCGGGCGGTTATTTTTGGGCGCGGCTTTGTCCGCGGCCTATTTTTGGCACGCGGAGGCCGCTCGCAAAGTCTCGCCCCATTCCGAGTCCGGCGGACGAAGTTGGCCAGCCCCTCCCCCCAAGGCTATAGCCCACCCGTTTTTTGGCCATTTTTCCGCTGGACGAACTTAGCGTCCCGGTGTTCGGGCGGTTATTTTTGGGCGCGGCTGTCCTCGCGGCCTATTTTTGGCACGCGGAGGCTGCTCGCAAAGTCTCGCCCCATTCCGAGACCGGCGGACGAAGTTGGCCAGCCCCTCCCCCCAAGGCTATAGCCCACCCGTTTTTTGGCCATTTTTCCGCTGGACGAACTTGGTGCCCCGGCCTTCAGGCGGTTATTTTTGGGTAAGGCTGTGCCCACGGCCAATTTTGGGCACGCGGAGGCCGCTTGCAAAGTCTCACCCCATTCCGAGTCCAGCGGACGAAGTGGGCCAGCCCCTCCCCCCATGGCTATAGCCCACCCGTTTTTTGGCCATTTTTCCGCTGGACGTACTTGGCGCCCCGGCCTTCGGGTGGTTATTTTTGGGCGCGGCTGTGTCCGGGCCTATTTTTCGCACAGGGAGGCCGCTCGCAAAGTCTCCCTCCATTCCGAGTCCGTCGGACGAAGTGGTGCAGCCCCTCCCCCGAAGGCTATAGCCCACCCGTTTTTGGGGCATTTTTCCGCTGGACGAACTTGCCGCCCCGGCCTTCGGGGGGTTATTTTTGGGCGCGGCTGTGGCCGCAGCCTATTTTTGGCACGCGGAGGCCGCTCGCAAAGTCTCGCCCATTCCGAGTCCGGCGGACGAAGTTGGCCAGCCCCACCCCCCAAGGCTATAGCCCACCCGTTTTCGTGGCCTTTTACCGCTGGACGAACTTGGCACCCCGGCCTTCGGACGGGTATTTTTGGACGCGGCTTTGCCCGCGGCCTATTTTTGGCACACGGAGGCGCCTCGCAAAGTCTCGCGCCATTCCGAGTCCGGCGGACGAAGTTGGCCAGCCCCACCCCCCAAGGCTATAGCCCACCCGTTTTTGTGGCCTTTTTCCGCTGGACGAACTTGGCGCCCCGGCCTTCGTGCGGGTATTTTTGGGCGCGGCTGTGCCCGCGGCCTATTTTTGGCACACGGAGGCGCCTCGCAAAGTCTCGTGCCATTCCGAGTCCGGCGGACGAAGTTGGCCAGCCCCACCCCCCAAGGCTATAGCCCACCCGTTTTTGTGGTCTTTTTCCGCTGGACGAACTTGGCGCCCCACCTTCGGGCGGTTATTTTTGGGCGCGGCTGTGCCAGCGGCCTATTTTTGGCACACGGAGGACCCTCGTAAAGTCTCACGCCATTCCGAGTCCGGCGGACGAAGATGGCCAGCCCCACCCCCCAAGGCTATAGCCCACCCGTTTTTGTGGCCTTTTTCCGCTGGACGAACTTGGCGCCCCGGCCTTCGGGCGGGTATTTTTTGGCGCGGCTGTGCCCGCGGCCTATTTTTGGCACACGGAGGTGCCTCGCAAAGTCTCGCGCCTTTCTGTGTCCGGCGGATGAAGTTGGCCAGCCCCACCCCCCAAGGCTATAGCCCACCCGTTTTTGTGGCCTTTTTCCGCTGGACGAACTTGGCGACTCGTCCTTCGTGAGGGAATTTTTGGGCGCGGCTGTGCCCGCAGCCTATTTTTGGCACACGGAGGCGCCTCGCAAAGACTCGCGCCATTCCGAGTCCGGCGGATGAAGTTGGCCATCCCCACCCCCCAAGGCTATAGCCCGCCCGTTTTTGTGGCCTTTTTCCGCTGGACGAAATTGGCGCCCCGGCCTTCAGGCGGTTATCTTTGGGCGCGGCTGTGCCCGCGGCATATTTTTGGCACACGGAGGCAGCTCGCAAAGTCTTGCACCATTCCGAGTCCGGTAGACGAATTTGGCCAGCCCCACCCCCCAAGGCTATAGCCCACCCGTTTTTGTGGCCTTTTTCCGCTGGACGAACTTGACGCCCCGGCCTTCGGGCGGTTATTTTTGGGCGCGGCTGTGCCCGCAGCCTATTTTTGGCACACGGAGGCCCCTCGCAAAGGCTCGCGCCATTCCGAGTCCGGCGGACGAAGTGGGCCAGTCCCACCCCCCAAGGCTATAGCACACCCGTTTTTGTGGCCTTTTTCCGCTGGACGAACTTAGCGCCCCGAGCTTCGGGCGGTTATTTTTGGGCGCGGCTGTGTCCGCGGCCTATTTTTGGCACACGGAGGCCCCTCGCAAAGTCTCGCGCCATTCCGAGTCCGGCGGACGAAGTCGGCCAGCCCCATCCCCCAAGGCTATAGCCCACCCGTTTTTGTGGCCTTTTTCTGCTAGACGAACTTGGCGCCCCGGCCTTCGGGCGGGTATTTTTGGGCGCGGCTGTGTCCGCGGCCTATTTTTGGCACACGGAGGCGCCTCGTAAAGTCTCGTGCCATTCCGAGTCCGGCAGACGAAGTTGGGCAGCCCCACCCCCCAAGGCTATAGCCCACCCGTTTTTGTCTCCTTTTTCCGCTGGACGAACTTGGCGCCCCGGCCTTCGGGAGGATATTTTTGGGCGCGGCTGTGTCCGCGGCCTATTTTTGGCACACGGAGGGGCCTCCCAAAGTCTCGAGCCATTCCGAGTCCGGCGGACGAAGTCGGCCAGCCCCACCCCCCAAGGCTATAGCCCACCCGTTTTTGTGGCCTTTTTCCGCTGGACGAACTTGGCGCCCCGTCCTTCGGGAGGGTATTTTTGGGCGCGGCTGTGCCCGCCACCTATTTTTGGCACATGGAGGCGCCTCGCAATGTCTCGCGCCATTCCGAGTCCGGCGTACGAAGTTGGGCCGCCCCACCCCCCAAGGCTATAGCCCACCCGTTTTTGTGGCTTTTTTCCGCTGGTCGAACTTGGCGCCCCGGCCTTCGGGTGGGAATTTTAGCCGCGGCTATGCCCGCGGACTATTTTTGGCACACGGAGGCGCCTCGCAAAGTCTCGCGCCATTCCGAGTCCGGCGGACGAAGTAGGCCAGCCCCACCCCCCAAGGCTATAGCCCACCCGTTTTTGTGGCCTTTTTCCGCAGGATGAACTTGGCGCCCCGGCCTTCGGGCGGGTATTTTTGGGCGCGGCTGTGCCCGCGGCCTAGTTTTCGCACACGGAGGCACCTCACAAAGTCTCGCGCCATTCCGAGTCCGGCGGACGAAGTCCGCCCGCCCCACCCCCCAAGGCTATAGCCCACCCGTTTTTGTGGCCTTTTACCGTTGGACGAACTTGGCGCCCCGGCCTTCGGGAGGGTATTTTTGGGCGTGGCTGTGTCCGTGGCCTATTTTTGGTACACGGAGGCGCCTCCCAAAGTCTCGAGCCATTCCGAGTCCGGCGGACGTAGTCGGCCAGCCCCACCCCCCAAGGCTATAGCCCACCCGTTTTTGTGGCCTTTTTCCGCTGGACGAACTTGGCGCCCCGGCCTTCGGGCGGGTATTTTTGGGCGCGGCTGTGCCCGCGGCCTATTTTTGGCACACGGAGGCACCTCGCAAAGTATCGCGCCATTCCGAGTCCGGCGGACGAAGTGGGCCAGCCCCACCCCCCAAGGCTATAGCCCACCCGTTTTTGGGGCCTTTTACCGCTGGACGAACTTGGCGCCCCGGCCTTCGTGCGGGTATTTTTGGCCGCGGCTATGCCCGTGGACTATTTTTGGCACACGGAGGCGCCTCGCAAAGTCTCGCGCCATTCCGAGTCCGGCGGACGAAGTAGGCCAGCCCCACCCCCCAAGGCTATAGCCCACCCGTTTTTGTGGCCTTTTTCCGCAGGACGAACTTGGCGCCCCGGCCTTCGGGCGGGTATTTTTGGGCGCGGCTGTGCCCGCGGCCTAGTTTTCGCACACGGAGGCACCTCACAAAGTCTCGCGCCATTCCGAGTCCGGCGGACGAAGTCCGCCAGCCCCACCCCCCAAGGCTATAGCCCACCCGTTTTTGTGGCCTTTTACCGTTGGACGAACTTGGCGCCCCGGCCTTCGGGAGGGTATTTTTGGGCGTGGCTGTGTCCGCGGCCTATTTTTGGTACACGGAGGCGCCTCGCAAAGTCTCGCGCCATTCCGAGTCCGGCGGACGAAGTCGGCCAGCCCCACCCCCCAAGGCTATAGCCCACCCGTTTTTGTGGCCTTTTTCTGCTGGACGAACTTGGCGCCCCGGCCTTCGGGCGGGTATTTTTGGGCGCGGCTGTGTCCGCGGCCTATTTTTGGCACACGGTGGCGCCTCGAAAAGTCTCGTGCCATTCCGAGTCCGGCAGACGAAGTTGGGCAGCCCCACCCCCCAAGGCTATAGCCCACCCGTTTTTGTCTCCTTTTTCCGCTGGACGAATTTGGCGCCCCGGCCTTCGGGAGGGTATTTTTGGGCGCGGCTGTGTCCGTGGCCTATTTTTGGCACACGGAGGCGCCTCCCAAAGTCTCTAGCCATTCCGAGTCCGGCGGACGAAGTCGGCCAGCCCCACCCCCCAAGGCTATAGCCCACCCGTTTTTGTGGCCTTTTTCCGCTGGACGAACTTAGCGCCCCAAGCTTCGGGCGGTTATTTTTGGGCGCGGCCGTGTCCCCGGCCTATTTTTGGCACACGGAGGCCCATCGCAAACGCTCGCGCCATTCCGAGTCCGGCGGACGAAGTGGGCCAGCCCCACCCCCCAAGGCTATAGCCCACCCGTTTTTGTGGCCTTTTTCGGCAGGACGAACTTGGCTCCCCTGCCTTCGGGCGGTTATTTTTAGTCGCGGCTGTGCCCGCGTCCTATTTTTAGCACACGTAGGCACCTCGCAAAGTCTCGCGCCATTCCGAGTCCGGCGGACGAAGTGGGCCAGCCCCACCCCCCAAGGCTATAGCCCACCCGTTTTTGGGGCCTTTTACCGCTATACGAACTTGGCGCCCCGGCCTTCGTGCGGGTATTTTTGGGCGCGGCTGTGCCCGCGCGTATTTTTGGCACACGGAGGCGCCTCGTAAAGTCTCGCGCCATTCCGAGTCCAGCGGACGAAATTGGCCAGCCCCCCCCCCCAAGGCTATAGCCCACCCGTTTTTGGGGCTAGTTTCCGCTGGACGAACTTGGCGCCCCGGCCTTCGGGAGGGTATTTTTGGGCGCGGCTGTGTCCGCGGCCTATTTTTGGCACACGGAGGTGCCTCGCAAAGTCTCGCGCCATTCCGAGTCCGGCGGACGAAGTCGGCCAGCCCCACCTCCCAAGGCTATAGCCCACCCGTTTTTGTGGCCCCCTCCGGCCGGACGAACTTGGCGCCCCGGCCTTCGGGCGTGTATTTTTGGGCGCGGCTGTGTCCGCGGCCTATTTTTGGCACACGGAGGCGCCTCACAAAATCTCGTGCCATTCCGAGTCCGGCAGACGAAGTTGGGCAGCCCCACCCCCCAAGGCTATAGCCCACCCGTTTTTGTGGCCTTTTTCCGCTGGACGAACTTGGCTCCCCTGCCTTCGGGCGGTTATTTTTAGTCGCGGCTGTGCCCACGTCCTATTTTTAGCACACGTAGGCACCTCGCAAAGTCTCGCGCCATTCCGAGTCCGGCGGACGAAGTAGGCCAGCCCCAGCCCCGAAGGCTATAGCCCACCCGTTTTTGTGGCCCTTTTCCGCTGGACGAACTTGGCGCCCCGGCCTTCGGGCGGGAAATTTAGCCGCGGCTGTGCCCGCGGCATTTTTTTGTCACACGGAGGCGCCTCGGAAAGTCTCGCGCCATTCCGAGTACGGCGTACGAAGTTGGGCAGCCCCACCCCCCAAGGCTATAGCCTACCCGTTTTTGTGGCTTTTTTCCGCTGGACGAACTTGGCGCCCCGGCCTTCGGGCGGGAATTTTAGCCGCGGATATGCCCGCGGACTATTTTTGGCACACGGAGGTGCCTCGCAAAGTCTCGTGCCATTCCGAGTCCGGCGGACGAAGTTGGCCAGCCCCACCCCCCAAGGCTATAGCCCACCCGTTTTTGTGGCCGTTTACCGCTGGACGAACTTGGCGCCCCGGCCTTCGGGCGGGTATTTTTGGGCGCGGCTGTGCCCGCGGCCTATTTTTGGCACACGGAGGTGCCTCGCAGAGTCTTGCATCATTCCGAGTCCGGCGGACGAAGTTGGCCAGCCCCACCCCCCAAGGCTATAGCCCACCCGTTTTTGTGGCCTTTTTACGCTGGATGAATTTGGCGCCCCGGCCTTCGGGAGGGTATTTTTGGGCGCGGCTGTGCCCGCGGCCTATTTTCGGCGTACGGAGGTGCCTCGGAAAGTCTCGGGCCATTCCGAGTCCGGCGGACCAAGTTGGCTTGCCCCACCTCCCAAGGCTATAGCCCACCCGTTTTTGTGGCCTTTTTCCGCTGGACGAACTTGGCGCCCCGTCCTTCGGGAGGGTATTTTTGGGCGCGGCTGTGCCCGCCATCTATTTTTGGCACATGGAGGCGCCTCGCAATGTCTCGCGCCATTCCGAGTCCAGCGGACGAAATTGGCCAGCCCCCCCCCCAAGGCTATAGCCCACCCGTTTTTGGGGCTAGTTTCCGCTGGACGAACTTGGCGCCCCGGCCTTCGGGAGGGTATTTTTGGGCGCGGCTGTGTCCGCGGCCTATTTTTGGCACACGGAGGTGCCTCGCAAAGTCTCGCGCCATTCCGAGTCCGGCGGACGAAGTTGGCCAGCCCCACCTCCCAAGGCTATAGCCCACCCGTTTTTGTGGCCCTTTTCCGCTGGACGAACTTGGCGCCCCGGCCTTCGGGCGGGTATTTTTGGGCGCGGCTGTGTCCGCGGCCTATTTTTGGCACACGGAGGCGCCTCACAAAGTCTCGTGCCATTCCGAGTCCGGCAGACGAAGTTGGGCAGCCCCACCCCCCAAGGCTATAGCCCACCCGTTTTTGTCTCCTTTTTCCGCTGGACGAACTTGGCGCCCCGGCCTTCGGGAGGGTATTTTTGGGCGCGGCTGTGTCCGCGGCCTATTTTTGGCACACGGAGGCGCCTCGCAAAGTCTCGCGCCATTCCGAGTCCGGCGGACGAAGTTGGCCAGCCCCACCTCCCAAGGCTATAGCCCACCCGTTTTTGTGGCCCTTTTCCGCTGGACGTACTTGGCGCCCCGGCCTTCGGGCTGGAAATTTAGCCGCGGCTGTGCCCGCGGCATTTTTTTGTCACACGGAGGCGCCTCGGAAAGTCTCGCGCCATTCCGAGTCCGGCGTACGAAGTTGGGCAGCCCCACCCCCCAAGGCTATAGCCTACCCGTTTTTGTGGCTTTTTTCCGCTGGACGAACTTGGCGCCCCGGCCTTCTGATGGGAATTTTAGCCGCGGCTATGCCCGCGGACTATTTTTGGCACACGGAGGAGCCTCGCAAAGTCTCGTGCCATTCCGAGTCCGGCGGACGAAGTTGGCCAGCCCCACCCCCCAAGGCTATAGCCCACCCGTTTTTGTGGCCGTTTACCGCTGGACGAACTTGGCGCCCCGGCCTTCGGGCGGGTATTTTTGGGCGCGGCTGTGCCCGCGGCCTATTTTTGGCACACGGAGGCGCCTCGCAGAGTCTTGCATCATTCCGAGTCCGGCGGATGAAGTTGGCCAGCCCCACCCCCCAAGGCTATAGCCCACCCGTTTTTGTGGCCTTTTTACGCTGGATGAATTTGGCGCCCCGGCCTTCGGGAGGGTATTTTTGGGCGCGGCTGTGCCCGCGGCCTATTTATGGCGTACGGAGGCGCCTCGCAAAGTCTCGGGCCATTCCGAGTCCGGCGGACCAAGTTGGCTTGCCCCACCTCCCAAGGCTATAGCCCACCCGTTTTTGTGGCCTTTTTCCGCTGGACGAACTTGGCGCCCCGTCCTTCGGGAGGGTATTTTTGGGCGCGGCTGTGTCCGCCACCTATTTTTGGCACATGGAGGCGCCTCGCAAAGTCTCGCGCCATTCCGAGTCCGGCGTACGAAGTTGGGCCGCCCCACCCCCCAAGGCTATAGCCCACCCGTTTTTGTGGCTTTTTTCCGCTGGTCGAACTTGGCGCCCCGGCCTTTGGGTGGGAATTTTAGCCGCGGCTATGCCCGCGGACTATTTTTGGCACACGAAGGCGCCTCGTAAAGTCTCGCGCCATTCCGAGTCCGGCGGACGAAGTTGGCCAGCCCCACCCCCCAAGGCTATAGCCCACCCGTTTTTGTGGCCTTTTACCGCTGGACGAACTAGGCGCCCCGGCCTTCGGGGGGGTATTTTTGGGCACGGCTGTGACCGCGGCCTATTTTTGGCACACGGAGGCGCCTCGCAAAGTCTCGCGCCATTCCGAGTCCGGCGGACGAAGTTGGCCAGCCCCACCACCAAAGGCTATAGCCCACCCGTTTTTGTGGCCTTTTACCGCTAGACGAACTTGGCGCCCCGGCCTTCGGGGGGGTATTTTTGGGCGCGGCTGTGCCCGCGGCCTATTTTTGGCACGCGGAGGCCGCTCGCAAAGTCTTGCCCCATTCCGAGTCCGGCGGACGAAGTGGTGCATCCCCTCCCACCAAGGCTATAGCCCACCCGTTTTTGGGCCATTTTTCTGCTGGACGAACTTGGCGCCCCGCCGTTCGGGCGGTTATTTTTGGTCGCGGCTGTGCCCGCGGCCTATTTTTGGCACGCGGAGGCCGTTCACAAAGTCTCGCCCCATTCCGAGTCCGGCGGACGAAGTGGGCCAGCCCCTCCCCCCAAGGCTATAGCCCACCCGTTTTTTGGCCATTTTTCCGCTGGGGGGTTTGGGCGTGCCGACCTTCGTGGGGTTCTTTTTGAGCGCGGCTGTGCCCGCGGCCTATTTTTGGCATGCGGAGGCCGTTCGCAAAGTCTCGCCCCATTCCGAGTCCGGCGGACGAAGTTCGCCAGCCCCTCCCCCCAAGGCTATAGCCCACCCGTTTTTTGTCCATTTTTCTGCTGGACGAACTTGGCGCCCCGCCCTTCGGGAGGTTATTTTTGGGCGCGGCTGTGTCCGCTGCCTATTTTTGGCACGCGAAGGCCGCTCACAAAGTCTCGCCCCATTCCGAGTCCGGCGGATGAAGTTTGCCAGCCCCTCCCCCCAAGGCTATAGCGCACCCGTTTTTTGGCAATTTTTCCGCTGGGGGGTTTGGGCTCGCCGACCTTCGGGGGCTTATTTTTGGGCGCGGCTGTGCCCGTAGATTATTTTTGGCACGCGGAGGCCGTTCGTAAAGTCTCGCCCCATTCCGAGTACGGCGGACGAAGTGGTGCATCCCCTCCCCCCAAGGCTATAGCCCACCCGTTTTTGGGCCATTTTTCCGCTGGATGAATTTGGCGCCCCGGCCTTCGGGCGGTTATTTTTGGGCGCGGCTGTGCCCGCGGCCTATTTTTGGCACGCGGAGGCCGCTCACAAAGTCTCGCTCCATTCCGAGTCCGGCGGACGAAGTTGGCCAGCCCCTCCCCCCAAGGCTATAGCCCACCCGTTTTTGGGCCATTTTTCCGCTGGATGAACTTGGCGCCCCGGCCTTCGGGCGGTTATTTTTGGGCGCGGCTGTGCCCGCGGCCTATTTTTGGCACGCGGAGGCCGCTCACAAAGTCTCGCTCCATTCCGAGTCCGGCGGACGAAGTTGGCCAGCCCTTCCCCCCAAGGCTATAGCCCACCCGTTTTTTGGCCATTTTTCCGCTGGACGAACTTGGCGCCCCGGCCTTCGGGCGGTTATTTTTGGGCGCGGCTGTGTCCGCTGCCTATTTTTCGCACGCGAAGGCCGCTCGCAAAGTCTCGCCCCATTCCGAGTCCGGCGGACGAAGTTGGCCAGCCCCTACCCCCAAGGCTATAGCCCACCCGTTTTTTGGCCATTTTTCCGCTGGGGGGTTTGGGCGCGCTGACCATCGGGGGGTTATTTTTGGGCGCAGCTGTGCCCGCAGCCTATTTTTTGCACGCGGAGGCCGCTCGCAAATTCTCGCCCCATTCCGAGTCCGGCGGACGAAGTTCGCCAGCCCCTCCCCCCAAGGCTGTAGCCCACCCGTTTTTTGGCCATTTTTCCGCTGGACGAACTTGCGCCCCGGCGTTCGGGCGGTTATTTTTGGCCACGACTGTGACCGCGGCCTATTTTTGGCATGCGGAGACCGTTCGCAAAGTCTCGCCCCATTCCGAGTCCGGCGGACGAAGTTGGCCAGCCCCTCCCCCCAAGGCTATAGCCCACCCGTTTTTTGGCCATTTTTCCGCTGGGGGGTTTGGGCGTGCCGACCTTCGGGGGGTTATTTTTGGGCGCGGCTGTGCCCGCGGCCTATTTTTGGCACGCGGAGGCCGTTCGCAAAGTCTCGCCCCATTCCGAGTCCGGCGGACGAAGTTGGCCAGCCCTTCCCCCCAAGGCTATAGCCCACCCGTTTTTTGGCCATTTTTCCGCTGGACGAACTTGGCGCCCCGGCCTTCGGGCGGTTATTTTTGGACGGGGCTGTGTCCGCGGCCTATTTTTGGCACGCGGAGGCCGCTCGTAAAGTCTCACCCCATTCCGAGTCCGGCGGACGAAGTGGGCCAGCCCCTCCCCCCAAGGCTATAGCCCACCCGTTTTTTGGCCATTTTTCCGCCGGGGGGTTTGGGCGTGCCGACCTTCGTGGAGTTATTTTTGGGCACGGCTGTGCCCGCGGCCTATTTTTGGCATGCGGAGGCCGTTCGCAAAGTCTCGCCCCATTCCGAGTCCGGCGGACGAAGTTGGCCAGCCCCTCCCCCCAAGGCTATAGCCCACCCGTTTTTGGGCCATGTTTCCGCTGGACGAACTTGGCGCCGAGGCCTTCGGGTGGTTATTTTTGGACGCGGCTGTGTCCGCGGCCTATTTTTGGCACGCGGAGGCCGCTCGCAAAGTCTCACCCCATTCCGAGTCCGGCGGACGAAGTTGGCCAGCCCCTCCCCCCAAGGCTATAGCCCACCCGTTTTTTGGCCATTTTTCCGCTGGACGAACTTGGCGCCCCGGCGTTCGGGCAGTTATTTTTGGCCGCGGCTGTGACCAAAGCCTATTTTTGGCACGCGGAGGCCGTTCGCAAAGTCTCGCCCCATTCCGAGTCCGGCGGACGAAGTTGGCCAGCCCCTCCCCCCAAGGCTATAGCCCACCCGTTTTTTGGCCACTTTTCCGCTGGGGGGTTTGGGCGTGCCGACCTTCGGGGGGTTATTTTTGGGCGCGGCTGTGCCCGCGGCCTATTTTTGGCACGCGTAGGCCGTTCGCAAAGTCTCACCCCATTCCGAGTCCGGCGGACGAAGTGGGCCAGCCCCTCCCCCCAAGGCTATAGCCCACCCGTTTTTTGGCCATTTTTCCGCTGGACAAACTTGGCGCCCCGGCGTTCGGGTGGTTATTTTTGGACGCGGCTGTGACCAAAGCCTATTTTTGGCGCGCGGAGGCTGCTCGCCAAGTCTCACCCCATCCCGAGTCCGGCGGACGAAGTAGGCCAGCCCCTCCCCCCAAGGCAATAGCCCACCCGTTTTTTGGCCATTTTTCCGCAGGACGTACTTGGCGCCCCGGCCTTCGGGCGGTTATTTTTGGGCGCGGCTGTGCCCGCGGCCTATTTTTGCACGGGGAGGCCGCTCGCAAAGTCTCGCCCCATTCCGAGTCCGGCGGACGAAGTGGTGCAGCCCCGCCCCCCAAGGCTATAGCCCACCCGTTTTTGGGCCATTTTTCCGCTGGACGAACTTGGCGCCCCGGCCTTCGGGCGGTTATTTTTGGGCGCGGCTTTGCCCGCGGCCTATTTTTGGCACGCGGAGGCCGCTCGCAAAGTCTCGCCCCATTCCGAGTCCGGCGGACGAAGTGGGCCAGCCCCTCCCCCCAAGGCTATAGCCCACCTGTTTTTGCGCCATTTTTCCGCTGGACGAACTTGGCGCCCCGGCATTCGGGCGCTTATTTTTGGCGCGCTGTGCCTGCCGTAGCCTATTTTGGCACGCGGAGGCCGCTCACAAAGTCTCGCTCCATTCCGAGTCCGGCGGACGAGAGTTGGCCAGCCCCTCCCCCCAAGGCTATAGCCCACCCGTTTTTGGGCCATTTTTCCGCTGGATGAACTTGGCGCCCCGGCCTTCGGGAGGTTATTTTTGGGCGCGGCTGTGCCCGCGGCCTATTTTTGGCACGCGGAGGCCGCTCACAAAGTCTCACTCCATTCCGAGTCCGGCGGACGAAGTTGGCCAGCCCTTCCCCCCAAGGCTATAGCCCACCCGTTTTTTGGCCATTTTTCCGCTGGACGAACTTGGCGCCCCGGCCTTCGGGCGGTTATTTTTGGGCGCGGCTGTGTCCGCTGCCTATTTTTGGCACACGAAGGCCGCTCGCAAAGTCTCACCCCATTCCGAGTCCGGCGGACGAAGTTGGCCAGCCCCTCCCCCCAAGGCTATAGCCCACCCGTTTTTTGGCCATTTTTCCGCTGGGGGGTTTGGGCGCGCCGACCATCGGGGGGTTATTTTTGGGCGCAGCTGTGCCCGCAGCCTATTTTTTGCACGCGGAGGCCGCTCGCAAATTCTCGTCCCATTCCGAGTCCGGCGGACGAAGTTCGCCAGCCCCTCCCCCCAAGGCTGTAGCCCACCCATTTTTTGGCCATTTTTCCGCTGGACGAACTTGCGCCCCCACGTACGGGCGGTTATTTTTTGCAACGGCTGTGACCGCGGCCTATTTTGGCATCACGGAGTCCGTTCGCAAAGTCTCGCCCCATTCCGAGTCCGGCGGACGAAGTTGGCCAGCCCCTCCCCCCAAGGCTATAGCCCACCCGTTTTTTGGCCATTTTTCCGCTGAGGGGTTTGGGCGTGCCGACCTTCGGGGGGTTATTTTTGGGCGCGGCTGTGCCCGCTGCCTATTTTTGGCACGCGGAGGCCGTTCGCAAAGTCTCGCCCCATTCCGAGTCCGGCGGACGAAGTTGGCCAGCCCCTTCCCCCAAGGCTATAGCCCACCCGTTTTTTGGCCATTTTTCCGCTGGACGAACTTGGCGCCCCGGCCTTCGGGCGGTTATTTTTGGACGCGGCTGTGTCCGCGGCCTATTTTTGGTACGCGGAGGCCGCTCGCAAAGTCTCACCCCATTCCGAGTCCGGCGGACGAAGTGGGCCAGCCCCTCCCCCCAAGGCTATAGCCCACCCGTTTTTTGGCCATTTTTCCGCTGGGGGGTTTGGGCGTGCCGACCTTCGTGGGGTTATTTTTGGGCGCGGCTGTGCCCGCGGCCTATTTTTGGCATGCGGAGGCCGTTCGCAAAGTCTCGCCCCATTCCGAGTCCGGCGGACGAAGTTGGCCAGCCCCTCCCCCCAAGGCTATAGCCCACCCGTTTTTGGGCCATGTTTCCGCTGGACGAACTTGGCGCCGAGGCCTTCGGGTGGTTATTTTTGGACGCGGCTGTGTCCGTAGCCTATTTTTGGCACGCGGAGGCCGCTCGCAAAGTCTCACCCCATTCCGAGTCCGGCGGACGAAGTTGGCCAGCCCCTCCCCCCAAGGCTATAGCCCACCCGTTTTTTGGCCATTTTTCCGCTGGACGAACTTGGCGCCCCGGCGTTCGGGTAGTTATTTTTGGCCGCGGCTGTGACCAAAGCCTATTTTTGGCACGCGGAGGCCGTTCGCAAAGTCTCGCCCCATTCCGAGTCCGGCGGACGAAGTTGGCCAGCCCCTCCCCCCAAGGCTATAGCCCACCCGTTTTTTGGCCACTTTTCCGCTGGGGGGTTTGGGCGTGCCGACCTTCGGGGGGTTATTTTTGGGCGCGGCTGTGCCCGCGGCCTATTTTTGGCACGCGTAGGCCGTTCGCAAAGTCTCACCCCATTCCGAGTCCGGCGGACGAAGTGGGCCAGCCCCTCCCCCCAAGGCTATAGCCCACCCGTTTTTTGGCCATTTTTCCGCTGGACGAACTTGGCGCCCCGGCGTTCGGGTGGTTATTTTTGGACGCGGCTGTGACCAAAGCCTATTTTTGGCGCGCGGAGGCTGCTCGCCAAGTCTCACCCCATCCCGAGTCCGGCGGACGAAGTAGGCCAGCCCCTCCCCCCAAGGCAATAGCCCACCCGTTTTTTGGCCATTTTTCCGCAGGACGTACTTGGCGCCCCGGCCTTCGGGCGGTTATTTTTGGGCGCGGCTGTGCCCGCGTCCTATTTTTGCACGGGGAGGCCGCTCGCAAAGTCTCGCCCCATTCCGAGTCCGGCGGACGAAGTGGTGCAGCCCCTCCCCCCAAGGCTATAGCCCACCCGTTTTTGGGCCATTTTTCCGCTGGACGAACTTGGCGCCCCGGCCTTCGGGCGGTTATTTTTGGGCGCGGCTTTGCCCGCGGCCTATTTTTGGCACGCGGAGGCCGCTCGCAAAGTCTCGCCCCATTCCGAGTCCGGCGGACGAAGTGGGCCAGCCCCTCCCCCCAAGGCTATAGCCCACCTGTTTTTGCGCCATTTTTCCGCTGGACGAACTTGGCGCCCCGGCATTCGGGCGCTTATTTTTGGGCGCGGCTGTGCCCGTAGCCTATTTTTGGCACGCGGAGGCCGCTCACAAAGTCTCGCTCCATTCCGAGTCCGGCGGACGAAGTTGGCCAGCCCCTCCCCCCAAGGCTATAGCCCACCCGTTTTTGGGCCATTTTTCCGCTGGATGAACTTGGCGCCCCGGCCTTCGGGAGGTTATTTTTGGGCGCGGCTGTGCCCGCGGCCTATTTTTGGCACGCGGAGGCCGCTCACAAAGTCTCGCTCCATTCCGAGTCCGGCGGACGAAGTTGGCCAGCCCTTCCCCCCAAGGCTATAGCCCACCCGTTTTTTGGCCATTTTTCCGCTGGACGAACTTGGCGCCCCGGCCTTCGGGCGGTTATTTTTGGGCGCGGCTGTGTCCGCTGCCTATTTTTGGCACGCGAAGGCCGCTCGCAAAGTCTCACCCCATTCCGAGTCCGGCGGACGAAGTTGGCCAGCCCCTACCCCCAAGGCTATAGCCCACCCGTTTTTTGGCCATTTTTCCGTTGGGGGGTTTGGGCGCGCCGACCATCGGGGGGTTATTTTTGGGCGCAGCTGTGCCCGCATCCTATTTTTTGCACGCGGAGGCCGCTCGCAAATTCTCGCCCCATTCCGAGTCCGGCGGACGAAGTTCGCCAGCCCCTCCCCCCAAGGCTGTAGCCCACCCATTTTTTGGCCATTTTTCCGCTGGACGAACTTGCGCCCCGGCGTTCGGGCGGTTATTTTTGGCCACGGCTGTGACCGCGGCCTATTTTTGGCATGCGGAGACCGTTCGCAAAGTCTCGCCCCATTCCGAGTCCGGCGGACGAAGTTGGCCAGCCCCTCCCCCCAAGGCTATAGCCCACCCGTTTTTTGGCCATTTTTCCGCTGAGGGGTTTGGGCGTGCCGACCTTCGGGGGGTTATTTTTGGGCGCGGCTGTGCCCGCGGCCTATTTTTGGCACGCGGAGGCCGTTCGCAAAGTCTCGCCCCATTCCGAGTCCGGCGGACGAAGTTGGCCAGCCCCTCCCCCCAAGGCTATAGCCCACCCGTTTTTTGGCCATTTTTCCGCTGGACGAACTTGGCGCCCCGGCCTTCGGGCGGTTATTTTTGGACGCGGCTGTGTCCGCGGCCTATTTTTGGTACGCGGAGGCCGCTCGCAAAGTCTCACCCCATTCCGAGTCCGGCGGACGAAGTGGGCCAGCCCCTCCCCCCAAGGCTATAGCCCACCCGTTTTTTGGCCATTTTTCCGCTGGGGGGTTTGGGCGTGCCGACCTTCGTGGGGTTATTTTTGAGCGCGGCTGTGCCCGCGGCCTATTTTTGGCATGCGGAGGCCGTTCGCAAAGTCTCGCCCCATTCCGAGTCCGGCGGACGAAGTTGGCAAGCCCCTCCCCCCAAGGCTATAGCCCACCCGTTTTTGGGCCATGTTTCCGCTGGACGAACTTGGCGCCGAGGCCTTCGGGTGGTTATTTTTGGACGCGGCTGTGTCCGCAGCCTATTTTTGGCACGCGGAGGCCGCTCGCAAAGTCTCACCCCATTCCGAGTCCGGCGGACGAAGTTGGCCAGCCCCTCCCCCCAAGGCTATAGCCCACCCGTTTTTTGGCCATTTTTCCGCTGGACGAACTTGGCGCCCCGGCGTTCGGGTAGTTATTTTTGGCCGCGGCTGTGACCAAAGCCTATTTTTGGCACGCGGAGGCCGTTCGCAAAGTCTCGCCCCATTCCGAGTCCGGCGGACGAAGTTGGCCAGCCCCTCCCCCCAAGGCTATAGCCCACCCGTTTTTTGGGCATTTTTCCGCTGGGGGGTTTGGGCGTGCCGACCTTCGGGGGGTTATTTTTGGGCGCGGCTGTGCCCGCGGCCTATTTTTGGCACGCGTAGGCCGTTCGCAAAGTCTCACCCCATTCCGAGTCCGGCGGACGAAGTTGGCCAGCCCCTCCCCCCAAGGCTATAGCCCACCCGTTTTTTGGCCATTTTTCCGCTGGACGAACTTGGCGCCCCGGCGTTCGGGCGGTTATTTTTGGCCGCGGCTGTGACCAAAGCCTATTTTTGGCACGCGGAGGCCGTTCGCAAAGTCTCGCCCCATTCCGAGTCCGGCGGACGAAGTTGGCCAGCCCCTCCCCCCAAGGCTATAGCCCACCCGTTTTTGGGCCATGTTTCCGCTGGACGAACTTGGCGCCGAGGCCTTCGGGCGGTTATTTTTGGACGCGGCTGTGTCCACGGCCTATTTTTGGCACGCGGAGGCCGCTCGCAAAGTCTCACCCCATTCCGAGTCCGGCGGACGAAGTTGGCCAGCCCCTCCCCCCAAGGCTATAGCCCACCCATTTTTTGGCCATTTTTCCGCTGGACGAACTTGGCGCCCCGGCGTTCGGGCAGTTATTTTTGGCCGCGGCTGTGACCAAAGCCTATTTTTGGCGCGCGGAGGCCGTTCGCAAAGTCTCGCCCCATTCCGAGTCCGGGGGACGAAGTTGGCCAGCCCCTCCCCCCAAGGCTACAGCCCACCCGTTTTTTGGCCATTTTTCCGCTGGGGGGTTTGGGCGTGCCGACCTTCGGGGGGTTATTTTTGGGCGCGGCTGTGCCCGTGGCCTATTTTTGGCACGCGTAGGCCGTTCGCAAAGTCTCACCCCATTCCGAGTCCGGCGGACGAAGTTGGCCAGCCCCTCCCCCCAAGGCTATAGCCCACCCGTTTTTTGGCCATTTTTCCGCTGGACGAACTTGGCGCCCCGGCGTTCGGGCGGTTATTTTTGGCCGCGGCTGTGACCAAAGCCTATTTTTGGCACGCGGAGGCCGTTCGCAAAGTCTCGCCCCATTCCGAGTCCGGCGGACGAAGTTGGCCAGCCCCTCCCCCCAAGGCTATAGCCCACCCGTTTTTTGGCCATTTTTCCGCTGGGGGGTTTGGGCGCGCCGACCATCGGGGGGTTATTTTTGGGCGCGGCTGTGCCCGCAGCCTATTTTTTGCACGCGGAGGCCTCTCGTAAAGTCTCGCCCCATTCCGAGTCCGGCGGACGAAGTTCGCCAGCCCCTCCCCCCAAGGCTATAGCCCACCCGTTTTTTGGCCATTTTTCCGCTGGACGAACTTGGCGCCCCGCCCTTCGGGAGGTTATTTTTTGGCGCGGCTGTGTCCGCTGCCTATTTTTGGCACGCGAAGGCCGCTCGCAAAGTCTCGCCCCATTCCGAGTCCGGCGGACGAAGTCGGCCAGCCCCTCCCCCAAAGGCTATAGCCCACCCGTTTTTTGGCCATTTTTCCGCTGGGGGGTTTGGGTGCGCCGACCTTCGGGGGCTTATTTTTGGGCGCGGCTGTGCCCGCGGCCTATTTTTGGCACGCGGAGGCCGCTCGCAAAGTCTCGCCCCATTCCGAGTACGGCGGACGAAGTGGTGCATCCCCTCCCCCCAAGGCTATAGCCCACCAGTTTTTGGGCCATTTTTCCGCTGGACGAACTTGGCGCCCCGGCCTTCGGGCGGTTATTTTTGGGTGCAGCTGTGCCCGCAGCCTATTTTTGGCACGCGGAGGCCGCTCGCAAAGTCTCGCCCCATTCCGAGTCCGGCGGACGAAGTTCGCCAGCCCCTCCGCCCAAGGCTGTAGCCCACCCGTTTTTTGGCCATTTTTCCGCTGGACGAACTTGGCGCCCCGCCCTTCGGGAGGTTATTTTTTGGCGCGGCTGTGTCCGCTGCCTATTTTTGGCACGCGAAGGCCGCTCGCAAAGTCTCGCCCCATTCCGAGTCCGGCGGACGAAGTCGGCCAGCCCCTCCCCCAAAGGCTATAGCCCACCCGTTTTTTGGCCATTTTTCCGCTGGGGGGTTTGGGTGCGCCGACCTTCGGGGGCTTATTTTTGGTCGCGGCTGTGCCCGCGGCCTATTTTTGGCACGCGGAGGCCGCTCGCAAAGTCTCGCCCCATTCCGAGTACGGCGGACGAAGTGGTGCATCCCCTCCCCCCAAGGCTATAGCCCACCAGTTTTTGGGCCATTTTTCCGCTGGACGAACTTGGCGC
>JAUJEF010000725.1:0-24000 GCA_030444885.1 Citrus sp. QX-2021
GGTATTTTTGGGCGCGGCTGTGCCCGCGGACTATTTTTGGCACACGGAGGCGCATCGCAAAGTCTCGCGCCATTCGAGTCCGGGCGGACGGTTGGCCAGCCCCACCCCCCAAGGCTATAGCCCACCCGTTTTTGTGGCCTCTTTCCGCTGGACGAACTTGGCGCCCCGGCCTTCGGGCGGGTATTTTTGGGCGCGGCTGTGCCCGCGGCCTATTTTTGGCACACGGAGGCGCCTCGCAAAGTCTCGCGCCATTCGGAGTCCGGCGGACGAAGTTGGCCAGCCCCACCCCGCAAGGCTATAGCCCACCCGTTTTTGTGGCCTCTTTGCGCTGGACGAACTTGGCGCCCCGGCCTTCGGGCGGGTATTTTTGGGCGCGGCTGTGCCCGCGGCCTATTTTTGGCGCACGGAGGCGCCTCGCAAAGTCTCGCGCCATTCGGAGTCCGGCGGACGAAGTTGGCCAGCCCCACCCCCCAAGGCTATAGCCCACCCGTTTTTGTGGCCTCTTTGCGCTGGACGAACTTGGCGCCCCGGCCTTCGGGCGGGTATTTTTGGGCGCGGCTGTGCCCACGGCCTATTTTTCGCACACGGAGGCGCCTCGCAAAGTCTCGCGCCATTCGGAGTCCGGCGGACGAAGTTGGCCAGCCCCACCCCCCAAGGCTATAGCCCAACCGTTTTTGTGGCCTCTTTCCGCTGGACGAACTTGGCGCCCCGGCCTTCGGGCGGGTATTTTTGGGCGCGGCTGTGCCCAAGGCCTATTTTTCGCACACGGAGGCGCCTCGCAAAGTCTCGCGCCATTCGGAGTCCGGCGGACGAAGTTGGCCAGCCCCACCCCCCAAGGCTATAGCCCACCCGTTTTTGTGGCCTCTTTCCGCTGGACGAACTTGGCGCCCCGGCCTTCGGGCGGGTATTTTTGGGCGCGGCTGTGCCCGTGGCCTATTTTTGGCACACGGAGGCGCCTCGCAAAGTCTCGCGCCATTCGGAGTCCGGCGGACGAAGTTGGCCAGCCCCACCCCGCAAGGCTATAGCCCACCCGTTTTTGTGGCCTCTTTGCGCTGGACGAACTTGGCGCCCCGGCCTTCGGGCGGGTATTTTTGGGCGCGGCTGTGCCCGCGGCCTATTTTTCGCACACGGAGGCGCCTCGCAAAGTCTCGCGCCATTCGGAGTCCGGCGGACGAAGTTGGCCAGCCCCACCCCCCAAGGCTATAGCCCAACCGTTTTTGTGGCCTCTTTCCGCTGGACGAACTTGGCGCCCCGGCCTTCGGGCGGGTATTTTTGGGCGCGGCTGTGCCTAAGGCCTATTTTTCGCACACGGAGGCGCCTCGCAAAGTCTCGCGCCATTCGGAGTCCGGCGGACGAAGTTGGCCAGCCCCACCCCCCAAGGCTATAGCCCACCCGTTTTTGTGGCCTCTTTCCGCTGGACGAACTTGGCGCCCCGGCCTTCGGGCGGGTATTTTTGGGCGCGGCTGTGCCCGCGGCCTAATTTTGGCGCACGGAGGTGCCTCGCAAAGTCTCGCGCCATTCGGAGTCCGGCGGACGAAGTTGGCCAGCCCCACCCCGCAAGGCTATAGCCCACCCGTTTTTGTGGCCTCTTTCCGCTGGACGAATCCAGGCGCCCGGCCTTCGGGCGGGTATTTTTGGGCGCGGCTGTGCCCGCGGCCTATTTTTGGCACACGGAGACGCTCGCAAAGTCTCGCGCCATTCAGAGTCCGGCGGACGGTTGGCCAGCCCCACCCCCAAGGCTATAGCCCACCCGCTTTTGTGGCCTCTTTCCGCTGGACGATCTTGGCGCCCGGCCTTCGGGCGGGTTTTGGGCGCGGCTGTGCCCGCAGCCTATTTTTGGCACACGGAGGCGCATCGCAAAGTCTCGCACCATTCGAGTCCGGCGGACGGTTGGCCAGCCCCACCCCCAAGGCTATAGCCCACCCGCTTTTGTGGCCTCTTTCCGCTGGACGAACTTGGCGCCCCGGCCTTCGGGCGGGTATTTTTGGGCGCGGCTGTGCCCGCGGCCTATTGTTGGCGCACGGAGGCGACTCGCAAAGTCTCGCGCCATTCGGAGTCCGGCGGACGAAGTTGGCCAGCCCCACCCCCCAAGGCTATAGCCCACCCGTTTTTGTGGCCTCTTTCCGCTGGACGAACTTGGCGCCCCGGCCTTCGGGCGGGTATTTTTGGGCGCGGCTGTGCCCGCGGCCTATTTTTGGCACACGGAGGCGCCTCGCAAAGTCTCGCGCCATTCGGAGTCCGGCGGACGAAGTTGGCCAGCCCCACCCCGCAAGGCTATAGCCCACCCGTTTTTGTGGCCTCTTTCCGCTGGACGAACTTGGCGCCCCGGCTTCGGGCGGGTATTTTTGGGCACGGCTGTGCCCGCGGCCTATTTTTGGCGCACGGAGGTGCCTCGCAAAGTCTCGCGCCATTCGGAGTCCGGCGGACGAAGTTGGCCAGCCCCACCCCCCAAGGCTATAGCCCACCCGTTTTTGTGGCCTCTTTCCGCTGGACGACCTGGGCGCCCGGGCTTCGGGCGGGTATTTTTGGGCGCGGCTGTGCCCGCGGCCTATTTTTGGCGCACGGAGGCGCCTCGCAAAGTCTCGCGCCATTCGGAGTCCGGCGGACGAAGTTGGCCAGCCCCACCCCCAAGGCTATAGCCCACCCGCTTTTGTGGCCTCTTTCCGCTGGGACGAACTTGGCGCCCGGCCTTCGGGCGGGTATTTTGGGCGCGGCTGTGCCCGCGGCCTATTTTTCATACACGGAGGCGCGCAAAGTCTCGCGCCATTGAGTCCGGCGGACGAAGTTGGCCAGCCCCACCCCCAAGGCTATAGCCCACCCTTTTTGTGGCCTCTTTCCGCTGGGACGAACTTGGCGCCCGGCCTTCGGGCGTGTATTTTTTTGCGCGGCTGTGCCCGAGGCCTATTTTTGGCGCACGGAGGCGCCTCGCAAAGTCTCGCGCCATTCGGAGTCCGGCGGACGAAGTTGGCCAGCCCCACCCCCCAAGGCTATAGCCCACCCGTTTTTGTGGCCTCTTTCCGCTGGACGAACTAGGCGCCCCGGCCTTCGGGCGGGTATTTTTGGGCGCGGCTGTGCCCGCGGCCTATTTTTGGCACACGGAGACGCCTCGCAAAGTCTCGCGCCATTCGGAGTCCGGCGGACGAAGTTGGCCAGCCCCACCCCCCAAGGCTATAGCCCACCCGTTTTTGTGGCCTCTTTCCGCTGGACGAACTTGGCGCCCCGGCCTTCGGGCGGGTTTTTTTGGGCGCGGCTGTGCCCGCAGCCTATTTTTGGCACACGGAGGCGCATCGCAAAGTCTCGCACCATTCGGAGTCCGGCGGACGAAGTTGGCCAGCCCCACCCCCCAAGGCTATAGCCCACCCGTTTTTGTGGCCTCTTTCCGCTGGACGAACTTGGCGCCCGGCCTTGGGCGGGTATTTTTGGGCGCGGCTGTGCCCCAAGGCCTATTTTTGGCACACGGAGGTGCCTCGCAAAGTCTCGCGCCATTCGAGTCCGGCGGACGGTTGGCCAGCCCCACCCCGCAAGGCTATAGCCCACCCGTTTTTGTGGCCTCTTTCCGCTGGACGAACTTGGCGCCCCGGCCTTCGGGCGGGTATTTTTGGGCGCGGCTGTGCCCGCGGCCTATTTTTGGCGCACGGAGGTGCCTCGCAAAGTCTCGCGCCATTCAGAGTCCGGCGGACGAAGTTGGCCAGCCCCACCCCCCAAGGCTATAGCCCACCCGTTTTTGTGGCCTCTTTCCGCTGGACGAACTTGGCGACCCGGCCTTCGGGCGGGTATTTTTGGGCGCGGCTGTGCCCGCGGCCTATTTTTGGCACACGGAGGTGCCTCGCAAAGTCTCGCGCCATTCGGAGTCCGGCGGACGAAGTTGGCCAGCCCCACCCCGCAAGGCTATAGCCCACCCGTTTTTGTGGCCTCTTTGCGCTGGACGAACTTGGCGCCCCGGCCTTCGGGCGGGTATTTTTGGGCGCGGCTGTGCCCGCGGCCTATTTTTGGCGCACGGAGGTGCCTCGAAAAGTCTCGCGCCATTCAGAGTCCGGCGGACGAAGTTGGCCAGCCCCACCCCCCAAGGCTATAGCCCACCCGTTTTTGTGGCCTCTTTCCGCTGGACGAACTTGGCGCCCCGGCCTTCGGGCGGGTATTTTTGGGCGCGGCTGTGCCCGCGGCCTATTTTTGTCACATGGAGGCGCCTCCCAAAGTCTCGCGCCATTCGGAGTCCGGCGGACGAAGTTGGCCAGCCCCACCCCCCAAGGCTATAGCCCACCCGTTTTTGTGGCCTCTTTCCGCTGGACGAACTTGGCGCCCCGGCCTTCGGGCGGGTATTTTTGGCGCGCTGTGCCCGCGCCTATTTTTGGCACACGGAGGCGCATCGCAAAGTCTCGCGCCATTCGAGTCCGGCGGACGAAGTTGGCCAGCCCCACCCCCAAGGCTATAGCCCACCCGCTTTTTGTGGCCTCTTTCCGCTGGACGAACTTGGCGCCCGGCCTTCGGGCGGGTATTTTATGACGCGGCTGTGTCCGCGGCCTATTTTTGGCACACGGAGGCGCCTCGCAAAGTCTCGCGCCATTCGGAGTCCGGCGGACGAAGTTGGCCAGCCCCACCCCGCAAGGCTATAGCCCACCCGTTTTTGTGGCCTCTTTGCGCTGGACGAACTTGGCGCCCCGGCCTTCGGGCGGGTATTTTTGGGCGCGGCTGTGCCCGCGGCCTAGTTTTGACGTACGGAGGCGCCTCGCAAAGTCTCGCGCCATTCCGAGTCCGGCGGACGAAGTTGGCCAGCCCCACCCCGCAAGGCTATAGCCCACCCGTTTTTGTGGCCTCTTTCCGCTGGACGAACTTGGCGCCCCGGCCTTCGGGCGGGTATTTTTGGGCGCGGCTGTACCCGCGGCCTATTTTTGGCGCACGGAGGCGTCTCGCAAAGTCTCGCGCCATTCGGAGTCCGGCGGACGAAGTTGGCCAGCCCCACCCCCCAAGGCTATAGCCCACCCGTTTTTGTGGCCTCTTTCCGCTGGACGAACTTGGCGCCCCGGCCTTCGGGCGGGTATTTTTGGGGGCGGCTGTGCCCGCGGCCTATTTTTGGCACACGGAGACGCCTCGCAAAGTCTCGCGCCATTCGGAGTCCGGCGGACGAAGTTGGCCAGCCCCACCCCCCAAGGCTATAGCCCACCCGTTTTTGTGGCCTCTTTCCGCTGGACGAACTTGGCGCCCCGGCCTTCGGGCGGGTATTTTTGGGCGCGGCTGTGCCCGCGGCCTATTTTTGGCACACGGAGGCACCTCGCAAAGTCTCGCGCCATTCGGAGTCCGGCGGACGAAGTTGGCCAGCCCCACCCCGCAAGGTTATAGCCCACCCGTTTTTGTGGCCTCTTTCCGCTGGACGAACTTGGCGCCCCGGCCTTCGGGCGGGTATTTTTGGGCGCGGCTGTGCCCGCGGCCTATTGTTGGCGCACCGAGGCGCCTCGCAAAGTCTCGCGCCATTCGGAGTCCGGCGGACGAAGTCGGCCAGCCCCACCCCCCAAGGCTATAGCCCACCCGTTTTTGTGGCCTCTTTCCGCTGGACGAACTTGGCGCCCCGGCCTTCGGGCAGGTATTTTTGGGCGCGGCTGTGCCCGCGGCCTATTTTTGGCACACGGAGGCGCCTCGCAAAGTCTCGCGCCATTCGGAGTCCGGCGGACGAAGTTGGCCAGCCCCACCCCCCAAGGCTATAGCCCACCCGTTTTTGTGGCCTCTTTCCGCTGGACGAACTTGGCGCCCCGGCCTTCGGGCGGGTATTTTTGGGCGCGGCTGTGCCCGCGGCCTATTTTTGGCACACGGAGGCGCCTCGTAAAGTCTCGCGCCATTCGGAGTCCGGCGGACGAAGTTGGCCAGCCCCACCCCGCAAGGCTATAGCCCACCCGTTTTTGTGGCCTCTTTCCGCTGGACGAACTTGGCGCCCCGGCTTCGGGCGGGTATTTTTGGGCGCGGCTGTGCCCGCGGCCTATTTTTGGCGCACGGAGGCGCCTCGCAAAGTCTCGCGCCATTCGGAGTCCGGCGGACGAAGTTGGCCAGCCCCACCCCCCAAGGCTATAGCCCACCCGTTTTTGTGGCCTCTTTCCGCTGGACGAACTTGGCGCCCCGGCCTTCGGGCGGGTATTTTTGGACGCGGCTGTGCCCGCGGCCTATTTTTGGCACACGGAGGCGCCTCGCAAAGTCTCGCGCCATTCGGAGTCCGGCGGACGAAGTTGGCCAGCCCCACCCCCCAAGGCTATAGCCCACCCGTTTTTGTGGCCTCTTTCCGCTGGACGAACTTGGCGACCCGGCCTTCGGGCGGGTATTTTTGGGCGCGGCTGTGCCCGCGTCTATTTTTGCCCCACGGAGGCGCCTCGCAAAGTCTCGCGCCCTTCGGTGTCCGGCGGACGAAGTTGGCCAGCCCCACCCCGCATTGCTATAGCCCACGCGCTTTTGTGGCCTCGTTCGGCTGGACGAACTTGGCGCCCCGGCCTTCGGGCGGGTATTTTTGGCGCGGCTGTGTCCGCGGCCTATTTTTGGCGCATGGAGGCGCTCGCAAAGTCTCGCGCCATTCGGAGTCCGCGGACGGTTGGCCAGCCCCACCCCCCAAGGCTATAGCCCACCCGTTTTTGTGGCCTCTTTCCGCTGGACGAACTTGGCGCCCCGGCCTTCGGGCGGGTATTTTTGGGCGCGGCTGTGCCCGCGGCCTATTTTTGGCACACGGAGGCGCCTCGCAAAGTCTCGCGCCATTCGGAGTCCGGCGGACGAAGTTGTCCAGCCCCACCCCGCAAGGCTATAGCCCACCCGTTTTTGTGGCCTCTTTGCGCTGGACGAACTTGGCGCCCCGACTTCGGGCGGGTATTTTTGGGCGCGGCTGTGCCTGCGGCCTATTTTTGGCGCACGGAGGCGCCTCGCAAAGTCTCGCGCCATTCGGAGTCCGGCGGACGAAGTTGGCCAGCCCCACCCCCCAAGGCTATAGCCCACCCGTTTTTGTGGCCTCTTTCCGCTGGACGAACTTGGCGCCCGGCCGGGGCGGGTATTTTGGGCGCGGCTGTGCCCGCGCCTATTTTTGGCGCACGGAGGTGCCTCGCAAAGTCTCACGCCATTCGAGTCCGGCGGACGGTTGGCCAGCCCCACCCCCAAGGCTATAGCCCACCCGCTTTTGTGGCCTCTTTCCGCTGGCCGACTTGGCGCCCGGCCTTCGGGCGGGTATTTTGACGCGGCTGTGCCCGCGTCTATTTTTGGCACACGGAGGCGCCTCGCAAAGTCTCGCGCCATTCGAGTCCGGCGGACGGTTGGCCAGCCCCACCCCGCAAGGCTATAGCCCACCCGTTTTTTGTGGCCTCTTTGCGCTGCACGACCTTGGCGCCCGGCCTTCGGGCGGGTATTTTGGCGCGGCTGTGCCCGCGGCCTATTTTTCGCACACGGAGGCGCCTCGCAAAGTCTCGCGCCATTCGAGTCCGGGCGGACGGTTGGCCAGCCCCACCCCCAAGGCTATAGCCCAACCGCTTTTTGTGGCCTCTTTCCGCTGGACGATCTTGGCGCCCGGCCTTCGGGCGGGTATTTTTGGGCGCGGCTGTGCCCGCGGCCTATTTTTCGCACACGGAGGCGCCGCAAAGTCTCGCGCCATTCGGAGTCCGCGGACGGTTGGCCAGCCCCACCCCCAAGGCTATAGCCCACCCGCTTTTGTGGCCTCTTTCCGCTGGACGATCTTGGCGCCCGGCCTTCGGGCGGGTATTTTTTGGGCGCGGCTGTGCCCAAGGCCTATTTTTGGCACACGGAGGCGCCGCAAAGTCTCGCGCCATTCGAGTCCGGCGGACGAAGTTGGCCAGCCCCACCCCCAAGGCTATAGCCCACCCGCTTTTGTGGCCTCTTTCCGCTGGACGATCTTGGCGCCCGGCCTTCGGGCGGGTATTTTGGGCGCGGCTGTGCCCGCGGCCTATTTTTGGCACACGGAGGCGCATCGCAAAGTCTCGCGCCATTCGAGTCCGGCGGACGGTTGGCCAGCCCCACCCCCAAGGCTATAGCCCACCCGCTTTTGTGGCCTCTTTCCGCTGGACGAACTTGGCGCCCGGCCTTCGGGCGGGTATTTTTGNTGCTGCTGTGCCCGCGGCCTATTTTTGGCGCACGGAGGCGCCTCGCAAAGTCTCGCGCCATTCGGAGGCCGGCGGACGCAGTTGGCCAACCCCACCCCCCCAGGCTATAGCCCACCCGGTTTTGGGGCCGCTTTGCGCTGGCCGCACGTGGCGCCCCGGCCAAAGGGCGGATATT
The DNA here is from genome assembly GCA_030444885.1 of Citrus sp. QX-2021. Classification (NCBI taxonomy): domain Eukaryota; kingdom Viridiplantae; phylum Streptophyta; class Magnoliopsida; order Sapindales; family Rutaceae; genus Citrus; species Citrus sp. QX-2021. The sequence goes on from JAUJEF010000725.1 coordinate 8,251, forward strand.
TTTGGGCGCGGCTGTGCCCGCGGCCTATTTTTTGGCGCACGGAGGCGCCTCGCAAAGTCTCGCGCAATTGAGTCCGCGGACGGTTGGCCAGCCCCACCCCCAAGGCTATAGCCCACCCGTTTGTGTGGCCTCTTTGCGCTGGTCGAACTTGGCGACCCGGGCTTCGGGCGGGTATTTTTGGGAGCGGCTGTGCCCACGGCCTATTTTTCGCACACGGAGGCGCCTCGCAAAGTCTCGCGCCATTCGGAGTCCGCGGACGGTTGGCCAGCCCCACCCCCAAGGCTATAGCCCAACCGCTTTTGTGGCCTCTTTCCGCTGGACGATCTTGGCGCCCGGCCTTCGGGCGGGTATTTTGGGCGCGGCTTTGCCCAAGGCCTACTTTTGGCACACGGAGGCGCCTCGCAAAGTCTCGCGCCATTCGAGTCCGGCGGACGGGTTGGCCAGCCCCACCCCCAAGGCTATAGCCCACCCGCTTTTTGTGGCCTCTTTCCGCTGGACGATCTTGGCGCCCGGCCTTCGGGCGGGTATTTTTGGGCGTGGCTGTGCCCGCGGCCTATTTTTGGCACACGGAGGCGCCGCAAAGTCTCGTGCCATTCGAGTCCGCGGACGAAGTCGGCCAGCCCCACTCCCCAAGGCTATAGCCCACCCGCTTTTGTGGCCTCTTTCCGCTGGACGAACTTGGCGCCCGGCCTTCGGGCGGGTATTTTGGCGCGGCTGTGCCCGCGGTCTATTTTTGGCACACGGAGGCGCCCGCAAAGTCTCGCGCCATTCGAGTCCGGCGGACGAAGTTGGCCAGCCCCACCCCCAAGGCTATAGCCCACCCGCTTTTGTGGCCTCTTTTCGCTGGACGAACTTGGCGCCCGGCCTTCGGGCGGGTATTTTGGGCGCGGCTGTGCCCGCGGCCTATTTTTGTCACACGGAGGCGCTCGCAAAGTCTCGCGCCATTCGAGTCCGGCGGACGGTTGGCCAGCCCCACCCCGCAAGGCTATAGCCCACCCGCTTTTGTGGCCTCTTTCCGCTGGACGATCTTGGCGCCCGGCCTTCGGGCGGGTATTTTTGGGCGCGGCTGTGCCTGCGCCTATTTTTATGCACGGAGGCGCCGCAAAGTCTCGCGCCATTCGAGTCCGGCGGACGGTTGGCCAGCCCCACCCCCAAGGCTATAGCCCACCCGCTTTTGTGGCCTCTTTCCGCCGGACGGTCTTGGCGCCCCGGCCTTCGGGCGGGTATTTTGGGACCGGCAGTGCCCAAGGCCTATTTTTGGCACACGGAGGTGCCTCGCAAAGTCTCGCGCCATTTGGAGTCCGCGGACGAAGTTGGCCAGCCCCACCCCCAAGGCTATAGCCCACCCGCTTTTTGTGGCCTCTTTCCGCTGGACGAACTTGGCGCCCGGCATTCGGGCGGGAGATTTTTGGGCGCGGCTGTGCCCGCGGTCTATTTTTGACCCACGGAGGCGCCTCGCAAAGTCTCGCGCCATTCGAGTCCGGCGGACGGTTGGCCAGCCCCACCCCCAAGGCTATAGCCCACCCGCTTTTGTGGCCTCTTTCCGCTGGACGACTTGGCGCCCGGCCTTCGGGCGGGTATTTTTGACGCGGCTGTGTCCGCGGCCTATTTTTGGCACACGGAGTCGCCTCGCAAAGTCTCGCGCCATTCGAGTCCGGCGGACGGTTGGCCAGCCCCACCCCGCAAGGCTATAGCCCACCTGCTTTTTGTGGCCTCTTTCCGCTGGACGAACTTGGCGCCCGGCCTTCGGGCGGGTATTTTTGGCGCGGCTGTGCCCGCGCCTATTGTTGGCGCACGGAGGCGCCTCGCAGTCTCGCGCCATTCGGAGTCCGGCGGACGGTTGGCCAGCCCCACCCCCAAGGCTATAGCCCACCCGCTTTTGTGGCCTCTTTCCGCTGGACGATCTTGGCGCCCGGCCTTCGGCGGGTATTTTGGCGCGGCTGTGCCCAAGGCCTATTTTTGGCACACGGAGGCGCCGCAAAGTCTCGCGCCATTCGAGTCCGCGGACGGTTGGCCAGCCCCACCCCGCAAGGCTATAGCCCACCCGCTTTTGTGGCCTCTTTCCGCTGGACGAACTTGGCGCCCTGCTTCGGGCGGGTATTTTTGGCACGGCTGTGCCTGCTGGCTCTATTTTTGGCACACGGAGGCGCCTCGCAAAGTCTCGCGCCATTCGGAGTCCGGCGGACGAAGTTGGCCAGCCCCACCCCCCAAGGCTATAGGCCACCCGTTTTTGTGCCCTCTTTCCGCTGGACGAACTTGGCGCCCCGGCCTTCGGGCGGGTATTTTGTGGCGCGGCTGTGCCCGCTGCCTATTTTTGGTACACGGAGGTGCCTCGCAAAGTCTCGCGCCATTCGGAGTCCGGCGGACGAAGTTGGCCAGCCCCACCCCCCAAGGCGATAGCCCACCCGGTTTTGTGGCCTCTTTCCGCTGGCCGACCTTGGCGCCCCGGCCGTCGGGCGGGTCATTTTGGGCGCGGCTGTGCCCGCGGGTCTATTTTTGGCACACGGAGGCGCATCGTAAAGTCTCGGGCCATTGGGTGTCTGCGGACGAAGTTGGCCAGCCCCACCCCGCAAGGCTATAGCCCACCCGTTTTTGTGGCCTCTTTCCGTTGGACGATCTTGGCGCCCGGCCTTCGGGCTGGTATTTTTGGCGCGGCTGTGCCCAAGCGTCTATTTTTGGCACACGGAGGCGCATCGCAAAGTCTCGCGCCATTCGAGTCCGGGCGGACGGTTGGCCAGCCCCACCCCGCAAGGCTATAGCCCACCCGGTTTTGTGGCCTCTTTCCGCTGGACGAACTTGGTGCCCCGGCTTCGGGCGGGTATTTTTGGGCGCGGCTGTGCCCGCGGCCTATGAGTGGCGCACGGAGGGGCCTCGAAAAGTCTCGCGCCATTCGAGTCCGGCGGACGGTTGGCCAGCCCCACCCCCAAGGCTATAGCCCACCCGTTTTTGTGGCCTCTTTCCGCTGGACGAACTTGGCGCCCCGGCCTTCGGGCGGGTATTTTTGGGCGCGGCTGTGCCGCGGCCTATTTTTGGCACACGGAGGCGCCTCGCAAAGTCTCGCGCCATTCGGAGTCCGGCGGACGAAGTTGGCCAGCCCCACCCCCCAAGGCTATAGCCCACCCGTTTTTGTGGCCTCTTTCCGCTGGACGAACTTGGCGCCCCGGCCGTCGGGCGGGTATTTTTGGGCGCGGCTGTGCCCGCGGCCTATTTTTAACCCACGGAGGAGCCTCGCAAAGTCTCGCGCCATTCGGAGTCCGGCGGACGAAGTTGGCCAGCCCCACCCCGCAAGGCTATAGCCCACCCGTTTTTGTGGCCTCGTTCCGCTGGACGAACTTGGCGCCCCGGCCTTCGGGCGGGTATTTTTGGGCGCGGCTGTGCCCGCGGCCTATTTTTGGCGCACGGAGGCGCCTCGCAAAGTCTCGCGCCATTCGGAGTCCGGCGGACGAAGTTGGCCAGCCCCACCCCGCAAGGCTATAGCCCACCCGTTTTTGTGGCCTCTTTCCGCTGGAGGATCTTGGCGCCCCTGCCTTCGGGCGGGTATTTTTGGGCGCTGGCTGTGCCCAATGCCTATTTTTGGCACACGGAGGTGCCTCGCAAAGTCTCGCGCCATTCGAGTCCGGCGGACGGTTGGCCAGCCCCACCCCGCAAGGCTATAGCCCACCCGCTTTTGTGGCCTCTTTCCGCTGGACGATCTTGGCGCCCGGCCTTCGGGCGGGTATTTTGGGCGCGGCTGTGCCTGTGGCCTATTTTTGGCGCACAGAGGCGCTCGCAAAGTCTCGCGCCATTCGAGTCCGGCGGACGGTTGGCCAGCCCCACCCCAAGGCTATAGCCCACCTGCTTTTGTGGCCTCTTTCCGCTGGACGAACTTGGCGCCCGGCCTTCGGCGGGTATTTTTGACGCGGCTGTGCCCGCGGTCTATTTTTTGGCACACGGAGGCGCCGCAAAGTCTCGCGCCATTCGAGTCCGGCGGACGATGTTGGCCAGCCCCACTCGCAAGGCTATAGCCCACCCGCTTTTTGTGGCCTCTTTCCGCTGGACGATCTTGGCGCCCGGCCTTCGGGCGGGAATTTTTGGGCGCGGCTGTGCCTGCGCCTATTTTTGGCGCACGGAGGCGCCGCAAAGTCTCGCGCCATTCGAGTCCGCGGACGAAGTTGGCCAGCCCCACCCCCAAAGCTATAGCCCACCTGCTTTTGTGGCCTCTTTCCGCTGGACGAACTTGGCGCCCGGCCGCCGGCGCGGGTATTTTGGCGCGCTGTGCCTGCGCCTATTTTTAACCCACGGAGGAGCCTCGCAAAGTCTCGCGCCATTCGAGTCCGCGGACGAAGGCAGGCCAGCCCCACCCCGCAAGGCTATAGCCCACCCGCTTTTGTGGCCTCTTCTCCGCTGGACGATCTTGGCGCCCGGCCTTCGGGCGGTATTTTTGGGCGCGGCTGTGCCTGCGCCTATTGTTGACGCACGGAGGCGCCGCAAAGTCTCGCGCCATTCGGAGTCCGCGGACGGTTGGCCAGCCCCACCCCCAAGGCTATAGCCCACCCGCTTTTGTGGCCTCTTTCCGCTGGACGACTTGGCGCCCGGCCTTCGGGCGGGTATTTTTGGGCGCGCTGTGCCCGCGGCCTATTTTTGGCCCACGGAGGCGCCTCGCAAAGTCTCGCGCCATTCGAGTCCGGCGGACGGTTGGCCAGCCCCACCACTCGGCAAGGCTATAGCCCACCCGCTTTTTGTGGCCTCTTTCCGCTGGACGATCTTGGCGCCCGGCCTTCGGGCGGGTATTTTTGGCGCGCTGTGCCCGCGTCTATTGTTGGCGCACGGAGGCGACTCGCAAAGTCTCGCGCCATTCGGAGTCCGCGGACGAAGTTGACCAGCCCCCCCCCAAGGCTATAGCCCACCCGGTTTTGTGGCCTTTTTCAGCTGGACGACCTGGGCGCCCCGGGCGTCGGGCGGGTATTTTTTGGCGCGGCTGTGCCCGCGGCCTATTTTTGGGAACACGGAGGCGCCCGCAAAGTCTCGCGCCATTCGGAGTCCGCGGACGGTTGGCCAGCCCCACCCGCAAGGCTATAGCCCACCCGCTTTTGTGGCCTCTTTCCGCTGGACGAACTTGGCACCCCGGCCTTCGGCGGGTATTTTTGGCGCGGCTGTGCCTGTGGCCTATTTTTGGCGCACAGAGGCGCTCGCAAAGTCTCGCGCCATTCGAGTCCGGCGGACGGTTGGCCAGCCCCACCCCCAAGGCTATAGCCCACCCGCTTTTGTGGCCTCTTTCCGCTGGACGATCTTGGCGCCCGGCCTTCGGGCGGGTATTTTGGACGCGGCTGTGCCCGCGTCTATTTTTGGCACACGGAGGCGCCGCAAAGTCTCGCGCCATTCGAGTCCGGCGGACGATGTTGGCCAGCCCCACCCCGCAAGGCTATAGCCCACCCGCTTTTGTGGCCTCTTTCCGCTGGACGATCTTGGCGCCCGGCCTTCGGGCGGGTATTTTTGGCGCGGCTGTGCCCGCGCCTATTTTTGGCGCACGGAGGCGCTCGCAAAGTCTCGCGCCATTCGAGTCCGGCGGACGAAGTTGGCCAGCCCCACCCCCAAGGCTATAGCCCACCCGCTTTTGTGGCCTCTTTCCGCTGGACGATCTTGGCGCCCGGCCGCCGGGCTGGTATTTTTGCGCGCTGTGCCCAAGGCCTATTTTTAACCCACGGAGGAGCCTCGCAAAGTCTCGCGCCATTCGGAGTCCGGCGGACGGTAGGCCAGCCCCACCCCGCAAGGCTATAGCCCACCTGCTTTTGTGGCCTCGCTCCGCTGGACGATCTTGGCGCCCGGCCTTCGGGCGGGATTTTTGGGCGCGGCTGTGCCCGCGGTCTATTGTTGACGCACGGAGGCGCCGCAAAGTCTCGCGCCATTCGAGTCCGCGGACGGTTGGCCAGCCCCACCCCCAAGGCTATAGCCCACCCGCTTTTGTGGCCTCTTTCCGCTGGACGATCTTGGCGCCCGGCCTTCGGGCGGGTATTTTTGGCGCGGCTGTGCCCAAGGCCTATTTTTGGCCCACGGAGGCGCCTTCGCAAAGTCTCGCGCCATCTGAGTCCGCGGACGGTTGGCCAGCCCCACCCCGCAAGGCTATAGCCCACCCGCTTTTGTGGCCTCTTTCCGCTGGACGATCTTGGCGCCCGGCCTTCGGGCGGGATATTTTAAGCGCGGCTGTGGCCGCGTCTATTGTTGGCGCACGGAGGCGACTCGCAAAGTCTCGCGCCATTCGGAGTCCGGCGGACGGTTGGCCAGCCCCACCCCCAAGGCTATAGCCCACCCGCTTTTGTGGCCTCTTTCCGCTGGACGATCTTGGCGCCCGGCCTTCGGGCGGGTATTTTTGGGCGCGGCTGTGCCCGCGTCTATTTTTGGAACACGGAGGCGCCTCGCAAAGTCTCGCGCCATTCGGAGTCCGCGGACGGTTGGCCAGCCCCACCCCGCAAGGCTATAGCCCACCCGCTTTTTGTGGCCTCTTTCCGCTGGACGAACTTGGCGCCCGGCTTCGGGCGGGTATTTTTGGGCACGGCTGTGCCCGCGTCTATTTTTCGTGACACGGAGGCGCCGCAAAGTCTCGCGCCATTCGGAGTCCGGCGGACGGTTGGCCAGCCCCACCCCCAAGGCTATAGCCCACCCGCTTTTGTGGCCTCTTTCCGCTGGACGATCTTGGCGCCCGGCCTCGGGCGGGTATTTTTGGCGCGGCTGTGCCCGCGGTCTATTTTTGGCACACGGAGGCGCCGCAAAGTCTCGCGCCATTCGAGTCCGGCGGAGGAAGTTGGCCAGCCCCAGCCCCCCCGGATATAGCCCTCCCGTTTTTGTGGCCTCTTTCCGCTGGACGAACTTGGCGCCCCGGCCTTCGGGCAAGTGGTATTTTGGCGCGGCTGTGCCCGCGGCCTATTTTTCGTACACGGAGGCGCCTCGCAGTCTCGCGCCATTCGAGTCCGGCGGACGAAGTTGGCCAGCCCCACCCCCAAGGCTATAGCCCACCCGGTTTTGTTGCCTCGTTCCGCTGGACGATCTTGGCGCCCGGCCTTCGGGCGGGTATTTTGGGCGCGGCTGTGCCCGCGCCTATTTTTGGCGCACGGAGGCGCCGCAAAGTCTCGCGCCATTCGGAGTCCGGCGGACGGTTGGCCAGCCCCACCCCCACGGCCATCGCCCCCCCGATTGTGTGGCCTCTTTCCGCTGGACGCACTTGGCGCCCCGCACTTCGGGCGTGTATGTTTGTGAGCTGATCTGCCCGCGGCGTTTTATTGGCACATGGAGGCGCCTCCCAAAGTCTCGCGCCATTCGGAGTCCGGCGGACGAAGTTGGCCAGCCCCACACCCCAAGGCTATAGCCAACCCGTTTTTGTGGCCTCTTTCCGCTGGAGGAACTTGGCGCCCCGGCCTTCGGGCGGGTTTTTTTGGGCGCGGCTGTGCCCGCGGCCTATTTTTGGCACACGGAGGCGCATCGCAAAGTCTCGAACCATTCGGAGTCCGGCGGACGAAGTTGGCCAGCCCCACCCCCCAAGGCTATAGCCCACCCGTTTTTGTGGCCTCTTTCCGCTGGACGGAGGTGGCGCCCCGGCCATCGGGCGGGTATTTTTGGGCGCGGCTGTGCCCGCGGCCTAGTTTTGGCGCACGGAGGTGCTCAGAAAGTCTCGCGCCATTCGAGTCCGGCGGACGGTTGGCCAGCCCCACCCCCCAAGGCTATAGCCCACCCGTTTTTGTGGCCTCAGTGCGGAGGAGCGACCTGGCGCGCAGGAGTTGGTGCCGGTGTTTTTGGGCGCGGGGGTGCCCGCGGCGTATTTTTGGCGCACGGGGGGGCCTCGCAAAGTCTCGCGCCATTCAGAGTCCGCGGACGGTTGGCCAGCCCCACCCCCAAGGCTATAGCCCACCCGTTTTTGTGGCCTCTTTCCGCTGGACGATCTTGGCGCCCGGCCTCGGGCGGGTATTTTTGGCGCGGCTGTGCCCGCGTCTATTTTTGGCACATGGAGGCGCTCCCAAAGTCTCGCGCCATTCGAGTCCGGCGGACGGCTGGCCAGCCCCACCCCCAAGGCTATAGCCCACCCGCTTTTGTGGCCTCTTTCCGCTGGACGACCCTTGGCGCCCGGCCTTCGGGCGGGTATTTTTGGCGCGGCTGTGCCCGCGGCCTATTTTTGGCACACGGAGGCGCATCGCAAGGTCTTGCGCCATTCGAGTCCGCGGACGGTTGGCCAGCCCCACCCCCAAGGCTATAGCCCACCCGCTTTGTGGCCTCTTTCCGCTGGACGATCTTGGCGCCCGGCCTTCGGGCGGGTATTTTTGGGCGCGCGCTGTGCCCAAGGCGCTATTTTTGGCACACGGAGGCGCCGCAGTCTCTCACTCCTCTCGAGTCCGGCGGACGGCTGGCCAGCCCCACCCCGCAAGGCTATAGCCCACCCGCTTTTGTGGCCTCTTTGCGCTGGACAACTTGGCGCCCGCCTTCGGGCGGGTATTTTTGGCGCGGCTGTGCCCGCGGCCTAGTTTTGGCGCACGGAGGCGCTCGCAAAGTCTCGCGCCATTCCGAGTCCGGGGCGGACGGTTGGCCAGCCCCACCCCCCAAGGCTATAGCCCACCCGTTTTTGTGGCCTCTTTCCGCTGGACGATCTTGGCGCCCCGGCCTTCGGGCGGGTATTTTAAGGCGCTGCTGTGCCTGCTGGCCTATTTTTGGCACACGGAGGCACTCGCAAAGTCTCGCGCCATTCGGAGTCCGGCGGACGGTTGGCCAGCCCCACCCCCGCAAGGTTATAGCCCACCCGCTTTTGTGGCCTCTTTCCGCTGGACGATCTTGGCGCCCGCCCTCGGGCGGCTATTGGCGCGGCTGGGCCCGGGGCCTATTGTTGGCGCACCGAGGCGCTCGCAAAGTCTCGCGCCATTCTGGAGTCCGCGGACGAAGTCGGCCAGCCCCACCCCCAAGGCTATAGCCCACCTGCTTTTGTGGCCTCTTTCCGCTGGACGAACTTGGCGCCCGGCCTTCGGGCAGGTATTTTTGGCGCGGCTGTGCCCGCGTCTATTTTTGGCACACGGAGGCGCTCGCAAAGTCTCGCGCCATTCGAGTCCGGCGGACGGTTGGCCAGCCCCACTCCCAAGGCTATAGCCCACCCGCTTTTGTGGCCTCTTTCCGCTGGACGAACTTGGCGCCCGCCTTCGGGCGGGATTTTGGGCGCGGCTGTGCCTGCGTCTATTTTTGGCACACGGAGGCGCTTCGCAAAGTCTCGCGCCATTCGGAGTCCGGCGGACGGTTGGCCAGCCCCACCCCCAAGGCTATAGCCCACCCGCTTTTTGTGGCCTCTTTCCGCTGGACGATCTTGGCGCCCGGCCTCGGGCGGGTATTTTTGGGCGCGGCTGTGTCCGCGGTTTATTTTTGGCGCACGGAGGCGCTCGCAAAGTCTCGCGCCATTCGAGTCCGCGGACGGTTGGCCAGCCCCACCCCCAAGGCTATAGCCCACCCGCTTTTGTGGCCTCTTTCCGCTGGACGATCTTGGCGCCCGCCTTCGGGCGGGTATTTTTGGGCGCGGCTGTGCCCGCGGCTCTATTTTTGACCTCCACGGAGGCGCTCGTGCAAAGTCTCGCGCCATTCGAGTCCGCGGACGGTTGGCCAGCCCCACCCCCAAGGCTATAGCCCACCCGCTTTTGTGGCCTCTTTCCGCTGGACGATTCTTGGCGCCCGGCCTTCGGGCGGGTATTTTTGGGCGCGGTTGCACCCGCGGCCTATTTTTGGCGCACGGAGGCGCCTCTCGCAAAGTCTCGCGCCATTCGAGTCCGGCGGACGGTTGGCCAGCCCCACCCCCAAGGCTATAGCCCACCCGCTTTTTGTGGCCTCTTTCCGCTGGACGAATCTTGGCGCCCGGCCTTCGGGCGGGTATTTTGGGCGCGGCTGTGCTCAAGGCCTATTTTTGGCATACACGGAGGCGCTCGCAGTCTCGCGCCATTCGAGTCCGGCGGACGGTTGGCCAGCCCCACCCCCAAGGCTATAGCCCACCCGCTTTTGTGGCCTCTTTCCGCTGGACGATCTTGGCGCCCGGCCTTCGGGCGGGTGGATTTTTAAGGCGGCTGTGCCCGCGTCTATTTTTGGCACACGGAGGCACCTCGCAAAGTCTCGCGCCATTCGAGTCCGCGGACGGTTGGCCAGCCCCACCCCGCAAGGTTATAGCCCACCCGCTTTTGTGGCCTCTTTCCGCTGGACGATCTTGGCGCCCGGCCTTCGGGCGGGTATTTTTGCGCTGCTGTGCCCGCGCCTATTGTTGGCGCACCGAGGCGCCGCAAAGTCTCGCGCCATTCGAGTCCGGCAGACGAAGTTGGCCAGCCCCACTCCCCAAGGCTATAGCCCACCCGCTTTTGTGGCCTCTTTCCGCTGACGAACTTGGCGCCCGGCCTTCGGGCAGGTATTTTTGGGCGCGGCTGTGCCCAAGGCTCTATTTTTGGTACACGGAGGCGCCGCAAAGTCTCGCGCCATTCGGAGTCCGGCGGACGGTTGGCCAGCCCCACCCCCAAGGCTATAGCCCACCCGCTTTTGTGGCCTCTTTCCGCTGGACGATCTTGGCGCCCGGCCTTCGGGCGGGTATTTTGGGCGCTGCTGTGCCCGCGGTCTATTGTTGGCGCACCGAGGCGCCGCAAAGTCTCGCGCCATTCGGAGTCCGGCGGACGGCTGGCCAGCCCCACCCCCAAGGCTATAGCCCACCTGCTTTTGTGGCCTCTTTCCGCTGGACGAACTTGGCGCCCCGGCCTTCGGGCAGATATTTTTGGGCGCGGCTGTGCCCTCGGCCTATTTTTGGCACACGGAGGCGCCTCGCAAAGTCTCGCGCCATTCGAGTCCGCGGATTTAGTTGGCCAGCCCCACCCCCAAGGCTATAGCCCACCCGCTTTTTGTGGCCTCTTTCCGCTGGACGATCTTGGCGCCCTGCCTTCGGGCGGGTATTTTGGGCGCGGCTGTGCCCGCGTCTATTTTTTTGGCACACGGAGGCGCCTCGCAAAGTCTCGCGCCATTCGAGTCCGGCGGACGGTTGGCCAGCCCCACCCCCAAGGCTATAGCCCACCCGCTTTTGTGGCCTCTTTCCGCTGGACGAACTCTGGCGCCCGGCCTCGGGCGGGTATTTTTGGCGCGGCTGTGCCCAAGGTCTATTTTTGGCACACGGAGGCACCCTCGCAAAGTCTCGCACCATTCGAGTCCGGCGGATTAGTTGGCCAGCCCCACCCCCAAGGCTATAGCCCACCCGCTTTTGTGGCCTCTTTCCGCTGGACGGTCTTGGCGCCCGGCCTCGGGCGGGTATTTTTGGGCGCGGCTGTGCCCGCGTCTATTTTTGGCACACGGAGGCACCTCGCAAAGTCTCGCGCCATTCGGAGTCCGGGTGGACGGTTGGCCAGCCCCACCCCGCAAGGTTATAGCCCACCCGTTTTTGTGGCCTCTTTCCGCTGGACGAACATGGCGCCCCGGCCTTCGGGCGGGTATTTTTGGGCGCGGCTGTGCCCGCGGCCTATTTTTGGCGCACGGAGGCGCCTCGCAAAGTCCCGCGCCATTCGGAGTCCGGCGGACGAAGTGGGCCAGCCCCACCCCCCAAGGCTATAGCCCTGTGGCCTCTTTCCGCTGGACGAACTTGGCGCCCCGGCCTTCGGGCGGGTATTTTTGGGCGCGGCTGTGCCCGCGGCCTATTTTTGGCACACGGAGGCGCCTCGCAAAGTCTCGCGCCATTCGGAGTCCGGCGGACTTGTTGGCCAGCCCCACCCCCAAGGCTATAGCCCACCCGCTTTTGTGGCCTCTTTCCGCTGGACGAACTTGGCGCCCGGCCTTCGGCGGGTATTTTTTGCGCGCTGTGCCCGTGGCCTATTTTTGGCACACCGAGGCGCCGCAAAGTCTCAAGTGGCCATTCGAGTCCGGCGGACGAAGTTGGCCAGCCCCTCCCCCCAAGGCTATAGCCCACCCGTTTTTGTGGCCTCTTTCCGCTGGACGAACTTGGCGCCCCGGCCTTCGGGCGGGTATTTTTGGGCGCGGCTGTGCCCGCGGCCTATTTTTGGCACACGGAGGCGCCGCAAAGTCTCGCGCCATTCGAGTCCGGCGGACGGTTGGCCAGCCCCACCCCCAAGGCTATAGCCCACCCGCTTTTGTGGCCTCTTCCGCTGGACGATCCCTGGCGCCCGGCCTCGGGCGGTATTTTTAGCACGGCTGTGCCCGCGCCTATTTTTGACCCACGGAGGCGCCGCAAAGTCTCGCGCCATTCGAGTCCGGCGGACGGTTGGCCATCCCCACTCCCGCAAGGCTATAGCCCACCCGCTTTTGTGGCCTCTTTCCGCTGGACGAACTTGGCGCCCGGACTTCGGGCGAGGTATTTTGGGCGCCGCTGTGCCCAAGGCCTACTTTTGGCGCACGGAGGTGCCTCGCAAAGTCTCGCACTATTCGGAGTCCGGCGGACGGTTGGCCAGCCCCACCCCCCCAAGGCTATAGCCCACCTGCTTTTGTGGCCTCTTTCCGCTGGACGACTTGGCGCCCGGCCTTCGGGCGAGGTATTTTGGGCGCGGCTGTGCCCGCGCCTATTTTTGGCACACGGAGGCGCCTCGCAAAGTCTCGCGCCATTCGGAGTCCGGCGGACGAAGTTGGCCAGCCCCACCCCCCAAGGCTATAGCCCACCCGTTTTTGTGGCCTCTTTCCGCTGGACGAACTTGGCGCCCCGGCCTTCGGGCGGGTACTTTTGGACGCGGCTGTCCCGCGGCCTATTTTTGGCACACGGAGGCGCCTCGCAAAGTCTCGCGCCATTCGGAGTCCGGCGGACGAAGTTGGCCAGCCCCACCCCCCAAGGCTATAGCCCACCCTATTGTTTGGCAAAGGACAGCAGGACGAACTTGGCGACCCGGCCGTCGGGCGGGTATTTTTGGGCGCGGCTGTGCCCGCGTCATAATTTTGGCACACGGAGGCGCCTCGCAAAGTCTCGCGCCATTCGGAGTCCGGCGGACGAAGTTGGCCAGCCCCACCCCGCAAGGCTATAGCCCACCCGTTTTTGTGGCCTCTTTCCGCTGAACGAACTTGGCGCCCCGGCCTTCGGGCGGGTATTTTTGGGCGTGGCTGTGCCCGCGGCCTATTTTTGGCGCACGGAGGTGCCTCGCAAAGTCTCGCGCCATTCGGAGTCCGGCGGACGAAGTTGGCCAGCCCCACCCCCCAAGGCTATAGCCCACCCGTTTTTGTGGCCTCTTTCCGCTGGACTAACTTGGCGCCCCGGCCTTCTGTCGGGTATTTTGCTGCGGCTTCACCTGCGTCTCTCTATTTTTGGCACACGGAGCATATCGTAAAGTCTCGCGCCATTCCGAGTCCGGCGGACGAAGTTGGCCAGCCCCACACCCCAAGGCTATAGCCCACCCGTTTTTGTGGCCTTTTTCCGCTGGACGAACTTGGCGCCCCGGCCTTCGGGCAGTTATTTTTGGACGCGGCTGTGCCCGCGGCCTATTTTTGGCACACGGAGGCGCCTCGCAAAGTCTCGCGCCATTCGGAGTCCGGCGGACGAAGTTGGCCAGCCCCACCCCGCAAGGCTATAGCCCACCCGTTTTTGTGGCCTCTTTCCGCTGGACGAACTTGGCGCCCGGCCTCGGGCGGGTATTTTTGGCGCGGCTGTGCCTCAAGGCCTATTTTTGGCACACGGAGGTGCCTCAGAAAGTCTCGCGCCATTCGGAGTCCGGGGCGGACGGTTGGCCAGCCCCACCCCCAAGGCCATAGCCCACCCGCTTTTGTGGCCTTTTTCCGCTGGACGAACTTGGCGCCCGGCCTTCGGGCGGGTATTTTTGGGCGCGGCTGTGCCCGCGGTCTATTTTTGGCACACGGAGGCGCCTCGCAAAGTCTCGCGCCATTCGGAGTCCGGGCGGACGGTTGGCCAGCCCCACCCCCAAGGCTATAGCCCACCCGCTTTTGTGGCCTCTTTCCGCTGGACGATTCTTGGCGCCCGGCCTCGGGCGGGTATTTTTGCTGCGGCTGTGCCCGCGGCCTATTTTTGGCGCACGGAGGCGCTCGCAAAGTCTCGCGCCATTCGAGTCCGCGTGACGAAGTTGGCCAGCCCCACTCCCCAAGGCTATAGCCCACCCGCTTTTTGTGGCCTCTTTCCGCTGGACGATCTTGGCGCCCGGCCTTCGGCGGGTATTTTGGGCGCGGCTGTGTCCGCGGTCTATTTTTGGCGCACGGAGGCGCCTCGCAAAGTCTCGCGCCATTCGAGTCCGGCGGACGGTTGGCCAGCCCCACTCCCCAAGGCTATAGCCCACCCGCTTTTGTGGCCTCTTTCCGCTGACGACCCTGGCGCCCCGGCCTTGGCGGGTATTTTTGGCGCGGCTGTGCCCGCGGTCTATTTTTGGCACACGGAGGCGCCGCAAAGTCTCGCGCCATTCGAGTCCGCGGACGGTTGGCCTGCCCCACCCCCAAGGCTAGAGCCCCCCCGCTCGTGTGGCCTCTCTCCGCTGGACGACCCTGGCGCCCCGGCCATCGGGCGGGTATTTTTGGGCTCGGCTGTGTCCGCGTCCTATTTTTTGGTCACGGAGGCGCCTCGCAAAGTCTCGCGCCATTCGGAGTCCGGCGGACGAAGTTGGCCAGCCCCACCCCGCAAGGCTATAGCCCACCCGTTTTTGTGGCCTCTTTCCGCTGGACGAACTTGGCGCCCCGGCCTTCGGGCGGGTATTTTTGGGCGCGGCTGTGCCCGCGGCCTATTTTTGGCGCACGGAGGTGCCTCGCAAAGTCTCGCGCCATTCGGAGTCCGGCGGACGAAGTTGGCCAGCCCCACCCCCCAAGGCTATAGCCCACCCGTTTTTGTGGCCTCTTTCCGCTGGACTAACTTGGCGCCGCGGCCTTCTGTCGGGTATTTTTGGGCGCGGCTTCACCCGTGCCCTATTTTTGGCACACGGAGCATATCGTAAAGTCTCGCGCCATTCCGAGTCCGGCGGACGAAGTTGGCCAGCCCCACACCCCAAGGCTATAGCCCACCCGTTTTTGTGGCCTTTTTCCGCTGGACGAACTTGGCGCCCCGGCCTTCGGGCGGTTATTTTTGGGCGCGGCTGTGCCCGCGGCCTATTGTTGGCGCACGGAGGCGCCTCGTAAAGTCTCGCGCCATTCGGAGTCCGGCGGACGAAGTCGGCCAGCCCCACCCCCCAAGGCTATAGCCCACCCGTTTTTGTGGCCTCTTTCCGCTGGACGAACTTGGCGCCCCGGCCGTCGGGCGGGTATTTTTTTGCGCGGCTGTGCCCGCGCCTATTTTTGGCACACGGAGGCGCCGCAAAGTCTCGCGCCATTCGAGTCCGCGGACGGTTGGCCAGCCCCACCCCCGCAAGGCTATAGCCCACCCGTTTTTGTGGCCTCCTTCCGCTGGACGATCTTGGCGCCCCGGCCTTCGGGCGGGAGATTTTTGGGCGCGGCCAGCCCGCGGCTCTATTTTTACACACGGAGGAGCCAAGCAAAGTCTAGCGCCATTCGGAGTCCGGCGGACGAAGTTGGCCAGCCCCACCCCCAAGGCTATAGCCCACCCGCTTTTGTGGCCTCTTTCCGCTGGACGACTTGGCGCCCGGCCTTCGGCGGGTATTTTGGGCGCGGCTGTGCCTGCGGTCTATTTTTGGCACACGGAGGGGCCTCGCAAACTCGCGCCATTCGAGTCCGGCGGACGGTTGGCCAGCCCCACCCCCAAGGCTATAGCCCACCCGCTTTTGTGGCCTCTTTCCGCTGGACGACTTGGCGCCCGCCTTCGGCGGGTATTTTGGTCGCGGCTGTGTCCGCGGCCTAGTTTTGGCGCAC
>JAUJEF010000726.1:0-24000 GCA_030444885.1 Citrus sp. QX-2021
CGTCCAGCGGAAAAATGGCCAAAAAAGGGGTGGGCTATATCCTTGGGGGGAGGGGCTGGCCCACTTCGTCCGCCGGACTCGGAATGGGGCGAGACTTCGCGAGCGGCCTCCGCGTGCCAAAAATAGGCCGTGGTCACAGCCGCGACCAAAAATAACCGCCCGAAGGCCGGGGCGCCAAGTTCGTCCAGCGGAAAAATGGCCAAAAAAGGGGTGGGCTATATCCTTGGGGGGAGGGGCTGGCCAACATCGTCCGCCGGACTCAGAATGGGGTGAGACTTTGCGAGCGGCCTCCGCGTGCCAAAAATAGGCCGCTGGCACAGGCGCGCCCAACAATAACCGCCCGAAGCCCGGGGCGCCAAGTTCGTCCAGCGGAAAAATGGTCAAAAAACGGGTGGGCTATAGCCTTGGGGGGAGGGGCTGGCCAACTTCGTACGCCGGACTCGGAATGGGGCGAGAGTTTGCGAGTGGCCTCCGCGTGCCAAAAATAGCCCGCGGGCACAGCCGCGCCCAAAAATAACCGCCCGAAGGCCGGGGCGCCAAGTTCGTCCAGCGGAAAAATGGCCAAAAAAGGGGTGGGCTATATCCTTGGGGGGAGGGGCTGGCCAACTTCGTCCGCCGGACTCAGAATGGGGCGAGACGTTGCAACCGGCCTCCGCGTACTAAAAATAGGCCGCGGGCACAGCCGCGCCTAAAAATAACCGCCCGAAGGCCTCGGCGCCAAGTTCGTCCAGCGGAAAAAGGCCAAAAAAACGGGTGGGCTATAGCCTTGGGGGGTGGGGCTGGCCAACTTCGTCCGCCGGACTCGGAATGCCGCCAGACTTTGCGAGGGGCCTTCGTGTGCCAAAAATAGGCCGCGGGCAAAGCCTCGCCCAAAAATAACCGCCCGAAGGCCGGGGCGCCAAGTTCGTCCAGCGGAAAAAGGCCACAAAAACGGGTGGGCTATAGCCTTGGGGGGAGGGGCTGGCCAACTTCGTCCGCCGGACTCGGAATGGGGCGAGACTTTGCGAGCGGCCTCCGTGTGCCAAAAATAGGCCCCGGGCACAGCCGCACCCAAAAATAACCTACCGAAGGCCGGGGCGCCAAGTTCGTCCAGCGGAAAAAGGCCAAAAAAACGGGTGGGCTATAGCCTTGGGGGGTGGGTCTGGCCCACTTCGTCCGCCGGAGTTGGAATGGCGCGAGACTTTGGGAGGCGCCTCCGTGTAACAAAAAAAGGCCGCGGGCACAGCCGCGCCCAAAAATACCCGCCCGAAGTCCGCGGCAACAAGCTCGTCCAGCGGAAAAAGGCCTCAAAAACGGGTGGGCTATAGCCTCGGGGGGTAGGGCTGGCCCACTTCGTCCGCCGGACTCGGACTGGCGCGAGACTTTACGAGGCGCCTCCGTGTGCCAAAAATAGGCCGCAAGAACAGCCGCGCCCAAAAATACCCGCCCGAAGGCCGCGGCGCCAAGTTCGTCCAGCGGAAAAAGGCCACAAAAACGGGTGGGCTATAGCCTTGGGGGGTGGGGCTGGCCAACTTCGTCCGCCGGACTCGGAATGGCGCGAGACTTTGCGAGCGGCCTCCTTGTGCCAAAAATAGGCCGCTGGCACAGCCGCGCCCAAAAATAACCGCCCGAAGGCCGGGGCGCCAAGTTCGTCCAGCGGAAAAAGGCCAAAAAAACGGGTGGGCTATAGCCTTGGGGGGTGGGTCTGGCCCACTTCGTCCGCCGGACTCGGAATGGTGCGAGACTTTGCGAGTGGCCTCCGTGAGCCAAAAAGAGGCCCCGGGCATAGCCGCGCCCAAAAATAACCGACCGACGGCCGGGGCGCCAAGTTCGTCCAGCGGAAAAAGGCCGCAAAAACGGGTGGGCTATAGTCTTGGGGGGTGGGTCTGGCCCACTTCGTCCGCCGGACTTGGAATGGCGCGAGACTTTGGGAGGCGCCTCCGTGTAACAAAAAAAGGCCGCGGGCACAGGCACGCCCAAAAATACCCGCCCGAAGTCCGCGGCAACAAGCACGTCCAGCGGAAAAAGGCCTCAAAAACGGGTGGGCTATAGCCTCGGGGGGTAGGGCTGGCCAACTTCGTCCGCCGGACTCGGACTGGCGCGAGACTTTACGAGGCGCCTCCGTGTGCCAAAAATAGGCCGCAAGAACAGCCGCGCCCAAAAATACCCGCCCGAAGGCCGGGGCGCCAAGTTCGGCCCAGCGGAAAAAGGCCACAAAAGCGGGTGGGCTATAGCCTTGGGGGTGGGGCTGGCCAACTTCGTCCGCCGGACTCGGAATGGCGCGAGACTTTGCAGCGGCCTCCGTGTGCCAAAAATAGGCCCGGGCACAGCCACACCCAAAATAACCTACCGAAGGCCGGGCGCCAAGTTCGTCCAGCGGAAAAAGGCCAAAAACGGGTGGGCTATAGCCTTGGGGGTGGGTCTGGCCCACTTCGTCCGCCGGAATCGGAATGGTGCAAGACTTTGCGAGTGGCCTCCGTGAGCCAAAAAGAGGCCCCGGCACAGCCGCGCCCAAAAATAACGGACCGACGGCCGGGGCGCCAAGTTCGTCCAGCGGAAAAAGGCCGCAAAACGGGTGGGCTATAGCCTTGGGGGTGGGGCTGGCCCACTTCGTCCGCCCGGACTCGGAATGCCGCGAGACTTTGCGAGGGTCCTCCGTGCGCCAAAAATAGGACGCGGCAAAGCCGCGCCTAAAAATAACCGCCCGAAGGCCTCGGCGCCAAGTTCGTCCAGCGGAAAAAGGCCAAAAACAGGTGGGCTATAGCCTTGGGGGTGGGGCTGGCCAACTTCGTCCCGCCGGACTCGGAATGCCGCCAGACTTTGCGAGGGGCCTTCGTGTGCCAAAATATAGGCCGCGGGCAAAGCCTCGCCCAAAAATAACCGCCCAAGGCCGGGCGCCAAGTTCGTCCAGCGGAAAAGGCCACAAAACGGGTGGGCTAAAGCCTTGGGGGGAGGGGCTGGCCAACTTCGTCCGCCGGACTCGGAATGGGGCGAGACTTTGCGAGCGGCCTCCGTGTGCCAAAAATAGGCCCCGGGCACAGCCGCACCCAAAAATAACCTACCGAAGGCCGGGGCGCCAAGTTCGTCCAGCGGAAAAAGGCCAAAAAAACGGGTGGGCTATAGCCTTGGGGGGTGGGTCTGGCCCACTTCGTCCGCCGGAGTTGGAATGGCGCGAGACTTTGGGAGGCGCCTCCGTGTAACAAAAAAAGGCCGCGGGCACAGCCGCGCCCAAAAATACCCGCCCGAAGTCCGCGGCAACAAGCTCGTCCAGCGGAAAAAGGCCTCAAAACGGGTGGGCTATAGCCTCGGGGGGTAGGGCTGGCCCACTTCGTCCGCCGGACTCGGACTGGCGCGAGACTTACGAGGCGCCTCCGTGTGCCAAAAATAGGCCGCAAGAACAGCCGCGCCCAAAAATACCCGCTTGAAGGCCGCGGCGCCAAGTTCGTCCAGCGGAAAAAGGCCACAAAACGGGTGGGCTATAGCCTTGGGGTGGGGCTGGCCAACCGTCCGCCGGACTCGGAATGGCGCGAGACTTTGCGAGCGGCCTCCGTGTGCCAAAAATAGGCCCCGGGCACAGCCACACCCAAAAATAACCTACCGAAGGCCGGGGCGCCAAGTTCGTCCAGCGGAAAAAGGCCAAAAAAACGGGTGGGCTATAGCCTTGGGGGGTGGGTCTGGCCCACTTCGTCCGCCGGACTCGGAATGGTGCGAGACTTTGCGAGTGGCCTCCGTGAGCCAAAAAGAGGCCCCGGGCACAGCCGCGCCCAAAAATAACCGACCGACGGCCGGGGCGCCAAGTTCGTCCAGCGGAAAAAGGCCGCAAAAACGGGTGGGCTATAGCCTTGGGGGGTGGGGCCGGCTCACTTCGTCCGCCGGACTCGGAATGGCGCGAGACCTTGCAAGCGGCCTCCGTGTGTAAAAAATAGGCCCAGGCACAGCCGCGCCAAAAATAACCGCCGAATGCCGGGCGCCAAGTTCGTCCAGCGGAAAAAGGCCGCAAAACGGGTGGGCTATAGCCTTGGGAGGGGGCTGGCGAACTCGTCCGCCGGACTCGGAATGGCGCGAGACTTTGCGTGGCGCCTCCGTGTGCAAAATGGGCCGCGGGCACAGCCGCGCCCAAAAATACCCGCCCGAAGGCCGCGGCGCCAAGTTCGTCCAGCGGAAAAAGGCCACAAAAACGGGTGGGCTATAGCCTTGGGAGGTGTGGCTGGCGAACTTCGTCCGCCGGACTCGGAATGGTGCGAGACTTTGCGAGGCGCCTCCGTTTGCCAAAAATAGGCCGCGGGCACAGCCGCGCCCAAAAATACCCGCCCGAAAACACGGCGCCAAGTTCGTCCAGCGGAAAAAGGCCACAAAAACGGGTGGGCGATAGCCTTGGGGGGTGGGGCTGGCCCACTTCGTCCGCCGGACTCGGAATGGTGCGAGACTTTGCGAGTGGCCTCCGTGAGCCAAAAAGAGGCCCCGGGCACAGCCGCGCCCAAAAATAACCGACCGACGGCCGGGGCGCCAAGTTCGTCCAGCGGAAAAAGGCCGCAAAAACGGGTGGGCTATAGTCTTGGGGGGTGGGTCTGGCCCACTTCGTCCGCCGGACTTGGAATGGCGCGAGACTTTGGGAGGCGCCTCCGTGTAACAAAAAAAGGCCGCGGGCACAGGCACGCCCAAAAATACCCGCCCGAAGTCCGCGGCAACAAGCTCGTCCAGCGGAAAAAGGCCTCAAAAACGGGTGGGCTATAGCCTCGGGGGGTAGGGCTGGCCAACTTCGTCCGCCGGACTCGGACTGGCGCGAGACTTTACGAGGCACCTCCGTGTGCCAAAAATAGGCCGCAAGAACAGCCGCGCCCAAAAATACCCGCCCGAAGGCCGCGGCGCCAAGTTCGTCCAGCGGAAAAAGGCCACAAAAACGGGTGGGCTATAGCCTTGGGGGGTGGGGCTGGCCAACTTCGTCCGCCGGACTCGGAATGGCGCGAGACTTTGCGAGCGGCCTCCGTGTGCCAAAAATAGGCCTCGGGCACAGCCACACCCAAAAATAACCTACCGAAGGCCGGGGCGCCAAGTTCGTCCAGCGGAAAAAGGCCAAAAAAACGGGTGGGCTATAGCCTTGGGGGGTGGGTCTGGCCCACTTCGTCCGCCGGACTCGGAATGGTGCGAGACTTTGCGAGTGGCCTCCGTGAGCCAAAAAGAGGCCCCGGGCACAGCCGCGCCCAAAAATAACCGACCGACGGCCGGGGCGCCAAGTTCGTCCAGCGGAAAAAGGCCGCAAAAACGGGTGGGCTATAGCCTTGGGGGGTGGGGCTGGCCCACTTCGTCCGCCGGACTCGGAATGCCGCGAGACTTTGCGAGGGGCCTCCGTGTGCCAAAAATAGGACGCGGGCAAAGCCGCGCCCAAAAATAACCGCCCGAAGGCCTCGGCGCCAAGTTCGTCCAGCGGAAAAAGGCCAAAAAAACGGGTGGGCTATAGCCTTGGGGGGTGGGGCTGGCCAACTTCGTCCGCCGGACTCGGAATGCCGCCAGACTTTGCGAGGGCCCTTCGTGTGCCAAAAATAGGCCGCGGACAAAGCCTCGCCCAAAAATAACCGCCCGAAGGCCGGGGCGCCAAGTTCGTCCAGCGGAAAAAGGCCACAAAAACGGGTGGGCTATAGCCTTGGGGGGTGGGGCTGGCCAACTTCGTCCGCCGGACTCGGAATGCCGCGAGACTTTGCGAGGGGCCTCCGTGTGCCAAAAATAGGCCGCGGGCAAAGCCGCGCCGAAAAATAACCGCCCGAAGGCCGGGGCGCCAAGTTCGTCCAGAGGAAAAATGGCCAAAAAACGGGTGGGCTATAGCCTTGGGGGGAGGGGCTGGCCGAGTTCGTCCGCCGCACTCGGAATGGGGCAAGACTTTGCGAGCGGCCTCCGCGTGCCAAAAATAGGCCACGGGCACAGCCGCGCCCAAAAAAAAACTGCCCGAAGGCCGGGGCGCCAAGTTCGTCCAGCGGAAAAATGGCCAAAAAACGGGTGGGCTATAGCCTTGGGGGGAGGGGCTGGCCATCTTCGTCCGCCGGACTCGGAATGGGGCGAGACTTTGTGAGTGGCCTCCGCGTACCAAAAATAGGCCACGGGCACAGCCGCGTCCAAACCCCCCAACGGAAAAATAGCCTAAAAACCGGTGGGCTATAGCCTTGGGGGGAGGGGCTGGCCAACTTCGTCCGCCGGAATCGGAATGGGTCGAGACTTTACGAGCAGCCTCCGCGTGCCAAAAATAGGCCTCGGACACAGCCGCACCCAAAAATAACCGCCCGAAGGCCGGGGCGCGAAGTTCGTCCAGCGGAAAAATGGCCAAAAAACGGGTGGGCTATAGCCTTGGGGGGAGGAGCTGGCCCACTTCGTCCGCCGGACTCGGAATGGGACGTGACTTTGCGAGCGGACTCCGCGTGCCAAAAATAGGCCGCGGGCACAGCCGCACCCAAAAATAACCGCCCGAAGGCCGGGGCGCCAAGTTCGTTCAGCGGAAAAATGGCCAAAAAACGGGTGGGCTATAGCCTTGGGGGGAGGGGCTGGCCAACTTCGTCCGCCGGACTCGGAATGGGGCGAGACTTTGTGAGTGGCCTCCACGTACAAAAAATAGGCCACGGGCACAGCCGCGTCCAAACCCCCCAGCGGAAAAATAGCCAAAAAACCGGTGGGCTATAGCCTTGGGGGGAGGGGCTGGGCAACTTCGTCCGCCGGAATCGGAATGGGTCGAGACTTTGCGAGCAGCCTCCGCGTGCCAAAAATAGGCCGCGGGCACAGCCGCACCCAAAAATAACCGCCCGAAGGCCGGGGCGCGAAGTTCGTCCAGCGGAAAAATGGGCAAAAAACGGGTGGGCTATAGCCTTGGGGGGAGGGGCTGGCCAACTTCGTCCGCCGGACTCGGAATGGGGCGAGACTTTGCGAGAAGCCTCCGCGTGCCAAAAATTGGCCGCGGGCACAGCCGCGCCCAAAAATAACCCCCCCAAGGTCGGCGCGCCCAAACCCCCCAGCGGAAAAATGGCCATAAAACGGGGGATTTATAGCCTCGGCGGGAGGGGCTGGCCAACTTCGTCCGCCGGACTCGGAATGGGGCGAGACTTTGCGAGCAGCCTCCGCATGCCAAAAATAGGCTGCGGGCACAGCCGCGCCCAAAAATAACACCACGAAGGTCGGCGCGCCCAAACCCCTCAGCGGAAAAAAGGACAAAAAACGGGTGGGCTATAACCTTGGGGGGAGGGGCTGGCCAACTTCGTCCGCCGGACTCGGAATGGGGTGAGCCTTTGCGAGTGGTCTCCGCGTGCCAAAAATAGGCGCATGGCACAGCCGTACTAAAAATAACCGCCCGAAGGCCGGGGCACCAAGTTCTTCCAGCGGAAAAATGACCAAAAAACGGGTGGGCTATGGCCTTGGGGGGAGGGGCTGGCCTACTTCGTCCGCCGGACTCGGAATGGTCGAGACTTTGCGAGCGGCCTCCGCGTACCAAAAATTGGCCGCGGACACAGCCGCGCCCAAAAATAACCCCCCGATGGTCGGCTCGCCCAAACCCCCCAGCGGAAAAATGGCCAAAAAACGGGTGGGCTATAGCCTTAGGGGGAGGGGCTGGCCCACTTCGTCCGCCGGACTCGGAATGGGACGAGACTTTGCGAGCAGCCTCCACGTGCCAAAAATAGGCCGCGGACACAGCCGCGCCCAAAAATAACACCACGAAGGTCGGCGCGCCCAAACCCCTCAGCGGAAAAAAGGACAAAAAACGGGTGGGCTATAACCTTGGGGGGAGGGGCTGGCCAACTTCGTCCGCCGGACTCGGAATGGGGTGAGCCTTTGCGAGTGGTCTCCGCGTGCCAAAAATAGGCCGCGGGCACAGCCGTACCAAAAAATAACCGCCCGAAGGCCGGGGCACCAAGTTCTTCCAGCGGAAAAATGGCCAAAAAACGGGTGGGCTATGGCCTTGGGGGGAGGGGCTGGCCTACTTCGTCCGCCGGACTCGGAATGGTCGAGACTTTGCGAGCGGCCTCCGCGTACCAAAAATTGGCCGCGGACACAGCCGCGCCCAAAAATAACCCCCCGATGGTCGGCTCGCCCAAACCCCCCAGCGGAAAAATGGCCAAAAAACGGGTGGGCTATAGCCTTGGGGGGAGGGGCTGGCCCACTTCGTCCGCCGGACTCGGAATGGGGCAAGACTTTGCGAGCAGCCTCCGTATGCCAAAAATAGGCCGCGGGCACAGCCGCGCCCAAAAATAACTGCCCGAAGGCTGGGGCGCCAAGTTCGTCCAGCGGAAAAATGGCCAAAAAACGGTCGGGCTATAGCGTTGGGGGGAGGGGCTGGCCAACTTCGTCCGGCGGACTCGGAATGGGGCGAGACTTTGCGAGTGGCCTCCGTGTGCCAAAAATAGGCTGCAGGCACAGTCCCGCCCAAACATAACCACCCGAAGGCCGGGCGCCAAGTTCGGCCAGCGGAAAAAAGGCCAAAAAACGGGTGGGCTATAGCCTTGGGGGGAGGGGCTGGCCAACTTCGTCCGCCGGACTCGGAATGGGGCGAGACTTTGCGAGCGGCCTCCGCGCACCAAAAATAGGCCGCGGGCACAGCCGCACCCAAAAATAACCGCCCGAAGGCCGGGGCACCAAGTTCTTCGAGCGGAAAAATGGCCAAAAAACGGGTGGGCTATGGCCTTGGGGGGAGGGGCTGGCCCACTTCGTCCGCCAGACTCGGAATGGGGCGAGACTTTGCGAGCGGCCTCCGCGTACCAAAAATTGGCCACGGACACAGCCGCGCCCAAAAATAACCCCCCGATGGTCGGCGCGCCCAAACCCCCCAGCGGAAAAATGGCCAAAAAACGGGTGGGCTATAGCCTTGGGGGGAGGGGCTGCCAACTTCGTCCGCCGGACTCGGAATGGGGCGAGACTTTGCGAGCGGCCTCCGCGTGCCAAAAATAGGCCGCGGGCACAGCCGCGTCCAAAAATAACTGCCCGAAGGCCGGGACGCCAAGTTCGTCCAGCGGAAAAATGGCCAAAAAACGGGAGGGTTATAGCCTTGGGGGGAGGGGCTGGCCAACTTCGTCCGCTGGACTCGGAATGGGGCGACACTTTGCGAGCGGCCTCCGCGTACCAAAAATTGGCCGCGGACACAGCCAAGCCCAAAATAACCGCCCGAAGGTCGGCGCGCCCAAACCCCCCAACGGAAAAATGGCCAAAAAACGGGTGGGCTATAGCCTTGGGGGGAGGGGCTGGCCAACTTCGTCCGCCGGACTCGGAATGGGGCGAGACTTTACGAGCGGCCTCCGCGTACCAAAAATTGGCCGCGGACACAGCCGCGCCGAAAAATAACCCCCCGAAGGCCAGGGCGCCAAGTTTGACCAGCGGAAAAATGGCCAAAAAATGGGTGGGCTATAGCCTTGGGGTGAGGGTCTGGCCCACTTCGTCCGCCGGACTCGGAATGGGGCGAGAGTTTACGAGCGGCCTCCGCATACCAAAAATTGGCCGTTGACACCGCCGCGCCCAAAAATAACCCCCCGAAGGTCGGCACGCCCAAAACCCCTAGCGGAAAAATGGCCAAAAAACAGGTGGGCTATAGCCTTGGGAGGAGGGGCAGGCCGACTTCGTCCGCCGGACTCGGAATGGGGCTAGACTTTGCGAGCGGCCTCCGCGTACCAAAAATTGGACACGGACACAGCCGCGCCCAAAAATAACCCCCCGAAGGTCGGCGCGCCCAAACCCCCCAATGGAAAAATGGGCAAAAAACGGGTGGGCTATAGCCTTTGGGGGAGGGGCTCGCCAACTTCGTCCGCCGGACTCGGAATGGGGCGAGACTTTGAGAGCGGACTCTGCGTGCCAAAAATAGGCCGCGGGCACAGCCGCGCCCAAAAATAACCCCCCGAAGGTCGGCGCGCCCCAAGCCCCCAGCAGAAAAATGGCCAAAAAACGGGTGGGCTATAGCCTTGGGGGGAGGGGCTGGCCAACTTCGTCCGCCGGACTCGGAATGGGGCGAGACTTTACGAGCGGCCTCCGCGTGCCAAAAATAGGCCGGGGGCACAGCCGCGCCCAAAAATAACCACCCGAAGGCCGGGGCGCCATGTTCGACCAGCGGAAAAATGGCCAAAAAACGGGTGGGCTATAGCCTTGGGGGGAGGGGCTGGCCAACTTCGTCTGCCGGACTCGGAATGGGGCGAGACTTTGCGAGCAGCCTCCGTGTGCCAAAAATAGGCCACGGGCACAGCCGCGCCCAAAAATAACCCCCCGAAGGTCGGCGCGCCCCAACCCCCCAGCAGAAAAATGGCCAAAAAACGGGTAGGCTATAGCCTTGGGGGGAGGGGCTGGCGAACTTCGTCCGCCGGACTCGGAATGGGACGAGACTTTGCGAGCGGCCTCCGCATGGCAAAAATAGGCCGCGGGCACAACTGCACCCAAAAATAACCGCCCGAAGGCCGGGACGCCAAGTTCGTTCAGCGGAAAAATGGCCAAAAAACGGGTGGGCTATAGCCTTGGGGGGAGGGGC
Source organism: Citrus sp. QX-2021 (assembly GCA_030444885.1). Lineage (NCBI taxonomy): Eukaryota > Viridiplantae > Streptophyta > Magnoliopsida > Sapindales > Rutaceae > Citrus > Citrus sp. QX-2021. The sequence continues at coordinate 10,457 of JAUJEF010000726.1, forward strand.
CGGCCCACTTCGTCCGCCGGACTCGGAATGGGGCGAGACTTTGCGAGCGGCCTCCGTGTGCCAAAAATAGGATGCGGGTACTGCCGCGCACAAAAATAACCGCCCGAAGGCCGGGGCGCCAACTCTGTCCAGCGGAAAAATGGCCAAAAAACGGGTGGGCTATAGCCTTGGGGGGAGGGGATGGCCGACTTCATCCGCCGGACTTGGAATGGGGCGAGACTTTATGAACGGCCTCCGCGTGCTAAAAATAGGCCGCGGGCGCAGCCACACCCAAAAATAACGGCCCGAAGGCCGGGGCGCTAAGTTCGTCCAGCGGAAAAATGGCCAAAAAACGGATGGGCTATAGCCTTGGGGGGAGGGGCAGGCCAACTTCGTCCTCCGGACTCGGAATGGGGCGAGCCTTTGCGAGTGGCCTCCGCGTGCCAAAAATAGGCCGCGGCCACAGCCGCGCCCAAAAATACCCGCCCGAAGGCCGGGACGCCAAGTTCGTTCAGCGGAAAAATGGCCAAAAAACGGGTGGGCTATAGCCTTGGGGGGAGGGGCCGGCCCACTTCGTCCGCTGGACTCGGAATGGGGCGAGCCTTTGCGAGTGGCCTCCGCGTGCCAAAAATAGGCCGCGGCCACAGCCGCGCCCAAAAATACCCGCCCGAAGGCCGCAGCGCCAAGTTCGTCCAGCGGAAAAAGGCCACAAAAACGGGTGGGCTATAGCCTTGGGGGATGGGGCTGGCATACTTCGTCCACCGGACTCGGAATGGTACGAGACTTTACGAGGTGCCTCCGTGTGCCAAAAATCGGCCCCGGGCAAAGCCAAGCCCTAAAATAACCGCTCGAAGGCCGGGGCGCCAAGTTCGTCCAGCGGAAAAAGGCCACAAAAACGGGTGGGCTATAGCCTTGGGGGGTGGGGCTGGCCAACTTTGTCCGCCGGACTCGGAATGGCGCGAGACTTTGCGAGCGGTCTCCGTGTGCCAAAAATAGGCCCCGGGCACAGCCGCGCCCAAAAATAACCGCCCGAAGGCCGGGGCGCCAAGTTCGTCCAGCGGAAAAAGGCACCAAAAACGGGTGGGCTATAGCCTTGGGGGGTGCGGCTGGCCAACTTCGTCCGCCGGACTCGGAATGGCACGAGACTTTGCGAGCGGCCTCCGTGTGCCAAAAGTAGGCACCGGGCACAGCCGCGCCAAAAAATAACCGCTCGAAGGCCGGGGCGCCAAGTTTGTCCAGCGGAAAAAGGCCACAAAAACGGGTGGGCGATAGCCTTGGGGGGTGGGGCTGGCCAACTTCGTCCGCCGGACTCGGAATGGCGCGAGACTTTGCGAGCGGCCTCTGTGTGCCAAAAATAGGCCCCGGGCACAGCCGCGCCCAAAAATAACCGCCCGAAGGCCGGGGCGCCACGTTCATCCAGCGGAAAAAGGCCACAAAAATGGGTGGCCTATAGCCTTGGGGGGTGGGGCTGGCCAACTTCGTCCGCCGGACTCGGAATGGCGCGAGACTTTGCGAGCGGCCTCCGTGTGCCAAACATAGGCCCCGGCCACAGCCGCGCCCAAAAATAACCGCCCGAAGGCCGGGGCGCCAAGTTCGTCCAGCGGAAAAAGGCACCAAAAACGGGTGGGCTATAGCCTTGGGGGGTGCGGCTGGCCAACTTCGTCCGCCGGACTCGGAATGGCACGAGACTTTGCGAGCGGCCTATGGCACGAGACTTTGCGAGCGGCCTCCGTGTACCAAAAGTAGGCACCGGGCACAGCCGCGCCAAAAAATAACCGCTCGAAGGCCGGGGCGCCAAGTTTGTCCAGCGGAAAAAGGCCACAAAAACGGGTGGGCGATAGCCTTGGGGGGTGGGGCTGGCCAACTTCGTCCGCCGGACTCGGAATGGCGCGAGACTTTGCGAGCAGCCTCTGTGTGCCAAAAATAGGCCCCGGGCACAACCGCGCCCAAAAATAACCGCCCGAAGGCCGGGGCGCCACGTACAAACAGCGGAAAAATGCCACTAAAATGGGTGGACTATAGACTTGGGGGGTGGGGCTGGCCAACTCAAATCCGCCCGGACTCGGAATGGCGCGAGACTTTGCGAGCGGCCTCCGTGTGCCAAAAATAGGCCCCGGCCACAGCCGTGCCCAAAAATAACCGCCCGAAGGCCAGGGCGCCAAGTTCGTCCAGCGGAAAAAGGCCACAAAAACGGGTGTGCTATAGTCTTGGGGGGTGGGGCTGGCCAACTTCGTCCGCCGGACTCGGAATGGCGCGAGACTTTGCGAGCGGCCTCCGTGTGCTAAAAATAGGCCCCGGGCACAGCCGCGCCCAAAAATAACCGCCTGAAGGCCGGGGCGCCAAGTTCGTCCAACGGAAAAAGGCCACAAAAACGGGTGGGCTATAGCCTTGGGGGGTGGGGCTGGCCCACTTCGTCCGCCGCACTTGGAATGGCGCGAGACATTGCGAGCGGCCTCCGTGTGCCAAAAATAGGCCCCAGGCACAGCCGCGCCCAAAAATAACCGCCCGAAGGCCGGGGCGCCACGTTCGTCCAGCGGAAAAAGTCCACAAAAACGGGTGTGCTATAGCCTTGGGGGGTGGGGCTGGCCAACTTCGTCCGCCGGACTCGGAATGGCGCGAGACTTTGCGAGTGGCCTCCGTGTGCGAAAAATAGGCCCCAAGAACAGCCGCGCCCAAAAATAACCACCCGAAGGCCGGGGCGCCAACTTCGTCCAGCGGAAAAAGGCAACAAAAACGGGTGGGCTATAGCCTTGGGGGGTGGGGCTGGCCCACTTCGTCCGCCGCACTCCGAATGGCTCGAGACATTACGAGCGGCCTCCGTGTGCCAAAAATAGGCCCCGGGCACAGCCGCGCCCAAAAATAACCGCCCGAAGGCCGGGGCGCCACGTTCGTCCAGCGGAAAAAGGCCACAAAAACGGGTGGGCTATAGCCTTGGGGGGTGGGGCTGGCCAACTTCATCCGCCGGAATCGGAATGGCGCGAGACTTTGCGAGCGGCCTCCGGGTGACAAAAATAGGCCACGGGCACAGCCGCGCCCAAAAATAACCGAACGAAGGCCGCGGCGCCAAGTTCGTCCAGCGGAAAAAGGCACCAAAAACGGGTGGGCTATAGCCTTGGGGGGTGGGGCTGGCCAACTTCGTCCGCCGGACTAGGAATGGGGCGAGACTTTGCGAGTGGCCTCCGTGTGCGAAAAATAGGCCCCAGGAACAGCCGCGCCCAAAAATAACCGCCCGAAGGCCGGGGCGCCAAGTTCGTCCAGCGGAAAAAGGCCACAAAAACGGGTGGGCTATAGCCTTGGGGGGTGGGGCTGGCCAACTTCGTCCGCCGCACTCGGAATGGCGCGAGACATTGCGAGCGGCCTCCGTGTGCCAAAAATAGGCCCCGGGCACAGCCGCGCCCAAAAATAACCTCCCGAAGGCCGGGGCGCCAGGTTCGTCCAGCGGAAAAAGGCCACAAAAACGGGTGGCCTATAGCCTTGGGGGGTGGGGCTGGCCCACTTCGTCCGCCGGACTCGGAATGGCGCGAGACTTTGCGAGCATCCTCCGTGTGCCAAAAATAGGCCCCGGCCACAGCCGCGCCCAAAAATAACTGCCCGAAGGCCGGGGCGCCAAGTTCGTCCTGCGGAAAAAGGCCACAAAAACGGGTGGCCTATAGCCTTGGGGTTGGGGCTGGCCAACTTCGTCCGCCGGACTCGGAATGGCGAGAGACTTTTCGAGGGGCCTCCGTGTGCCAAAAATAGGCCCCGGGAACAGCCGCGCCCAAAAATAACCGCCCGAAGGCCGGGGCGCCAAGTTCGTCCAGCGGAAAAAGGCCACAAAAACGGGTGTGCTATAGCCTTGGGGGGTGGGGCTGGCCGACTTCGTCCGCCGGACTCGGAATGGCGCGAGACTTTGCGAGCGGCCTCCGTGTGCCAAAAATAGGCACCGGGCACAGCCGCGCCCAAAAATAACCGCCCGAAGGCCGGGGCGCCAAGTTCGTCCAGCGGAAAAAGGCCACAAAAACGGGTGGGCTATAGCCTTGGGGGGTGGGGCTGGCCGACTTCGTCCGCCAGACTCGGAATGGGGCGAGACTTTGCGAGCGGCCTCCGTGTACCAAAAATTGGCTGCGGACACAGCCGCGCCCAAAAATAACCCCCCGATGGTCGGCGCGCCCAAACCCCCCAGCGGAAAAATGGCCAAAAAACGGGTGGGCTATAGCCTTGGGGGGAGGGGCTGCCAACTTCGTCCGCCGGACTCGGAATGGGGCGAGACTTTGCGAGCGGCCTCCGTGTGCCAAAAATAGGCCGCGGGCACATCCGCGTCCAAAAATAACCGCCCGAAGGCCGGGGCGCCAAGTTCGTCCAGCGGAAAAATGGCCAAAAAACGGGAGGGCTATAGCCTTGGGGGGAGGGGCTGGCCAACTACGTCCGCTGGACTCGGAATGGGGCGACACTTTGTGAGCGACCTCCGCGTACCAAAAATTGGCCGCGGACACAGCCAAGCCCAAAATAACCGCCCGAAGGTCAGCGCGCCCAAACCCCCCAGCGGAAAAATGGCCAAAAAACGGGTGGGCTATAGCCTTCGGGGGAGGGGCTGGCCAACTTCGTCCGCCGGACTCGGAATGGGGCGAGACTTTGCGAGCGGCCTTCGCGTGCCAAAAATAGGCCGGGGGCATAGCCGCGCCCAAAAATAACCGCCCGAAGGCCGGGGCGCCATGTTCGACCAGCGGAAAAATGGCCAAAAAACGGGTGGGCTATAGCCTTGGGGGGAGGGGCTGGCCAACTTCATCTGCCGGACTCGGAATGGGGTGAGACTTTGTGAGCAGCCTCTGCGTGCAAAAAATAGGCCACGGGCACAGCCGCGCCCAAAAATAACCCCCCGAAGGTCGGCGCGCCCCAACCCCCCAGCAGAAAAATGGCCAAAAAACGGGTAGGCTATAGCCTTGGGGGGAGGGGCTGGCCAACTTCGTCCGCCGGACTCGGAATGGGGTGAGACTTTGCGAGCGGCCTCCGCATGCCAAAAATAGGCCGCGGGGACAACTGCACCCAAAAATAACCGCCCGAAGGCCGGGACGCCAAGTTCGTTCAGCGGAAAAAGGCCACAAAAATGGGTGCGCTATAGCCTTGGGGGGTGGGGCTGGCCAACTTCGTCCGCCGGACTCGGAATGGCGCGAGACTTTGCGAGCGGCCTCCGTGTGCCAAAACTAGGCCCCGGGCACAGCCACGCCCAAAAATAACCGCCCGAAGGCCGGGGCGCCAAGTTCGTCTAGCAGAAAAAGGCCACAAAAACGGGTGGGCTATAGGCTTGGGGGGTGGGGCTGGCCAACTTCGTCCGCCGGACTCGGAATGGCACGAGACTTTGCGAGCGGCCTCCGTGTGCCAAAAATAGGCCGAGGTACAGCCGCACCCAAAAATAACAGCCCGAAGGCCGTGGCGCCAAGTTCGTCCAGCGGAAAAAGGCCACAAAAACGGGTGGGCTATAGCCTTGGGGGGTGGGGCTGGCCAACTTCGTCTGCCGGACTCGGAATGGCGCGAGACTTTGCGAGCGGGCTCCGTGAGCAAAAAATAGGCTCCGGCCACAGCCGCGCCCAAAAATAACCACCCGAAGTCCGGGGCGCCAAGTTCGTCCGGCGGAAAAAGGCCACAAAAACAGGTGGGCTATAGCCTTGGGGGGTGGGGCTGGCCAAGTTCGTGCGCCAGTATCGGAAATGGGCGAGACTTTGCGAGCGGCCTCCGTGTGCCAAAAATAGGCCGCAGACACAGCCGCTCCCAAAAATATAAGCCTGAAGGCCGGGGCGCCAAGTTGGTCCAGCGGAAAAAGGCCACAAAAATGGGTGGGCTATAGCCTTGGGGGTTGGGGCTGGCCAAGTTCGTCCGCCGGACTCGGAATGGGGCGAGACTATGCGAGCGGCCTCCGTGTGCCAAAAATAGGCTGCGGGCACAGCCGCACCCAAAAATAACCGCCCGCAGGCCGGGACGCCAAGTTCGTCCAGCGGAACAAGGCCACAAAACGGGCGGGCTATAGCCTTGGGGGGTGGGGCTGGCCATGTTCGTCCGCCGGACTCGGATTGGCGCGAGACTTTGCAAGCGGCCTCCGTGTGTAAAAATAGGCCCCAGGCACAGCCGCACCCAAAAATAACTGCCCGAAGGCCGGGGCGCCAAGTTCGTCCAGCGGAAAAAGGCCGCAAAAACGGGTGGGCTATAGCCTTGGGGGGTGGGACTGGCCCACTTCGTCCGCCGGACTCGGAATGGCGCGAGACTTTGCGGGCGGCCTCCGTGTGCCAAAAATAGGCACCGGGCACAGCCGCGCCCAAAAATATTCCGCCCGAAGGCCGGGGCGCCAAGTTCGTCCAGCGGAAAAAGGCCACAAAAACGGGTGGGCTATAGCCTTGGGGGGTGGGGCTGGCCAACTTCGTCCGCCGGACTCGGAATGGCGCGAGACTTTACGAGCGGCCTCGGTGTGCCAAAAATAGGCCCCGGCCACAGCTGCGCCCAAAAATAACCACCCGAAGGCCGGGGCGCCAAGTTCGTCATGCGGAAAATGGCCACAAAAACGGGTGGGCTCTAGCCTTGGGGGGTGGGGCTGGCCCACTTCGTCCGCCGGACTCGGAATGGCGCGAGACTTTGCGAGCGGCCTCCGTGTGCCAAAAATAGGCCCCGGGCACAGCCGCGCCCAAAAATAACAACCCGAAGGCCGGGGCGCCAAGTTCGTCCAGCGGAAAAAGGCTACAAAAACGGGCGGGCTATAGCCTTGGGGGGTGGGGCCGGCCAACTTCGTCCGCCGGACTCGGAATGGCACGAGACTTTGCGAGGGGCCTCCGTGTGCGGAAAATAGGCCGCGGGCACAGCCGCGCCCAAAAATAACCGTCCGAAGGCTGGGGCGCGAAGTTCGACCAGCGGAAAAAGGCCACAAAAACGGGTGGGCTATAGCCTTGGGGGGTGGGGCTGGTCCACTTCGTCCGCTGGACTCGGAATGGAACGAGACTTTGCGAGGGTTCTCCGTGTGCCGAAAATAGATCGCGGGCACAGCCGCGCCCAAAAATAACCGTCCGAAGGCCGGGGCGCCAAGTTCGTCCAGCGGAAAAAGGCCAGAAAAACGGGTGGGCTATAGCCTTGGGGGGTGGGGCTGGCCAACTTCGTCCGCTGGACTCGGAATGGCACGAGACTTTGCGATGGTCCTCCGTGTGCGGAAAATAGCTCGCGGGCACAGCCGCGCCCTAAAATAACCGCCCGAAGGCTAGGGCGCGAAGTTCGTCCCAGCGGAAAAAGGCCCTGGCGGGTGGGCTATAGCCTTGGGGGGTGGGGCTGGTCCACTTCGTCCGCCGGATTCGGAATGGCGCAAGACTTTGCGAGGGGCCTCCGTTTGCCAAAAATAGGCTGCGGGCACAGCCGTGGCCAAAAATAACCACCCGGAAGCCGGGGCGCCAAGTTCGTCCAGCGGAATAAGGCCACAAAAACGGGTGGGCTATAGCCTTGGGGGGTGGGGCTGGCCAATTTCGTCCGCCGGACTCGGAATGGCGCGAGACTTTGCGACGGGCCTCTGTTTGACAAAAATAGGCTGCGGGCACAGCCGCCCCGAAAAATAACCACCCGAAGGCCGGGGCGCCAAGTTCGTCCAGTGGAAAAAGGCTACAAAAACGGGCGGGCTATAGCCTTGGGGGGTGGGGCTGGCCCACTTCGTCCGCCGGACTCGGAATGGAGCGAGACTTTGCGAGGGTTCTCCGTGTGCCGAAAATTGATCGCGGGCACAGCCGTGCCCAAAAATAAATGCCCGAAGGCCGGGGCGCCAAGTTCGTCCAGCGGAAAAAGGCCACAAAAACGGGTGGGCTATAGCCTTGGGGGGTGGGGCTGGCCAACTTCGTCCGCCGGACTCGGAATGGCATGAGACTTTGCGAGGGGCCTCCGTGTGTGGAAAATAGACAGCGGGCACAGCCGTGCCCAAAAATAAACGCCCGAAGGCCGGGGCGCCATGTTCGTCCAGCGGAAAAAGGCCACAAAAATGGGTGGGCTATAGCCTTGGGGGGTGCGGCAGGCCCACTTCGTCCGCCGGACTCGGAATGGCACGAGACTTTGCGAGGGGCCTCCGTGTGCCAAAAATAAGCATGGGCAGAGCTGCGCCCAAAAATAACCGCCCAAAGTCTGGGGCGCCTGAGTTCGTCCAACGGAAAAAGGCCACAAAACGGGTGGACTATAGCCTTGGGGGTGGTGCAGGCCCACTTCGTCCGCCGGACTCGGAATGGAGCGAGACTTTGCGAGGCGCCTCCGTGTGCCAAAAATAGGCGGCGGGCAGAGCCGCGCCCAAAAATAACCGCCCGAAGTCTGGGGCGCCAAGTTCGTCCAGCGGAAAAAGGCCACAAAACGGGTGGGCTATAGCCTTGGGGGTGGGGCTGGCCAACTTCGTCCGCCTGACTCTGACTGGAGCGAGACTTCGCTAGTGCCTCCGTGTGCCAAAAATAGGCCGCGGGCACAGCCACGCCCAAAAATAACCGCCCGAAGGCCTGGGCGCCAAGTTCGTCCAACGGAAAAAGGCCATAAAACGGGTGGGCTATAGCCTTGGGGGGTGGGGCTGGCCAACCTCGTCCGCCGGACTCAGAATGGCGCGAGACTTTGCGAGGGGCCTCCGTGTTCCATAAATAGGCCACGGGCACAGCCGCGCCCAAAAATAACCGCCCGAAGGCCGGGGCGCCAAGTTCGTCCAGCGGAAAAAGGCCACAAAAACGGGTGGGCTATAGCCACGGGGGGTCGGGCTGGCCAACATCATCCGCCGGACTCGGAATGGCGCGAGACTTTGCGAGCGGCCTCCGTGTGCCAAAAATAGGCCGTGGGCACAGCCGCGCCCAAAAATAACCGCCCGAAGGCCGGGGCGCCAAGTTCGTCCAGCGGAAAAAGGCCACAAAAACGGGTGGGCTATAGCCTTGGGGGGTGGTGCTGGCCCACTTCGTCCGCCGGACTCGGAATGGCGCGAGACTTTGCTAGCGGCCTCCCTGTGACAAAAATAGGCCGCGGGCACAGCCGCGCCCAAAAATAACCGCCCGAAGGCCGGGGCGCCAAGTTCGTCCAGCGGAAAATGGCCACAAAAACGGGTGGGCTATAGCCTTGGGGGGTGGGGCTGGCCAAGTTCGTCCGCCGGACTCGGAATGGCGCGAGACTTTGCGAGCGGCCTCCATGTGCCAAAAATAGGCCCCGGGCACAGCCGCGGCCAAAAATAACCGCCCGAAGGCCGGGGCGCCAAGTTCGTCCAGCGGAAAAATGCCACAAAAACGGGTGGGCTATAGCCTTGGGGGGTGGGGCTGGCCAAGTTCGTCCGCCGGACTCGGAATGGCGCGAGAATTTGCGAGCGGCCTCCGTGTGCCAAATATAGGCCCCTGGCACAGCCGCGCCGAAAAATAACCGCCCGAAGGCCAGGGCGCCAATTTCGTCCAGCGGAAAAAGGCCACAAAAACGGGCGGCCTATAGCCTTGGGGGGTGGGGCTGGCCAACTTCGTCCGCCGGACTCGGAATGGCGCGATACTTTGCGAGCGGCCTCCGTGTGCCAAAAATAGGCCTCGGGCACAGCCGCGACCAAAAATAACTGCCCGAAGGCCGGGGCGCCAAGTTCGTCCAGCGGAAAAAGGCCACAAAAACGGGTGGGCTATAGCCTTGGGGGGTGGGGCTGGCCAACTTCGTCCGCCGGACTCGGAATGGCGCGAGACTTTGCGAGCGGCCTCCGTGTGCCAAAAATAGGCCCCGGGCACAGCCTCTCCCGAAAATAACCGCCCGAAGGCCGGGGCGCCATGTTTGTCCAGCGGAAAAAGGCCACAAAAACGGGTGGGCTATAGCCTTGGGGGGTGGGGCTGGCCAACTTCGTCCGCCGGACTCGGAATGGCGCGAGACTTTGCGAGCGGCCTCCGTGTGCCAAAAATAGGACCCGGGCAAAGCCGCGCCCAAAAATAACCGCCCGAAGGCCGGGGCGCCAAGTTCGTCCAGCGGAAAAAGGCCACAAAAACGGGTGGGCTATAGCCTTGGGGGGTGGGGCTGGCCCACTTCGTCCGCCGGACTCGGAATGGTGCGAGACTTTTCGAGCGGCCTCCGTGTGACAAAAATAGGCCCCGGGCACAGCCGCGCCCAAAAATAACAGCCCGAAGGCCGGGACGCCAAGTTCGTCCAACGGAAAAAGGCCACAAAAACGGGCGGCCTATAGCCTTGGGGGGTGGGGCAGGCCGACTTCGTCCGCCGGACTCGGAATGGTGCGAGACTTTGCGAGCGGCCTCCGTGTGCCAAAAATAGGCCCCGGGCACAGCCGTGCACAAAAATAACCGCCCGAAGGCCGGGGCGCCAAGCTCGTCCAGCGGAAAAAGGCCACAAAAACGGGTGGGCTATAGCCTTGGGGGGTGGGGAAAGCCAACTTCGTACGCCGGACTCGGAATGGAGCGAGACTGTGCGAGCGGCCTCCGTGTGCCAAAAATAGGCCTCGGGCACAGCCGCGACCAAAAATAACTGCCCGAAGGCCGGGGCGCCAAGTTCGTCCAGCGGAAAAAGGCCACAAAAACGGGTGGGCTATAGCCTTGGGGGGTGGGGCTGGCCAACTTCGTCCGCCGGACTCGGAATGGCGCGAGACTTTGCGAGCGGCCTCCGTGTGCCAAAAATAGGCCCCGGGCACAGCCGCGCCCAAAAATAACTGCCCGAGGGCTGGGGCGCCAAGTTCGTCCAGCAGAAAAAGGCCACAAAAACGGGTGGGCTATAGCGTTGGGGGGTGGGGCTGGCCAACTTCGTCCGCCGGACTCGGAATGGCGCGAGACTTTGCGAGCAGTCTCAGTGTGTCAAAAATAGGCCCAGGCCACAGCCGCGCCCAAAAATAACCGCCCGAAGGCCGGGGCGCCATGTTCGTCCAGCGGAAAAAGGCCACAAAAACGGGTGGGCTATAGCCTAGGGGGGTGGGGCAGGCCAAGTTCGTACGCCGGACTCGGAATGGCGCGAGACTTTGCGAGCGGCCTCGGTGTGCCAAAAATAGGCCCCGGACACAGCCGCGCCCAAGAATAACCGCCCGAAGGCCGGGGCGCCAAGGTCGTCCAGCGGAAAAAGGCCACAAAAACGGGTGGGCTATAGCCTTTGGGGGTGGGGCTGGCCAACTTCGTCCGCCGGACTCGGAATGGCTCGAGACTTTGCGAGCGGTGTCCGTGTGCCAAAAAAAGGTCCCGGGCACAGCCGAGCCCTAAAATAACTGCCCGAAGGCCGGGGCACCAAGTTCGTCCAGCGGAAAAAGGCCACAAAAACGGGTGGGCTATAGCCTTGGGGGGTGGGGCTGGCCAACTTCGTCCGCCGGACTCGGAATGGCGCGAGACTTTGCGAACGGCCTCCGTGAGCCAAAAATAGGCCCCGGGCTCAGCCGCGTCCAAAAATAACTGCCCGAAGGCTGGGGCGCCAAGTTCGTCCAGCAGAAAAAGGCCACAAAAACGGGTGGGCTATAGCCTTGGGGGGTGGGGCTGGCCAACTTCGTCCGCCGGACTCGGAATGGCGCGAGACTTTGCGAGCAGTCTCAGTGTGTCAAAAATAGGCCCAGGCCACAGCCGCGCCCAAAAATAACCGCCCGAAGGCCGGGGCGCCATGTTCGTCCAGCGGAAAAAGGCCACAAAAACGGGTGGGCTATAGCCTAGGGGGGTGGGGCAGGCCAAGTTCGTCCGCCGGACTCGGAATGGCGCGAGACTTTGCGAGCGGCCTCGGTGTGCCAAAAATAGGCCCCGGACACAGCCGCGCCCAAGAATAACCGCCCGAAGGCCGGGGCGCCAAGGTCGTCCAGCGGAAAAAGGCCACAAAAACGGGTGGGCTATAGCCTTTGGGGGTGGGGCTGGCCAACTTCGTCCGCCGGACTCGGAATGGCGTGAGACTTTGCGAGCGGTGTCCGTGTGCCATAAAAAGGTCCCGGGCACAGCCGCGTCCAAAAATAACTGCCCGAAGGCCGGGGCGCCAAGTTCGTCCAGTGGAAAAAGGCCACAAAAACGGGTGGGCTATAGCCTTGGGGGGTGGGGCTGGCCAACTTCGTCCGCCGGACTCGGAATGGTGCGAGACTTTGCGAGCGGCCTCCGTGTGCCAAAAATAGGCCCCGGGCACAGCCGCGCCCAAAAATAACCGCCCGAAGGCCGGGGCACCAAGTTCGTCCAGCGGAAAAAGGCCACAAAAACGGGTGGGCTATAGCCTTGAGTGGTGGGGCAGGCCCACTTCGTGTGCCGGACTCGGAATGGTGCGAGACTGTGCGAGCGGCCTCCGTGTGCCAAAAATAGGCCCCGGGCACAGCTGCGCCCAAAAAAACCGCCCGAAGGCCGGGGTACCAAGTTCGTCCAGCAAAAAAAGGCCACAAAAACGGGTGGGCTATAGCCTTGGGGGGTGGGGCTGGCCAACTTCGTCCGCCGGACTCGGAATGGCGGGAGGCTTTGCGAGCGGGCTCCGTGTGCCAAAAATAGGCCCTGGCCACAGCCGCGCCCAAAAATAACCACCCGAAGGCCGGGGCGCCAAGTTCATCATGCGGAAAATGGCCACAAAAACGGGTGGGCTATAGCCTTGGGGGGTGGGGCTGGCCAACTTCGTCCGCCGGACTCGGAATGGCGCGAGACATTGCGAGCGGCCTCCGTGTGACAAAAATAGGCCCCAGGCACAGCCGCACCAAAAAATAACCGCCCGAAGGCCGGGGCGCCAAGTTCGTCCAGCGTAAAAAGGCCACAAAAACGGGTGGGCTATAGCCTTGGGCGTGGGGCTGGCCAACTTCGTCCGCCGGACTCGGAATGGCGCGAGACTTTGCGAGCGGCCTCCGTGTTCCAAAAATAGGCCCCGGACACAGCCGCGCCAAAAAATAACCGCCCGAAGGCCGTGGTGCCAAGTTCGTCCAGCGAAAAAAGGCCACAAAAACGGGTGGGCTATAGCCTTGGGGGGTGGGGCTGGCCAACTTCGTCCGCCGGACTCGGAATGGCGCGAGACTTTGCGAGCGGCATCGGTGTGCCAAAAATAGGCCCCGGACACAGCCGCGGGCAAAAATAACCGCCCGAAGGCCGGGGCGCCAAGTTCGTCCAGCGGAAAAATGCCACAAAAACGGGTGGGCTATAGCCTTGGGGGTGGGGCTGGCCACTTAAATCCGCGGACTCGGAATGGCGCGAGACTTTGCGAGGCGCCTGCGTATGCCAAAAATAGGCTCCGGACACAGCCGCGCCCAAAAATAACCGCCCGAAGGCCGGGGCGCCAAGTTCGTCCAGCGGAAAATGGCCACAAAAACGGGTGGGCTATACCCTTGGGGGGTGGGGAACTTCGTCCGCCGGACTCGGAATGGCCCGAGGCTTTGCGAGCGGCCTCCGTGTGCCAAAAATAGGCCCCGGGCACTGCCGCGCCCAAAAATAACCGCCCGAAGGCCGGGGCGCCAAGTTCGTCCAGCGGAAAAAGGCCACAAAAACGGGTGGGCTATAGGCTTGGGGGGTGGGGTCGGCTAACTTCGTCCGCCGGACTCGGAATGGCGCGAGACTTTACGAGCGGCCTCCACGTGCCAAAAATAGGCCCTGGGCACAGCCGCGCCCAAAAATAACAGCCCGAAGGCCGGGACGCCAAGTTCGTCCAGCGGAAAATGGCTA
>JAUJEF010000727.1:0-24000 GCA_030444885.1 Citrus sp. QX-2021
TCGTCCGCCGCACTCGGAATGACGCGAGACTTTGCGAGTGGCCTTCGTGTGCCAAATCTAGGCCCCGGGCACAGCCGCGCCCAAAAATAACCGCCCGAAGGCCGGGCCGCGAAGTTCGTCCAGCGGAAAAAGGCCACAAAAACGGGTGGGCTATAGCCTTGGGGGGTGGGGCTGGCCAACTTCGTCCGCCGGACTCGGAATGGCGCGAGACTTTGCGAGCGGCTTCCGTGTGCGAAAAATAGTCCCCGGGCACAGCCGCGCCCAAAAAAAACAGCCCGAAGGCCGGGGCGCCAAGTTCGTCCAGCGGAAAAAGGCCACAAAACGGGTGGGCTATAGCCTTGGGGGGTGGGGCTGGCCAACTTCGTCCGCTGGACTCGGAATGGCGCGAGACTTTGCGAACGGCCTCTGTGTGCTAAAAATAGGCCCCGGCCACAGCCGCACCCAAAAATAACCGCCCGAAGGCCGGGGCGCCAAGTTCGTCCAGCGGAAAAAAGCCACAAAATCGGGTGGGCTATAGCCTTGGGGGGTGGGGCTGGCCCACTTCGTCCGCCGGACTCGTAATGGTGCTTGACTTTGCGAGCGGCCTCCGTGTGCCAAAAATAGGCCCCGGCCAAACCCGCGCCCAAAAATAACCGCCCGAAGGCCGGGCTGCCAAGTTCGTCCAGCGAAAAAGGCCACAAAAACGGGTGGGCTATAGCCTTGGGGGGTGGTGCTGGCCCACTTTGTCCGCCGGACTCGGAATGGCGTGAGACTTTGCGAGCGGCCTCCGTTTGCCAAAAATAGGCCTCGGGCACAGCCACGCCCAAAAATAACCGCCCGAAGGCCGGGGCGCCAAGTTCGTACAGCGGAAAAAGGCCACAAAAACGGGTGGGCTATAGCCTTGGGGGGTGGGGCTGGCCAACTTCCGCACTCGGAATGGCGCGAGACTTTGCGAGCGGCCTCCGTGTACCAAAAATAGGCCCCGGGCACAGCCGCGCCCAAAAATAAACGCCCGAAGGCAGGGGCGCCAAGTTCGTCCCGCGGAAAAAGGCCACAAAAACGGGTGGGCTATAACCTTGGGGGGGGGTGCTGGCCCACTTTGTCCGCCGGACTCGGAATGGCGCGAGACTTTGCGAGTGGCCTCCGTTTGCCAAAAATAGGCCTCGGGCACAGCCGCGCCCAAAAATAACCGCCCGAAGGCCGAGGCGCCAAGTTCGTACAGCGGAAAAAGGCCACAAAAACGGGTGGGCTATAGCCTTGGGGGGTGGGGCTGGCCAACTTCGTCCGCCGGACTTGGAATGGCGCGAGACTTTGCGAGCGGCCTCCGTGTACCAAAAATAGGCCCCGGACACAGCCGCGCCCAAAAATAACCGCCCGAAGGCAGGGGCGCCAAGTTCGTCCCGCGGAAAAAGGCCAGAAAAACGGGTGGGCTATAGCCTTGGGGGGTGGGGCTGGCCGACTTCGTTCGCCGGACTCGGAATGGGGCGAGACTATACGAGCGGCCTCCACGTGCCAAAAATAGGCCACGGGCATAGCCGTACCCAAAAATAACCGCCCGAAGGTCGGCGCGCCCAAACCCCCCAGCGGAAAAATGGCCAAAAAACGGGTGGGCTATAGCCTTGGGGGGAGGCGCTGGCCAACTTCATCCGCCGGTCTCGGAATGGGGCGAGACTTTGCAAGCGGCCTCCGTGTGCCAAAAATAGGCCGCGGGCACAGCCGCGCCCAAAAATAACCACCCGAAGGCCGGGGCGCCAAGTTCGTCATGCGGAAAATGGCCACAAAAACGGGTGGGCTATAGCCATGGGGGGTGGGGCTGGCCAACTTCGTCCGCCGGACTCGGAATGGTGCGAGACTGTGCGAGTGGCCTCCATCTGGCAAAAATATGCCCCGGGCACAGCCGCGCCCAAAAATAACCCCCCGAAGGCCTGGGCGCCAAGTTCGTCCAACGGAAAAAGGCCATAAAAACGGGTGGGCTATAGCCTTGTGGGGTGGGGCTGGCCGACTTCGTCCGCCGGACTCGGAATGGCGTGAGACTTTGTAAGCGGCCTTTGTGTGCAAAAAATAGGCCCCGGGCACAGCCGCACCGAAAAATAACCTCCCGAAAGCCGGGGCGCCAAGTTCGTCCAGCGGAAAAAGGCAACAAAAACGGGTGGGCTATCGCCTTGGGGGGTGGGGCTGGCCAACTTCGTCCGCCGGGCTCGGAATGGCGCGAGACTTTGCGAGCAGCCTCCGTGGGCCAAAAATAGGCCCCGGGCACAGCCGCGTCTAAAAATAACCGCCCGAAGGTTGGGGCGCCAAGTTCGTCCAGCGGAAAAAGGCCACAGAAACGGGTGGGCTATAGCCTTGGGGGGTGGGGCTGGCCAACTTCGTCCGCCGGACTCAGAATGGCGCGAGACTTTGCGAGGGGCCTCCGTGTACCAAAAATACGCCGCGGGGACAGCCGCGCCAAAAAATAATTGCCCGAAGGCCAGGGCGCCAAGTTCGTCCAGCCGAAAAAGGCCACAAAAACGGGTGGGCTATAGCCTTGGGGGGTAGGGGTGGCCAACTTCATCCGCCGGACTCGGAATGGCGCGAGACTTTGCGAGGTGCCTCTGTGTGCCAAAAATAGGCCGCGGAGATAGCCGCGCCCAAAAATACCCATCCGAAGGCCGGGGCGACAAGTTCGTCCAGCGGAAAAAGGCCACAAAAACGGGTGGGCTATAGCCTTGGGGGGTGGGGCTGGCCCACTTCGTCCGCCAGACTCGGAATGGCGCGAGACTTTGCGAGGGGCCTCCGTGTGCCAAAATAGGCCGCGGATACAGCTACGCCCAAAAATACCCGCCCGAAGGCCGGGGCGCCAAGTTCGTCCAACGGAAAAAGGCCACAAAAACGGGTGGGCTACAGCCTTGGGGGGTGGGGCTGGCCCACTTCGTCCGCCGCACTCGGAATGGCGCGAGACTTTGCGAGGGCCCTCCGTGTGCCAAAAATAGGCCACGGGCACAGCCGCGCCCAAAAAAAACCGCCCGATGGCTGGGGCGCCAAGTTTGTCCAGCGGAAAAAGGCCACAAAAACGGGTGGGCTATAGCCTTGGGGGGTGGGGCTGGCCAACTTCGTCCGCCGGACTCAGAATGGCGCGAGACTTTGCGAGGGGCCTCCGTGTACCAAAAATAGGCCGCAGGGACAGCCGCGCCAAAAAATAACCGCCCGAAGGCCAGGGCGCCAAGTTCGTCCAGCGGAAAAAGGCCACAAAAACGGGTGGGCTATAGCCTTGGGGGGTAGGGGTGGCCAACTTCATCCGCCGGACTCGGAATGGCGCGAGACTTTGCGAGGTGCCTCCGTGTGCCAAAAATAGGCCGCGGACACAGCCGCGCCCAAAAATACCCATCCGAAGGCCGGGGCGACAAGTTCGTCCAGCGGAAAAAACCCAAAAGCGGGTGGGCTATAGCCAGGGGGTGGGGCTGGCCCACCGTCGTCCCGGACTCGGAATGGCGCGAGACTTTGCGAGGGGCCTCCGTGTGCCAAAAATAGGCCGCGGATACAGCCGCGCCCAAAAATACCCGCCCGAAGGCCGGGGCGCCAAGTTCGTCCAGCGGAAAAAGGCCACAAAAACGGGTGGGCTACAGCCTTGGGGGGTGGGGCTGGCCAACTTCATCCGCCGCACTCGGAATGGCGCGAGACTTTGCGAGGTGCCTCCGTGTGCCAAAAATAGGCCGCGGATACAGCCGCGCCCAAAAATACCCACCCGAAGGCCGGGGCGCCAAGTTCGTCCAGCGGAAAAAGGCCACAAAAACGGGTGGGCTACAGCCTTGGGGGGTGGGGCTGGCCAACTTCGTCCGCCGGACTCAGAATGGCGCGAGACTTTGCGAGGGGCCTCCGTGTACCAAAAATAGGCCGCGGGGACAGCCGCGCCAAAAAATAACCGCCCGAAGGCCAGGGCGCCAAGTTCGTCCAGCGGAAAAAGGCCACAAAAACGGGTGGGCTATAGCCTTGGGGGGTAGGGGTGGCCAACTTCATCCGCCGGACTCGGAATGGCGCGAGACTTTGCGAGGTGCCTCCGTGTGCCAAAAATAGGCCGCGGACACAGCCGCGCCCAAAAATACCCATCCGAAGGCCGGGGCGACAAGTTCGTCCCGCGGAAAAAGGCCACAAAAACGGGTGGGCTATAGCCTTGGGGGGTGGGGCTGGCCCACTTCGTCCACCGGACTCGGAATGGCGCGAGACTTTGTGAGGCGTCTCCGTGTGCTAAAAATAGGCCGCGGATACAGCCGCGCCCAAAAATACCCGCCCAAAGGCCGGGGCGCCAAGTTCGTCCAGCGGAAAAAGGCCACAAAAACGGGTGGGCTACAGCCTTGGGGGGTGGGGCTGGCCAACTTCATCCGCCGCACTTGGAATGGTGTGAGACTTTGCGAGGGCCCTCCGTGTGCCAAAAATAGGCCGCGGGCACAGCCGTGCCCAAAAATAACCGCCCGATGTCCGGGGCGCCAAGTTTATCTAGTGGAAAATGGCCACAAAAACGGGTGGGCTATAGCCTTGGGGGGTAGGGCTGGCCCACTTCGTCCGCCAGACTCAGAATGGCGCGAGACTTTACGAGGGGCCTCCGTGTGCCAAAAATAGGACGCGGGTACAGCCGCACCCAAAAATAACCGCCCGAAAGCCGGGGCGCCAAGTTCGTCCAGCGGAAAAAGGGCACAAAAACGGGTGGGCTATAGCCTTTGGGGGGTAGGGCTGGCCGACTTCATCCGCCGGACTCAGAAAGGCTCGAGACTTTGTGAGGGGCCTCCGTGTGCCAAAAATAGGCTGCGGGCACAGCCGCGCCCAAAAATAACCGCCCGAAGGCCGGGGCGCCAAGTTCGTCCAGCGGAAAAAGGCCACAAAAACGGGTGGGCTATAGCCTTGGGGGGAGGGGCTGGCCGACTGCGTTCGCCGGACTCGGAATGGGGCGAGACTATACGAGCGGCCTCCACGTGCCAAAAATAGGCCACGGGCATAGCCGTACCCAAAAATAACCGCCCGAAGGTCGGCGCGCCCAAACCCCCCAGCGGAAAAATGGCCAAAAAACGGGTGGGCTATAGCCTTGGGGGGAGGCGCTGGCCAACTTCGTCCGCCGGTCTCGGAATGGGGCGAGACTTTGCAAGCGGCCTCCGGATGCCAAAAATAGGCCTCGGGCACAGCCGCGCCCAAAAATAACCGCCCGAAGGCCGGGGCGCCATGTTCTTCCAGCGGAAAAATGGCCAAAAAACGGGTGGCCTATAGCCTTGGGGGGAGGGGCTGGCCAACTTCGTCCGCCGGACTCGGAATGGGGCGAGACTTTGCAAACGGCCTCCGAATGCCAAAAATAGGCCGCGGGCACAGCCGCGCCCAAAAATAACCGCCCGAAGGCCGGGGCGCCAAGTTCGTCCAGCGGAAAAAGGCCACAAAAACGGGTGGGCTATAGCCTTGGGGGGTAGGTTTGGCCAACTTCGTCCGCCGGACTCGGAATGGGACGAGACTTTACGAACGGTCTCCGCGTGCAATAAATAGGCCACGGGCACAGCCGCGCCCAAAAATAACCGCCCGAAGGCCGGGGCGCCAAGTTCGTCCAGCGGAAAAAGGCCACAAAAACGGGTGGGCTATAGCCTTGGGGGGTGGGGTTGGCCAACTTCGTCCGCCGGACTCGGAATAGCGCGAGACTTTGTGAGGGGCCTCCGTGTACCAAAAATAGGCCACGTTCACAGCCGCACCCAAAAATAACCGCCCGAAGGCCGGGGCGCCAAGTTCGTCCAGCGGAAAAAGGCCACAAAAAACGGGTGGGCTATAGCCTTGGGTGGTGGGGCTGGCCGACTTCGTCCGCCGGACTCGGAATGGCGCGAGACTTTGCGAACTGCGTCCGTGTGCCAAAAATAGGCCCCGGGCACAGCCGCGCCCAAAAATAACCGCCCGAAGGCCGGGGCGCCAAGTTCGTCCAGCAGAATAAGGCCACAAAAACGGGTGGGCTATAGCCTTGGGGGGTGGGGCTGGCCAACTTCGTCCGCCGGACTCGGAATGGCGCGAGACTTTGCGAACTGCGTCCGTGTGCCAAAACTAGGCCCCGGGCACAGCTGCGCCCAAAAATAACCGCCCGAAGGACGGGGCGCCAAGTTCGTCCAGCGGAAAAAGGCCACAAAAACGGGTGGGCTATCGCCTTGGGGGGTGGGGCTGGCCAACTTCGTCCGCGGGACTCGGACTGGCGCGAGACTTTGCGAGCGGCCTCTGTGTGCCAAATATAGGCCCCGGGCACAGCCGCGCCCAAAAATAACCACCCGAAGGCCGGGGCGCCAAGTTCGTCCAGCGGAAAAAGTCCACAAAAACGGGTGGGCTTTAGCCTTGGGGGGTGGGGCTGCCCAACTTCATCCGCCGGACTCGGAATAACATGAGACTTTGCGAGCGGCCTACGTGTGCCACAAATAGGCCCCGGGCACAGCCGCCCCCAAAAATAACCGCCCGAAGGACGGGGCGCCAAGTTCGTCCAGCGGAAAAAGGCCACAAAAACGGGTGGGCTATAGCCTTGGGGGGTGGGGCTGGCCAACTTCGTCCGCCGGACTCGGAATGGCGCGAGACTTTGCGAACTGCGTCCGTGTGCCAAAACTAGGCCCCGGGCACAGCTGCGCCCAAAAATAACCGCCCGAAGGACGGGGCGCCAAGTTCGTCCAGCGGAAAAAGGCCACAAAAACGGGTGGGCTATCGCCTTGGGGGGTGGGGCTGGCCAACTTCGTCCGCGGGACTCGGACTGGCGCGAGACTTTGCGAGCGGCCTCTGTGTGCCAAATATAGGCCCCGGGCACAGCCGCGCCCAAAAATAACCACCCGAAGGCCGGGGCGCCAAGTTCGTCCAGCGGAAAAAGTCCACAAAAACGGGTGGGCTTTAGCCTTGGGGGGTGGGGCTGCCCAACTTCATCCGCCGGACTCGGAATAACATGAGACTTTGCGAGCGGCCTACGTGTGCCACAAATAGGCCCCGGGCACAGCCGCGCCCAAAAATAACCACCCGAAGGCCGGGGCGCCAAGTTCGTCCAGCGGAAAAAGTCCACAAAAACGGGTGGGCTTTAGCCTTGGGGGGTGGGGCTGCCCAACTTCATCCGCCGGACTCGGAATAACATGAGACTTTGCGAGCGGCCTACGTGTGCCACAAATAGGCCCCGGGCACAGCCGCCCCCAAAAATAACCGCCCGAAGGACGGGGCGCCAAGTTCGTCCAGCGGAATAAGGCCACAAAAACGGGTGGGCTATAGCCTTGGGGGGTGGGGCTGGCCAACTTCGTCCGCCGGACTGGCAATGGCGCGAGACTTTGCGAGCGGCCTCCGTGTGCCAAAAATAGGCCCCGGGCACAGCCGCGCCCAAAAATAACCGCCCGAGGGCCGGGGCGCCAAGTTCGTCCAGCGGAAAAAGGCCACAAAAACGGGTGGGCTATAGCCTTGGGGGGTGGGGCTGGCCAACTTCGTCCGCCGGACTCGGAATGGTGCGAGACTTTGCGAGCAGCCTCCGTGTGCCAAAATTAAGCCCCGGGCACAGCCACGCACAAAAATAACCGCCCGAAGGCCGGGGCGCCAAGTTCGTCCAGCGGAAAAAGGCCACAAAAACGGGTGGGCTATAGCCTTGGGGGGTGGGGCTGGCCAACTTCGTCCGCGGGACTCGGACTGGCGCGAGACTTTGCAAGCGGCCTCTGTGTGCCAAATATAGGCCCCAGACACAGCCGCGCCCAAAAATAACCACCCGAAGGCCGGGGCGCCAAGTCCGTCCAGCGGAAAAAGTCCACAAAAACGGGTGGGCTATAGCCTTGGGGGGTGGGGCTGGCCAACATCGTCCGCCGGACTCGGAATGGCGCGACACTTTGCGAGCGGCCTCCGTGTGCCAAAAATAAGCCCCGGGCACAGCCGAGCCCAAAAATAACCGCCCGAAGGCCGGGGCGCCAAGTTCGTCCAGCGGAAAAAGGCCACAAAAACGGGTGGGCTATAGCCTTGGGGGGTGGGGCTGGCCAACTTCGTCCGCCGGACTCGGAATGGCGCGAGACTTTGCGAGCGGCCTCCGTGTGCCAAAAATAGGCTCCGGGCACACCCGCGTCCAAAAATAACCGCCCGTAGGCCGAGGCGGCAAGTTCTTCCAGCGGAAGAAGGCCACAAAAACGGGTGGGCTATAGCCTTGGGGGGTGGGGCTGGCCAACTTCGTCCGCCCGACTCGGAATGGCGCGAGACTTTGCGAGCGGCATCCGTGTGCCAAAAATAGGCCCCGGTCACAGCCGCGCCCAAAAATAACCCCCCGAAGGCTAGGGCGGCAAGTTCGTCCTGCGGAAAAAGGCTACAAAAACGGGTGGGCTATAGACGTGGGGGGTGGGGCTGGCCAACATCGTCCGCCGGATTCGGAATGAGGTGAGAATTTGCGAGCAGCCTCCGTGTGCCAAAAATAGGCCCCGGGAACAGCCGCACCCAAAAATAACTGCCCGAAGGCCGGGGCGCAAAGTTCGTCCAGCGGAAATAGGCCACAAAAACGGGTGGGCTATAGCCTTGGGGGGTGGGGCTGGCCGACTTCGTCCGCCGGACTCGGAATGGCGCGAGACTTTGCGAACTGCGTCCGTGTGCCAAAAATAGGACCCGGGCACAGCCGCGCCCAAAAATAACCGCCCGAAGGCCGGGGCGCCAAGTTCGTCCAGCGGAAAAAGGCCACAAAAACGGGTGGGCTATAGCCTTGGGGGGTGGGGCTGGCCAACTTCGTCCGCCGGACTCGGAATGGCGCGAGACTTTGCGAACTGCGTCCGTGTGCCAAATATAGGCCCCGGACACAGCCGCGCCCAAAAATAACCACCCGAAGGCCGGGGCGCCAAGTTCGTCCAGCGGAAAAAGTCCACAAAAACGGGTGGGCTTTAGCCTTGGGGGGTGGGGCTGCCCAACTTCGTCCGCCGGACTCGGAATTACATGAGACTTTGCGAGCGGCCTACGTTTGCCACAAATAGGCCCCGGGCACAGCCGCCCCAAAAAATAACCGCCCGAAGGCCGGGGCGCCACGTTAGTCCAGCGGAAAAAGGCCACAAAAACGCGTGGGCTATAGCCTTGGGGGGTGGGGCTGGCCAACTTCGTCCGCCGGACTCGGAATGGCGCGAGGCTTTGCGAGCGGCCTCCGTGTGCCAAAAATAGGCCCCGGGCACAGCCGCGCCCAAAACTAACCGCCCGAAGGCCGTGGCGCCAAGTTCGTCCAGCGGAAAAAGGCCGCAAAAACGGGTGGGCTATAGCCTTGGGGGGTGGGGCTGGCCCACTTCGTCCGCCGGACTCGGAATGGCGCGAGACTTTGCGAGCGGCCTCCATGTGCTAAAAATAGGCCGCGGGCACAGCCGTGCCCAAAAATAACCGCCCGAAGGCCGGGGCGCCAATTTCGTCCAGCGGAAAAAGGCCACAACAACGGGTGGGCTATAGCCTTGGGGGGTGGGGCTGGCCAACTTCGTCCGCCGGACTCGGAATGGCGCGAGACTTTGCGAACGGCCTCCGTGTACCAAAAATAGGCCCCGGACACAACCGCACCCGAGAATAACCGCCCGAAGGCCGGGGCGCCAAGTTCGTCCAGCGGAAAATGGCCACAAAAACGGGCGGGCTATAGCCTTGGGGGGTGGGGCTGGCCGACTTCGTCCGCCAGACTCGGAATGGCACGAGACTTTGCGAGGCGCTTCCGTGTGCCAAAAATAGGCCGCGGGCACAGCCGCGTCCAAAAATACCCGCACGAAGGCCGGGGCGCCAAGTTCGTCCAACGGAAAATGGCCACAAAAACGGGTGGGCTATAGCCTTGGGGGGTGGGGCTGGCCAACTTCGTCCGCCGGACTCGGAATGGCGCGAGACTTTGCGAAGCGCCTCTGTGTACCAAAAATAGGCCGCGGGCACAGCCGCGCCCCAAAATACCGGCCCGAATGCCGGGGCGCCAAGTTCGTCCAGCGGAAAATGGCCACAAAAACGGGTGGGCTATAGTCTTGGGGGGTGGGGCGGGCCGACTTCGTCCGCCAGACTCGGAATGGCGCGAGACTTTGTGAGGCGCTTCCGTGTGCCAAAAATAGGCCGCGGACACAGCCGCATCCAAAAATACCCGCACGAAGGCCGGGGCGCCAAGTTCGTCCAACGGAAAATGGCCACAAAAACGGGTGGGCTATAGCCTTGGGGTGTGGGGCTGGCCAACTTCGTCCGCCGGACTCGGAATGGCGCGAGAATTTACGAGGCACCTCCGTGTGCCAAAAATAGGCCCCGGGCACAGCCGCGCCCAAAAATAACCGCCCGAAGGCCGGGGCGCCAAGTTCGTACAGCGGAAAAAGGCCATAAAAACGGGTGGGCTATAGGCTTGGGGGGTGGGGCTGGCCAACTTCGTCCGCCGGACTCGGAATGGCGCGAGACTTTGCGAACTGCGTCCGTGTGCCAAAAATAGGCCCCGGGCACAGCTGCGCCCAAAAATAACCGCCCGAAGGACGGGGCGCCAAGTTCGTCCAGCGGAAAAAGGCCACAAAAACGGGTGGGCTATAGCCTTGGGGGGTGGGGCTGGCCAACTTCGTCCGCGGGACTCGGACTGGCGCGAGACTTTGCGAGCGGCCTCTGTGTGCCAAATATAGGCCGTGGGCACAGCCGCGCCCAAAAATAACCACCCGAAGGCCGGGGCGCCAAGTTCGTCCAGCGGAAAAAGTCCACAAAAACGGGTGGGCTTTAGCCTTGGGGGGTGGGGCTGCCCAACTTCGTCCGCCGGACTCGGAATGGCGCGATACTTTGCGTGCGGCCTCTGTGTGCCAAAAATAGGCCCCGGTCACAGCCGCGCCCAAAAATAACCGCCCGAAGGCTAGGGCGGCAAGTTCGTCCTGCGGAAAAAGGCTACAAAAACGGGTGGGCTATAGACGTGGGGGGTGGGGCTGGCCAACATCGTCCGCCGGATTCGGAATGAGGTGAGAATTTGCGAGCAGCCTCCGTGTGCCAAAAATAGGCCCCGGGCACAGCCGCACCCAAAAATAACTGCCCGAAGGCCGGGGCGCAAAGTTCGTCCAGCGGAAAAAGGCCACAAAAACGGGTGGGCTATAGCCTTGGGGGGTGGGGCTGGCCGACTTCGTCCGCCGGACTCGGAATGGCGCGAGACTTTGCGAACTGCGTCCGTGTGCCAAAAATAGGCCCCGGGCACAGCCGCGCCCAAAAATAACTGCCCGAAGGCCGGGGCGCCAAGTTCGTCCAGCGGAAAAAGGCCACAAAAACGGGTGGGCTATAGCCTTGGGGGGTGGGGCTGGCCAACTTCGTCCGCGGGACTCGGACTGGCGCGAGACTTTGCGAGCGGCCTCTGTGTGCCAAATATAGGACCCGGGCACAGCCGCGCCCAAAAATAACCACCCGAAGGCCGGGGCGCCAAGTTCGTCCAGCGGAAAAAGTCCACAAAAACGGGTGGGCTTTAGCCTTGGGGGGTGGGGCTGCCCAACTTCGTCCGCCGGACTCGGAATGGCGCGAGACTTTGCGAACTGCGTCCGTGTGCCAAAAATAGGCCCCGGGCACAGCCGCGTCCAAAAATAACCGCCCGAAGGCCGGGGCGCCAAGTTCGTCCAGCGGAAAAAGGCCACAAAAACGGGTGGGCTATAGCCTTGGGGGGTGGGGCTGGCCAACTTCGTCCGCCGGACTCGGAATGGCGCGAGACTTTGCGAGCGGCCTCCATGTGCTAAAAATAGGCCGCGGGCACAGCCGTGCCCAAAAATAACCGCCCGAAGGCCGGGGCGCCAAGTTCGTCCAGCGGAAAAAGGCCACAAAAACGGGTGGGCTATAGCCTTGGGGGGTGGGCCTGGCCAACTTCGTCCGCGGGACTCGGACTGGCGCGAGACTTTGCAAGCGGCCTCTGTGTGCCAAATATAGGCCCCGGACACAGCCGCGCCCAAAAATAACCACCCGAAGGCCGGGCCGCCAAGTTCGTCCAGCGGAAAATGGCCACAAAAACGGGTGGGCTATAGCCTTGGGGGGTGGGGCGGGCCGACTTCGTCCGCCGGACTCGAATTGCACGAGACTTTGCGTGGCGCCTCCGTGTGCTAAAAATAGGCCGCGGGCACAGCCGCGCCCAAAAATACCCGCCCGAAGGCCGGGGCGCCAAGTTCGTCCAGCGGAAAAAGGCCACAAAAACGGGTGGGCTATAGCCTTGGGAGGTGGGGCTGGCCCACTTCGTCTGCCGGACTCGGAATGGCGCGAGACTTTGCGAGGCAGCTCCGTGTGCCAAAAATAGGCCGTGGGCACAGCCGCGCCCCAAAATACCCGCCCGAAGGCCGGGGCGCCAAGTTCGTCCAGCGTAAAATGGCCAAAAAAACAGGTGGGCTATAGCCTTGGGGGGTGGGGCTGGCCCACTTCGTCCGCCGGACTCGGAATGGCGCGAGACTTTGCGAGGCGCCTCCGTGTGCCAAAAATAGGCCGCAGGCACAGCCGTACCCAAAAATACCCGCCCGAAGGCCGGGGCTCCAAGTTCGTCCAGCGAAAATGGCCACAAAAACGGGTGGGCTATAGCCATGGGGGGTGGGGCTGGCCCACTTCGTCTGCCGGACTCGGAATGGCGCGAGACTTTGCGAGGCACCTCCGTGTGCCAAAAATAGGCCGCGGGCACAGCCGCGCCCCAAAATACCCGCCCGAAGGCCGGGGCGCCAAGTTCGTCCAGCGGAAAATGGCCAGAAAAACGGGTGGGCTATAGCCTTGGGGGGTGGGGCTGGCCAACTTCGTCCGCCGGACTCAGAATGGCGCGAGACTTTGCGAGGCACCGCCGTGTGCCAAAAATAGGCCGCGGGCACAGCCGCGCCCAAAAATACGGGCCCGAAGGCCGGGGCGCCAAGTTCGTCCAGCGAAAAATGGCCACATAAACACGTGGGCTATAGCCTTGGGAGGAGGGGCTGGCCTACTTCGTCCGCCGGACTCGGAATGGGGCAAGACTTTGCGAGCGGCCGCCGCATGCCAAAAATAGACCGCGGGCACAGCCGCGCCCAAAAATAACCTCCCGAAGGCCGGGGCGCCAAGTTCGTCCAGCGGAAAAATGTCCAAAAATCGGGTGGGCTATAGCCTTGGGGGGAGGGGCTGGCCCACTTCGTCCGCCGGACTCAGAATGGGGCGAGACTTTGCGAGCGGCCTCCGCGTGCCAAAAATAGGCCGCGGGTGCAGCCGCGCCCAAAAATAAGCCCCCAAAGGCCGGGGCGCCAAGTTCGTCCATCGGAAAAATGGCCAAAAAACGGGTGGGCTATAGCCTTGGGAGGAGGGGCTGGCCTACTTCGTCCGCCGGACTTGGAATGGGGCAAGACTTTGCGAGCGGCCACCGCATGCCAAAAATAGACCACGGGCACAGCCGCGCCCAAAAATAACCTCCCGAAGGCCGGGGCGCCAAGTTCGTCCAGCGGAAAAATGGCCAAAAAACGGGTGGGCTATAGCCTTGGGGGGAGGGGCTGGCCCACTTCGTCCGCCGGAATCGGAATGGGGCGAGACTTTGCGAGCGGCCTCCGCGTGCCAAAAATAGGCCGCGGGCACAGCCGTACCCAAAAATAACTGCCCGAAGGCCGGGGCGCCTAGTTCGTCCAGCGGTAAAATGGCCAAAAAACGGGTGGGCTATAGCCTTCGGGGGAGGGGCTGGCCAACTTCGTCCGCCGGACTCGGAATGGGGCGAGACTTTGCGAGCGGCCTACGCATGCCAAAACTAGGCCACGGGCACAGCCGCACCCAAAAATAACCGCCCGAAGGTCGGCGCGCCCAAACCCCCCAGTGGAAAAATGGACAAAAAACGGGTGGGCTATAGCCTTGCGGGGAGGGGCAGGCCAACTTCGTCCGCCGGACTCGTAATGGGGTGACACTTTGTGAGCGGCCTCCGCGTGCCAAAAATAGGCCGTGGGCACAGCGGCGCCCAAAAATAACCGCCCGAAGGCCGGGGCGCCAAGTTCGTCTAGCGGAAAAATGGCCAAAAAACGGGTGGGCTATAGCCTTGGGGGGAGGGGCTGGCCCACATCGTCCGCCGGACTCGGAATGGGGCGAGACTTTAAGAACAGCCTCCGCGTGCCAAAAATAGGCCACGGGCAGAGCCGCGCCCAAAAATACCCGCCCGAAGGTCGGCGCGCCCAAACCCCCCAGCGGAAAAATGGCCAAAAAACGGGTGGGCTATAGCCTTGGGGGGAGGGGCTGGCCAACTTCGTCCGCCGGACTCGGAATGGGGCGAGACTTTGCGAACGGCCTCTGCAAGCCAAAAATAGGCCGCGGGCACAGCCGCACCCAAAAATAACCGCCCGAAGGCCGGGGCGCCAAATTTGTCCAGCGGAAAAATGGCCAAAAAACGGGTGGGCTATAGCCTTGGGGGGAGGGCCAGGCCGACTTCGTCCGCCGGACTCGGAATGGGGCGAGACTTTGCGAGTGGTCTCCGCGTGCCAAAAATATGCAGCGGGCACAGCCGCGCCCAAAAATAACCGCCCGAAGGCCGTGGCGCCATGTTCGTCCAGGGGAAACATGGCCAAAAAACGGGTGGGTTATAGCCTTGGGAGGAGGGGCCGGCCCACTTCGTCCGCCGGACTAGGAATGGGGTGAGACTTTGCAAGCGGCCTCCGCGTGCCAAAAATAGGCCACGGGCACAGCCGCGACCAAAAATAACCCCCCGAAGGTCGTTGCGCCTAAACCCCCCAGCGGAAAAATGGCCAAAAAACGGGTGGGCTATAGCCTTGGGGGGAGGGGCTGGTCAACTTCGTCCGCCGGACACGGAATGGGGCGACACTTTGCGAGCCGCCTCCGCGTGCAAAAAATAGGCCGCGGGCACAGCCGCGCCCCAAAATAACCGCCCAAAGGCCGGGGCGCCAAGTTCGTCCAGTGGAAAAATGGCCAAAAAACGGGTGGGCTATAGCCTTGGGGGGAGGGGCTGGCCAACTTCGTCCGGCGGACTCGGAAAGGGGCGAGACTTTGCGAGCGGCCTCCACGTGCCAAAAATAGGACGCGGGCACCGCCGCGCCCAAAAATAACAGCCGGAAGGCCGGGGCGCCAAGTTCGTCCAGCGGAAAAATGGCCAAAAAACGGGTGGGCTATAGCCTTGTGCGGAGGGGCTGGCCAACTTCGCCCGCCGGACTCGGAATGGGGCCACACTTTGCGAGCGGCGTCCGGGTGCCAAAAATAGGCCGCAGGCACAGCGGCGCCCCAAAATAACCCCCCGAAGGTCGTTGCGCCCAAACCCCCCAGCGGAAAAATGGCCAAAAAATGGGTGGGCTATAGACTTTGCGAACGGCCGCTGCGTGCAAAAAATAGGCTGCGGCCACAGCCGTGCCCAAAAATAACCGCCCGAAGACCGGGGCGCCAAGTTCGTCCAGCGGAAAAATGGCCAAAAAACGGGTGGGCTATAGCCTTGGGGGGAGGGGCTGGCCAACTTCGTCCGCCGGACTCGGAATGGGGCGAGACTTTGCGAACGGCCTCTGCGAGCCAAAAATAGGCCGCGGGCACAGCCGCACCCAAAAATAACCGCCCGAAGGCCGGGGCGCCAAATTTGTCCAGCGGAAAAATGGCCAAAAAACGGGTGGGCTATAGCCTTGGGGGGAGGGCCAGGCCGACTTCGTCCGCCGGACTCGGAATGGGGCGAGACTTTGCGAGTGGTCTCCGCGTGCCAAAAATATGCAGCGGGCACAGCCGCGCCCAAAAATAACCGCCCGAAGGCCGTGGCGCCATGTTCGTCCAGGGGAAACATGGCCAAAAAACGGGTGGGTTATAGCCTTGGGAGGAGGGGCCGGCCCACTTCGTCCGCCGGACTAGGAATGGGGTGAGACTTTGCAAGCGGCCTCCGCGTGCCAAAAATAGGCCACGGGCACAGCCGCGACCAAAAATAACCCCCCGAAGGTCGTTGCGCCTAAACCCCCCAGCGGAAAAATGGCCAAAAAACGGGTGGGCTATAGCCTTGGGGGGAGGGGCTGGTCAACTTCGTCCGCCGGACACGGAATGGGGCGACACTTTGCGAGCCGCCTCCGCGTGCAAAAAATAGGCCGCGGGCACAGCCGCGCCCCAAAATAACCGCCCAAAGGCCGGGGCGCCAAGTTCGTCCAGTGGAAAAATGGCCAAAAAACGGGTGGGCTATAGCCTTGGGGGGAGGGGCTGGCCAACTTCGACCGCCGGACTCGGAAAGGGGCGAGACTTTGCGAGCGGCCTCCACGTGCCAAAAATAGGACGCGGGCACCGCCGCGCCCAAAAATAACCGCCCAAAGGCCGGGGCGCCAAGTTCGTCCAGCGGAAAAATGGCCAAAAAACGGGTGGGCTATAGCCTTGTGCGGAGGGGCTGGCCAACTTCGCCCGCCGGACTCGGAATGGGGCCACACTTTGCGAGCGGCGTCCGGGTGCCAAAAATAGGCCGCAGGCACAGCGGCGCCCCAAAATAACCCCCCGAAGGTCGTTGCGCCCAAACCCCCCAGCGGAAAAATGGCCAAAAAATGGGTGGGCTATAGACTTTGCGAACGGCCGCTGCGTGCAAAAAATAGGCTGCGGCCACAGCCGTGCCCAAAAATAACCGCCCGAAGACCGGGGCGCCAAGTTCGTCCAGCGGAAAAATGGCCAAAAAACGGGTGGGCTATACCTTGGGGGGAGGGGCTGGCCAACTTTGTCCACCGGACTCGGAATGGGGCGAGACTTTGCGAGTGGCCTCCGGGTGCAAAAAATAGGCCGCGGGTCAGCCGCACCCAAGAGTAACCCCCCGAAGGTCGTTGCGCCCAAACCCCCCAGCGGAAAAATGGCCAAAAAACGGGTGGGCTATAGCCTTGGGGGGAGGGGCTGGCCAACTTCGTCCGCCGGACTTGGAATGGGGCGAGACTTTGCGAGCGGCCTCCGCGTGCCAAAAATATGCCGCAGACGTAGCCACACCCAAAAATAACCCCCCGAAGGTCGATGCGCCCAAACCCCCCAGCGGAAAAATGGCCAAAAAATGGGTGGGCTATAGCCTTGGGGGGAGGGGCTGGCCAACTTCGTCCGCCGGACTGGGAATGGGGCGAGACTTTGTGAGCGGCCTCTGCGTGCCAAAAATATGCCGTGGACACAGCCGCGCCCAAAAATAACTGCCCGAAGGCCGGGGCGCCAAGTTCGTCCAGCGGAAAAATGGCCAAAAAACGGGTGGGCTATAGCCTTGGGGGGAGGGGCTGGCCAACTTCGTCCGGCGGACTCGGAAAGGGGTGAGACTTTGCGAGCGGCCTCCACGTGCCAAAAATAGGACGCGGGCACCGCCGCGTCCAAAAATAACAGCCCGAAGGCCGGGGCGCCAAGTTCGTCCAGCGGAAAAATGGCCAAAAAACGGATGGGCTATAGCCTTCGGAGGAGGGGATGGCCAACTTCGTCCGCCGGACTCAGAATGGGGCGAGACTTTGCGAGCGGCCTCCGCGTGCCAAAAATAGGCCGCGGCCACAGCCGCGCCCAAAAATAACCGCCCAAAGGCCGGGGCGCCAAGTTCGTCCAGCGGAAAAATGGCCAAAAAACGGGTGGGCTATAGCCTTGGGGGGAGGGGCTGGCCCACTTCGTCTGCCGGACTCGGAATGGGGCGAGACTTTGCGAGCGGCCTCCGCGTGCCAAAAATAGGCCGCGGGTGCAGCCGCACCCAAAAATAACCCCCCAAAGGCCGGGGCGCCAAGTTCGTCCATCGGAAAAATGGCCAAAAAACGGGTGGGCTATAGCCTTGGGAGGAGGGGCTGGCCTACTTCGTCCGCCGGACTCGGAATGGGGCGAGACTTTGCGAGCGGCCTCTGCGTGCAAAAAATAGGCTGCGGCCACAGCCGTGCCCAAAAATAACCGCCCGAAGACCGGGGCGCCAAGTTCGTCCAGCGGAAAAATGGCCAAAAAACGGGTGGGCTATAGCCTTGGGGGGAGGGACTGGCCAACTTCGTCCGCCGGACTCGGAATGGGGCGAGACTTTGCGAGCAGCCTCCGCGTGCCAAAAATAGGCCACGGGCACAGCCGCACCCAAGAATAACCGACCGAAGGTCGGCGCGCCCAAACCCCCAGCGGAAAAATGGCCAAAAAACGGGTGGGCTATAGCCTTGGGGGGAGGGGCTGGCCAACTTCGTCCGCCGGACTCGGAATGGGGCGAGACTTTATGAGCGGCCTCCGCGTGCCAAAAATAGGCCGCGGACGTTGCCGCACCCAAAAATAACCCCCCGAAGGTCGTTGCGCCCAAACCCCCCAGCGGAAAAATGGCCAAAAAACGGATGGGCTATAGCCTTGCGGGGAGGGACTGGCCAACTTCGTCCGCCGGACTCGGAATGGGGCGAGAGTTTACGAGCGGCCTCCGCGTGCAAAAAATAGGGCGCGCGCACAGCCGCGCCCAAAAATAACAGCCCGAAGGCCGGGGCGCCAAGTTCGTCCGGCGGAAAAATGGCCAAAAAACGGGTGGGCTATATAGCCTTGGGGGGAGGGGCAGGCCGACTTCGTCCGCCGGACTCGGAATGGGGCGAGACTTTGCGAGCGGCCTCCGTGTGCCAAAAATAGGCCGCGGGCTCAGCCGCGCCCAAAAATAACCGCCCGAAGGCCGGGGCGCCAAGTTCGTCCAGCGGAAAAATGGCCAAAAAACGGGTGGGCTATAGCCTTGGGCGGAGGGGCTGGCCAACTTCGTCCGCCGGACTCGGAATGGGACGAGACTTTGCGAGCGGTCTCTAAGTGCCAAAAATATGCCGCGAACGTAGCCACACCCAAAAATAACCCCCCGAAGGTCGATGCGCCCAAACCCCCCAGCGGAAAAATGGCCAAAAAACGGATGGGCTATAGCCTTGCGGGGAGGGACTGGCCAACTTCGTCCGCCGGACTCGGAATGGGACGAGAGTTTACGAGCGGCCTCCGCGTGCCAAAAATAGGGCACGCGCACAGCCGCGCCAAAAAATAACAGCCCGAAGGCCGGGGCGCCAAGTTCGTCCGGCGGAAAAATGGCCAAAAAACGGGTGGGCTATAGCCTTGGGGGGAGGGGCAGGCCGACTTCGTCCGCCGGACTCGGAATGGGGCGAGACTTTGCAAGCGGCCTTCGCGTGCCAAAAATAGGCCGTGCCCAAAAATAACTGCCCGAAGGCCGGGGCGCCAAGTTCGTCCAGCGGAAAAATGGCCAAAAAACGGGTGGGCGCTAGCCTTGGGGGGAGGGGCTGGCCAACTTCGTCCGCCGGATTCGGAATGGGGCGAGAATTTGCGAGCGGCCTCCGCGTGCCAAAAATAGGCCGCGGACGTTGCCGCACTCAAAAATAACCCCCCGAAGGTCGTTGCGCCCAAACCCCCCAGCGGAAAAATGGCCAAAAAACGGATGGGCTATAGCCTTGTGGGGAGGGACTGGCCCACTTCGTCCGCCGGACTCGGAATGGGGCGAGAGTTTACGAGCGGCCTCCGCATGCCAAAAATAGGGCGCGCGCACAGCCGCGCCCAAAAATAACAGTCCGAAGGCCGGGGCGCCAAGTTCGTCCGGCGTAAAAATGGCCAAAAAACGGGTGGGCTATAGCCTTGGGGGGAGGGGCAGGCCAACTTCGTCCGCCGGACTCGGAATGGGGCGAGACTTTGCGAGCAGCCTCCGCGTGCCAAAAATAGGCCGCGGGCACAGCCGCACCCAAAAATAACCGCCTGAAGGCCGGGGCGCCAAGTTCGTCCAGCGGAAAAATGGCCAAAAAACGGGTGGGCTATAGCCTTGGGGGGAGGGGCTGGCCGACTTCGTCCGCCGGACTCGGAATGGGGCGAGACTTTGCCAGCGGCCTCCGCGTGCCAAAAATTGGCCGCGGGCATTGCCGCGCCCAAAAATAACCGTCCGATGGTCGGCGCGCCCAAACCCCCCAGCGGAAAAATAGCCAAAAAATAGGTGGGCTATAGCCTTGGGGGGAGGGGCAGGCCGACTTCGTCCGCCGGACTCGGAATGGGGCGAGACTTTGCGAGCGGCCTCCGCGTGCCAAATATAGGCCGCGGGCACAGCCGCGCCCAAAAATAACCGCCCGAAGGCCGGGGCGCCAAGTTCATCCAGCGGAAAAATGGCCAAAAAACGGGTGGGCTATAGCCTTGGGGGGAGGGGCTGGCCAACTTGTCCGCCGGACTCAGAATGAGGCGAAACTTTGCGATCGGCCTCCGCGTGCCAAAAATTGGCCGCGGGCACAGCCGCGCCCAAAAATAACCGTCCGATGGTCGGCGCGCCCAAACCCCCCAGCGGAAAAATGGCCAAAAAGCGGGTGGGCTATAGCCTTGGGGGGAGGGGCTGGCCAACTTCGTCCGCCGGACTCGGAATGGGGCGAGACTTTGCGAGCGGCCTCCGCGTGCCAAATATAGGCCGCGGGCACAGCCGGGCCCAAAAATAACTGCCCAAAGGCCGGGGCGCGAAGTTCGTCCAGCGGAAAAATGGCCAAAAAACGGGTGGGCTATACCCTTGGGGGGTGGGGCTGGCCTACTTCGTCCGCCGGACTCGGAATAGGGCGAGACTTTGCGAGCGGCATTCGTGTGGCAAAAATAGGCTGCGGGCACAGCCGCGCCCAAAAATAACCTCCCGAAGGCTGGGGCGCCAAGTTCGTCTAGCGGAAAAATGGCCAGAAAACGGGAGGGCTATAGCCTGGGGGGGAAGGACTGGCCGACTTCGTCCGCCAGACTCGGAATGGGGTGAGACTTTGCGAGCGGCCTCTGCAATTCAAAAATAGGCCGCGGGCACAGCCGCACCCAAAAATAACCGCCCGAAGGCCGGGGCGCCAAGTTCGTCCAGCGGAAAAATGTCCAAAAAACGGGTGGGCTATAGGCTTGGGGGGAAGGGCTGGCCCACTTCGTCTGCCGGACTCGGAATGGGACGAGACTTTACGAGCGGCCTCCGCGTGCCAAAAATAGGCCACGGCACAGCCACGCCCAAAAATAACCGCCCAAAAGCCGGGGCGCCAAGTTCGTCCAGTGGAAAAATGGCCAAAAACGGGTGGGCTATAGCCTTGGGGGCAGGGGCTGGCCCACTGCGTCCGCCGGACTCGGAATCGGGCGACACTTTGCGAGCGGCCTCCGCGTGCAAAAAATAGCCACGAGCGCAGCCGCGTCCAAAAATAACCGCCCGAAGGTCGGCGCGCCCAAACCCCCCAGCGGAAAAATGGCCAATAAACGGGTGGGCCATAGCCTTGGGGGGAGGGGCTGGCCAACTTCGTCCGCCGGACTCGGAATGGGGCGAGACTTTGCGAGCGGCCTCCGCGTGCGAAAAATAGGCCGCGGGCACAGCCGCGCCCAAAATTAATTGCCCGAAGGCCGGGGCGCCAAGTTCGCCCAGCGGAAAAATGGCCAAAAAACGGGTGGGGGTTAGCCTTGGGGGGAGGGGCTGGCCAACTTCGTCCGCCGGACTCGGAATGAGGCGAGAATTTGCGAGCGGCCCCGTCTTGCAAAAAATAGGCCGCGGGCACAGCCGCGCCCAAAAATAACCGCCCGAAGGCCGGGGCGCCAAGATCGTCCAGCGGAAAAATGGCCAAAAAACGGGTGGGCTATAGCCTTAGGGGGAGGGGCTGGCCAACTTCTTCCGCCGGACTCGGAATGGGGCGAGACTTTGCGAGCGGCCTCTGCGTGCAAAAAATAGGCCACGGCCAAAGCCGCGCCCAAAAATAACGGCCCGAAGGCCGGGGCGCCAAGTTCGTATAGCATAAACACTGCCAAAAAACGGGCGGGCTGTAGCCTTGGGGGGAGGGGCTGGCCAACTTCGTCCGCGGGACTCGGAATGGGATGAGACTTTGCGAGCAGCCTCCGCGTGCCAAAAATAGGCCGCGGGCACAGCCGCGCCCAAAAATAACCGCCCGAAGGCCGGGGCGCCAAGTTCGTCCAGCGGAAAAATGGCCAAAAAACGGGTGGGCTATAGCCTTGGGGGGAGGGGATGGCCAACTTCGTCCGCGGGACTCGAAATGGGCGAGACTTTGCAAGCGGCCTCCGCGTGCCAAAAATAGGCCGTGCCCAAAAATAACTGCCCGAAGGCCGGGGCGCCAAGTTCGTCCAGCGGAAAAATGGCCAAAAAACGGGTGGGCGTTAGCCTTGGGGGGAGGGGCTGGCCAACTTCGTCCGCCGGACTCGGAATGGGGCGAGACTTTGCGAGCGGCCTCGTCGTGCAAAAAATAGGCCGCGGGCACAGCCGCGCCCAAAAATAACGGCCCGAAGGCTGGGGCGCCAAGTTCGTATAGCATAAAAACTGCCAAAAAACGGGTGGGCTATAACCTTGGGGGAGGGGCTGGCCGACTTCGTCCGCCGGACTCGGAATGCGGCGAGACTTTGCGAGTGGCCTCCGCGCGCCAACAATAGGCCGCGGGCACAGCCACGCCCAAAAATAACCACCCAAAGGCCGGGGCGCCAAGTTCGTATAGCATAAAAACTGCCAAAAAACGGGTGGGCTATAGCCTTGGGGGGAGGGGCTGGCCAACTTCGTCCGCCGGACTCGGAATGGGGCGAGACTTTGCGAGCGTCCTCCGCATGGTAAAAATAGGCCGCGGGCACAGTCGCGCCCAAAAATAACCCCCGAAAGTCGTTGCACCCAAACCCCCCAGCGGAAAAATGGCCAAAAAACGGGTGGGCTATAGCCTTGGGGGGAGGGGCTGGCCAACTTCGGCCGCCGGACTCGGAATGGGGCGAGACTTTGAGAGCGGCCTCCGCGTGCCATAAATAGGCCACGGGCACAGCCGCACCCAAAAATAACCGCCCGAAGGTCGGCGCACCCAAACCCCCCAGCGGAAAAATGGCCAAAAAGCGGGAGCTCTATAGCCTTGGGGGGAGGGGCCGGCCCACTTCGTCCGCCGGACTCGGAATGGGGTGAGACTTTGCGAGCGGCCTCCGCGCGCCAAAAATAGGACGCGGACACAGTCGCGCCCAAAAATAACCCCCGAAAGTCGTTGCACCCAAACCCCCCAGCGGAAAAATGGCCAAAAAACGGGTGGGCTATAGCCTTGGGGGGAGGGGCTGGCCAACTTCGTCCGCCGGACTCGGAATGGGGCGAGACTTTGAGAGCGGCCTCCGCGTGCCATAAATAGGCCACGGGCACAGCCGCACCCAAAAATAACCACCCGAAGGATGGCGCGCCCAAACCCCCCAGTGCAAAAATGGCCAAAAAACGGGTGGGCTATAGCCTTGGGGGGAGGGGCTGGCCAACTTCGTCCGCTGGACTCGGAATGGGGCGAGACTATGCGAGCGGCCTCTGCGTGCTAAAAATGGGCCGCGGGCACAGCCGCGCCCAAAAATAACCTCCCGAAGGCCGGGGCGCCAAGTTCGTCAGGCGGAAAAATGGCCAAAAAACGGGTGGGCTATAGCCTTGGGGGGAGGGGCGGGCCAACTTCGTCCGCCGGACTCGGAATGGGACGAGACTTTTCGAGCGGCCTCCGCGTACCAAAAATGGGTCGCGGGCACAGCCGCGCCCAAAAATAACCGCCCGAAGGCTGGGGCGCCAAGTTCGTCCAGCGGGAAAATGGCCAAAAAACGGGTGCGCTATAGCCTTGGGGGGAGGGGCTGGCCAACTTCGTCCGCCGGACTCGGAATGGGGCGAGACTTTGCGAGCGGCCTCCGCGTGCCAAAAATAGGCCGCGGGCACAGCCGCGCCCAAAAATAACCCCCCGAAGGTCGGCGCGCCCAAACCCCCCAGTGGAAAAATGACCAAAAAACGGGTGGGCTATAGCCTTGTGGGGAGGGGCGGGCCAACTTCGTCCGCCGGACTCGGAAGGGGGCGAGACTTTGCGAACGGCCTCCGCGTGCCAAAAATAGGCCGCGGGCACAGCCGCACTCGGAATGGGGTGAGACTTTGCGAGCGGCCTCTGCGTGCCAAAAATAGGCCGCAGGGACAGCCGCACCCAAAAATAACCGCCCGAAAGCCGGGGCGCCAAGTTCGTCCAGCGGAAAAATGGCCAAAAAACGGGTGGGCTATAGCCTTGGGGGGAGGGGCTGTCCAACTTCGTCCGCCGGACTCGGAATGGGGCGAGACTTTGGGAGCGGCCTCCGCGTGCCAAAAATAGGCCGCGGGCACAGCCGCACCCAAAAATAACCGCCCGAAGGCCGGGGCGCCAAGTTCGTCCAGCGGAAAAATGGCCAAAAAACGGGTGGGCTATAGCCTTGGGGGGAGGGGCTGTCCAACTTCGTCCGCCGGAC
>JAUJEF010000728.1:0-24000 GCA_030444885.1 Citrus sp. QX-2021
ACAGCCGTACCCAAAAATAACCGCCCGAAGGCCGGGGCGCCAAGTTCGTCTAGCGGAAAAAGGCCACAAAAACGGATGGGCTATAGCCTAGGGGGATGGGGCTGGCCAACTTTGTCCGCCGGGCTCGGAATGGCGTGAGACTCTGCGAGGGGCCTCCGTGTGCCAAAATTAGGCCGTGGGCACAGCCGGGCCCAAAAATAACCGCCCGAAGGCCGGGGCGCCAAGTTCGTCCAGCGGAAAAAGGCCACAAAAACGGGTGGGCCACAGCCTTGGGGGGTGGGGCTGGCCGACTTCGTCCGCCGGACTCGGAATGGTGCAAGACTTTACGAGCGGTCTCCGTGTGCCAAAAATAGGCCCCGGGCACAGCCACGCCCAAAAATAACTGCCCGAAGGCCGGGGCGCCAAGTTTGTCCAGCGGAAAAAGACCACAATAACGGGTGGGCTATAGCCTTGGGGGGTGGGCCTGGCCAACTTCGTCCGCCGGACTCAAAATAGAGCGAGACTTTGCGAGCAGCCTCCGTGTGCCAAAAATAGGCCCCGGGCACAGCCGCGCCCAAAAGTAACCGCCCGAAGGCCGGGGCGCCAAGTTCGTCCAGCGGAAAAAGGCCACAAAAACGGGTGGGCTATAGCCTTGAGGGGTGCGGCTGGCCGACTTCGTCCGCCAGACTCGGAATGGCGCGAGACTTTGCGAGCAGTCTCCGTGTGCCAAAAATAGGCCCCGGGCACAGCCGCGCCCAAAAATAACCGCCCGAAGGCCGGGGCGCCAAGTTCGTCCAGCAGAAAAAGGACACAAAAACGGGTGAGCTATAGCCTTGGGGGGTGGGGCTGGCCGACTTCGTCCGCCGGACTTGGAATGGCGCGAGACTTTGCGAGCGGCCTCCGTGTGCCAAAAATAGGCCGCCGGCTCAGCCGCGCTCGAAAATAACCGCCCGAAGGCCGGGGCGCCAAGTTCGTCCAGCGGAAAAATGGCCAAAAAACGGGTGGGCTATAGCCTTGGGGGGAGGGGCTGGCCAACTTCGTCCGCCGGACTCGGAAAGGGGCGAGACTTTTCGAGCGGCCTCCGCGTGCTAAAAATAGGCCACGGGCACAGCCGCGCCCAAAATTAGCCGCACGAAGGCCGGGGCGCCAAGTTCGTCCAGCGGAAAAATGGCCAAAAAACGGGTGGGCTATAGCCTTGGGGGGAGGGGCTGGCCCACATCGACCGCCGGACTCGGAATGGGGCAAGACTTTGCGAGCGGCCTCCGTGTGCCAAAAATCGGCCCCGGGCACAGCTGTACCCAAAAATAACCCCCCAAAGGTCGGCGCGCCCAAACCCCGCAGCGGAAAAATGGCCAAAAAGGGGTGCGCTATAGCCTTGGGGGGAGGGGCTGGCCCACTTCGTCCGCCGGACTCGGAATGGGGCGAGACTTTGCGAGTGGCCTCTGCGTGCCTAAAATAGGCCGCGGGCACATCCGCACCCAAAAATAACCCCCCAAAGGTTGGCGCGCCCAAACCCCCCAGCGGAAAAATGGCCAAAAACGGGTGCGCTATAGCCTTGGGGGGAGTGGCTGGCCAACTTCGTCCGCCGGACTCGGAATGGGGCGAGCCTTTGCGAGCGGCCTGCGTGTACCAAAAATAGGCCGCGGGCACAGCCGCGCCAAAAAATAACCCCCCGAAGGTCGGCGCGCCCAACCCCCCAGCGGAAGAATGGCCAAAAGCGGGTGCGCTATAGCCTTGGAGGAGTGGGGTGGCCAACATCGTCCGCGGACTCGGAATGGGGCGAGACTGCGAGCAGCCTGCGCGTGCCAATATTAGGCAGCGGGCACAGCCGCACCAAAAATAACCCCGAACGTCGGCGCGCCCAAACCCCAGCGGAAAAATGGCCAAAAAGCGGGTGCGCTATAGCCTTGGGGAGGGGCTGGCCAACTCGTCTGCCGGACTCGGAATGGGGAGACTGCGAACGGCCTCCGCGTACCAAAAATAGGCCGCGGGCACAGCCGGGCCCTAAAATAACCCCCCGAAGGTCGGCGCGCCCAAACCCCCCAGCGGAAAAATGGCCAAAAAACGGGTGCGCTATAGCCTTGGGGGGAGGGGCTGGCCAACTTCGTCCGCCGGACTCTGAATGGGGCGATACTTTTCGAGCGGCCTCCGCGTGCCAAAAATAGGCCGCGGGCACAGCTGCGCCCAAAAATAACCCCCCGAAGGTCGACGCGCGCAAACCCCCCATCGGAAAAATGGCCAAAAAACGGGTGCGCTATAGCCTTGGGGGGAGGGGCTGGCCAACTTCGTCCGCCGGACTCGGAATGGGGCGAGAATTTGCGAGCCGCCTCCGCGTGCCAAAAATATGCCGTGGGCAGAGCCGCGCCCAAAAATAACCCCCCGAAGGTCGGCGCGCCCAAACCCCCAGCGGAAAAATGAACAAAAAACGGGTGCGCTATAGCCTTTTGGGGAGGGCAGGCCAACTTCATCCGCCGTACTCGGAATGGGGCGAGACTTTGCGGCGGCCTCCGTGTGCCTAAAATAGGCCGTGGGCACAGCCGCGCCCAAAATTACCCCGAAGGTCGGCGGCGCCCAAACCCCCAAAGTAAAATGGCCAAAAATCGGGTGCGCTATAGCCTTGGGGAGGGCTGGCCAAGTTCGTACGCCGGACTCGGAATGGGGCGATAATTTGCGAGCGGCCTCCGCGTGCCAAAAATATGCCGTGGGCACAGCCGCGCCCAAAATAACCCCGAAGGGCGCGCGCCCAAACCCCCAACGGAAAAATGGCCAAAAAAGCGGGTGGGCTATAGCCCCGGGAGAGTGGGCTGGCCCGCCGTCCGCGGACTCGGAATGGGGCGAGACTTTACGGCGGCCTCCGCGTGCCCAAAATAGGCCACGGGCACAGCCGCGCCAAGAATAAGCCCCGAAGGTCGGCGCGCCCAAACCCCAGCGGAAAAATGGCCAAAAGCGGGTGGGCTATAGCCTTGGGGGAGGGGCTGGCCAACTCGTCCGCGGACTCAGAATGGGGCGAGACTTTGCGAGCGGCTTCCGCGTGCCAAAAATAGGCCGCGGGCACAGCCGCGCCCAAAAATAACCCCCTGAAGGTCGGCGCGCCCAAACCCCCATGTGGAAAAATGGCCAAAAAACGGGTGGGCTATAGCCTTGGGTGGAGGGGCTGGCCAACTTCGTCCGCCGGACTCGGAATGGGGCGAGACTTTGCGAGCGGCCTCCGCGTACCAAAAATAGGCTGCGGACAGAGCCGTGCCCAAAAATAACCCCCCGAAGGTCAGCGCGCCCAAACCCCCCAGCGGAAAAATGGCTTAAAAACGGGTGGGCTATAGCCTTGGGGGGAGGGGCTGGCCAACTTCGTCCGCCGGACTCGGAATGGGGTGAGACTTTGCGAGCGGCCTCCACGTGCCAAAAATAGGCCGCGAGCACAGCCGCGCCCAAAAATAACCCCCCGAAGGTCGGCGCGCCAAGTTCATCCAGCGGAAAAAGGCTACAAAAACGGGTGGGCTATAGCCTTGGGGGGTGGGGCTGGCCGACTTCGTTCGTCGGACTCGGAATGGCGCGAGACTTTGCGAGGCACCTCCGTGTGCCTAAAATAGGCCGCGGACACAGCCGCGTCCAAAAATACCCGACTGAAGGCCGGTGCGCCAAGTTCGTCCAGCGGAAAAATGGCCAAAAACGGGTGCGCTATAGCCTTGGGGGTAGTGGCTGGCCAACTTCGTCCGCCGGACTCGGAATGCGGCGAGACTTTGCGAGCGGCCTGCGCGTACAAAAAATAGGCCGCGGGGTGCACCCAAAAATAACCCCCCGAAGGTCGGCGCACCCAAACCCCCCAGCGGAAAAATGGCCAAAAAGGGGTGCGCTATAGCCTTGGGGGGAGGGGCTGGCCCACTTCGTCCGCCGGACTCGGAAGGGGGCGAGACTTTGGGAGCAGCCTCCGCGTGCCAAAAATATGCCGCGGGCACAGCTGCGCCAAAAAATAACACCCCGAAGGTCGGCACGCCCAAACCCCCCAGCGGAAAAATGGCCAAAAAACGGGTGCGCTATAGCCTTGGGAGGTGGGGCTGGCCAACTTCGTCCGCCGGGCTCGGAAGGGGGCGAGACTTTGTGAGCGGCCTCCGCATACCAAAAATAGGCCGTGGGCTCAGCCGCACCAAAAAATAACCCCCCGAAGGTCGGCGCGCCCAAATCCCCAGCGGAAAAATGGCCAAAAGCGGGTGCGCTATAGCCTTGGGAGGTGGGGCTGGCCAACCGTCCGCGGACTCGGAAGGCGAGACTTTGTGGCGGCCTCCGCATACCAAAAATAGGCCGCGGGCACAGCCGAGCCCAAAAATAACCCCGAAGGTCGGCGCGCCCAAACCCCCTGCGGAAAAATGGCCAAAAAGCGGGTGGGCTATATCCTTGGGGGAGGGCTGGCCAACTTCGTCCGCCGGACTCAGAATGGGCGAGACTTTGCGGGTGGCCTCCGCGTGCCAAAAATAGGCCGCGGGCACAGCCGCGCCAAAAAATAACCCCCCGAAGGTCGGCGCGCCCAAACCCCCCAGCGGAAAAATGGCCAAAAAACGGGTGCGCTATAGCCTTGGGGGGAGGGGCTGGCCAACATCGTCCGCCGGACTCGGAATGGGGCGAGACTTTGCGAGGGGCCTCCGTGTGCTAAAAATAGGCTGCGGGCACAGCCGCGACCAAAAATAACCGCCCGAAGGCCGGGGTGCCAAGTTCGTCCAGCGGAAAAAGGCCACAAAAACCGGTGGGCTATAGCCTTGGGGGGTGGCGCTGGCCCACTTTGTCCGCCGGACTCGGAATGGAGCGAGAATTTGCGAGGGGACTCCGTATGCCAAAAATAGGCCGCGGGCACAGCCGCGCCCAAAAATAACCGCCCGAAGGCCGGGGCGCCAAGTTCGTCCAGCGGAAAAAGGCCACAAAAACGGGTGGGCTATAGCCTTGGGGGGTGGGACTGGCCGACTTCGTCCGCCGGACTCGGAATGGCGCGTGACTTTGCGAGGGGTCTCTGTGTGCCAAAAATAGGCTGCGGGTACCGCCGCACCCAAAAATAACCGCTGGAAGGCCAGGGCGCCAAGTTCGTCCAGCGGAAAAAGGCCACAAAAACGGGTGGGCCATAGCCTTGGGGGATGGGGCTGGCCCACTTCATCCGCCGGACTCGGAATGGCGAGAGACTTTGTGAGGGGCCTCCGTGTACCAAAAATAGACCGCGGGCACAGCCGCGCCCAAAAATAATCGCCCGAAGGCCGGGGCGCCAAGTTCGTCCAGCGGAAAAAGGCCACAAAAACGGGTGGGCTATAGCCGCGGGGGGTGGGGCTGGCCAACTTCGTCCACCGGACTGGGAATGGCGCGAGACTTTGCGAGGGGCCTTTGTGTGCCAAAAATAGGACAGGAGCACAGCCGCGCCCAAAAATAACCGCCCGAAGGCCAGGACGCCAAGTTCGTCCAGCGGAAAAAGGCCACAAAAACGGGTGGGCTATAGTCGAGGGGCCTCCGGGTGCCAAAAATAGGCCGCGGGCACAGCCGCGCCCAAAAATAACCACCCTAAGGCCAGGGCGCCAAGTTCGTCCAGCGCAAAAAGGCCACAAAAATGGGTGGGCTATAGCCTTGGCGGGTGGGGCTGGCCAACTTCGTCCGCCGGACTCGGAATGGCGCGAGAATTTGCGAGGGGACTCCGTATGCCAAAAATAGGGCACTGGCACAGCCGTACCCAAAAATAACCGCCCGAAGGCCGGGGCGCCAAGTTCGTCCAGCGGAAAAAGGCCACAAAAACGGGTGGGCCATAGCCTTGGGGGGTGGGGCTGGCCAACATCGTCCGCCGAACTCGGAATGGCACGAGATTTTGCGAGGGGCCTCAGTGCGTAAAACTAGGCCGCGGGGACAGCCGCGCCCAAAAATAACCGCCCGAAGGCCGGGGCGCAAAGTTCCTCCAGCGGAAAAAGGCCACAAAAACGAGAGGGCTATAGTCTGGGGGGGTGGGTCTGGCCAACTTCGTCCGCCGGACTCGGAATGGCGCGAGACTTTACGAGGGGCCTCCATGTACCAAAAATAGGCCGCGGACACAGCCGCGCCCAAAATAACCCTTGAAGGCCGGGCGCCACGTTCGTCCAGCGGAAAAAGGCCACAAAAACGGGTGGGCTATAGCCTTGGGGGGTGGGGCTGCCCAACTTCGTCCGCCGGACTCGGAATGGCGCAAGATTTTGTGAGGGCCCTCCGTGTACCCAAAATAGGTCGCGGGCACAGCCGCACCCAAAAATAACCGCCCGAAGGCCGGGGCGCCAAGTTCGTCCAGCCGAAAAAGGCCACAAAAATGGGTGGGCTATAGCCTTGGGGGGTGGGGCTGGCCCACTTCGTCCGCCGGACTCGGAATGGCGCGAGACTTTTTCGAGGGGCCTCAGTGTGACAAAAATAGGCCACGGGGACAGCCACGACCAAAAATAACCGCCCGAAGGCCGGGGCGCCAAGTTCCTCCAGCGGAAAAAGGCCACAAAAACGGGTGGGCTATAGTCTTGGGCGGTGGGTCTGGCTAACTTCGTCCGCCGGACTCGGAATGGCGCGAGACTTTGCGAGGGGCCTCCGTGTGCCAAAAATAGGCCGCGGGGACAGCCGCGCCCAAAAATAACCGCCCGAAGGCCCGGGCGCCAAGTTCCTCCAGCGGAAAAAGGCCACAAAAACGGGTGGGCTATAGCCGCGGGGGGTGGGGCTGGCCAACTTCGTCCACCGGACTGGGAATGGCGCGAGACTTTGCGAGGGGCCTTTGTGTGCCAAAAATAGGATGGGAGCACGGCCGCGCCCAAAAATAACCGCCCGATGGCCAGGGCGCCAAGTTCGTCCGGCGGAAAAAGGCCACAAAAACGGGTGGGCTATAGGCATGGGGGGTGGGGCTGGCCAACTTCGTCCGAAGGACTAGGAATGGCGCAAGACTTTGCGAGGGGCCTCCGTGTGCCAAAAATAGACCGCGGGCACAGCCGCGCCCAAAAATACCCACCCGAAGGCCGGGGCGCCAA
The DNA here is from genome assembly GCA_030444885.1 of Citrus sp. QX-2021. Lineage (NCBI taxonomy): Eukaryota > Viridiplantae > Streptophyta > Magnoliopsida > Sapindales > Rutaceae > Citrus > Citrus sp. QX-2021. The sequence continues at coordinate 6,975 of JAUJEF010000728.1, forward strand.
GTTCGTCCAGCGGAAAAAGGCCACAAAAACGGGTGGGCCATAGCCTTGGGGGGTGGGGCTGGCCGACATCGTCCGCCAGACTCGGAATGGCACGAGACTTTGCGAGGGGCCTCAGTGCGCCAAAAATAGGCCACGGGGACAGCCGCGCCCAAAAATAACCGCCCGAAGGCCGGGGCGCCAAGTTCCTCCAGCGGAAAAAGGCCACAAAAACGGTTGGGCTATAGCCTTGGGGGGTGGGCCTGGCCAACTTCGTCCACAGGACTCGGAATGGTGTGAGACTTTACAAGGGCCCTCCATGTGCCAAAAATAGGTCGCGGGCACAGCTGCGCCCAAAAATAACTGCCCGAAGGCCGGGGCGCCAAGTTCGTCCAGCGGAAAAAGGCCACAAAAACGGGTGGGCTATAGCCTTGGGGGGTGGGGGTGGCCCACTTCATCCGCCGGACTGGGAATGGCGCGACACTTCGCGAGGGTCCTCCGTGTGCCAAAAATAGGCCGCGGGCACAGCCGCGCCCAAAAATAACCGCCCGAAGGCCGGGGCGCCAAGTTCGTCCAGCGGAAAAATGCCACAAAAACGGGTGGGCTATAGCCTTGGGGGGTGGGGCTGGCCAACTTCGTCCGCCGGACTCGGAATGGCGTGAGACTTTGCGAGGGGCCTCCGTGTGCCAAAAATAGGCCGCCGGCTCAGCCGCGCACGAAAATAACCGCCCGAAGGCCGGGGCGCCAAGTTCGTCCAGCGGAAAAATGGCCAAAAAACGGGTGGGCTATAGCCTTGGGGGGAGGGGCTGGCCAATTTCGTCTGCCGGACTCGGAATGGGGTGAGACTTTGCGAGCGGCCTCCGCGTGCGGAAAAAGGCCACAAAAACGGGTGGGCTATAGCCTTGGGGGGTGGGGCTGGCCAACTTCGTCCGCCGGACTCGGAATGGCGCGAGACTTTGCGAGGGGCCTCCGTGCGCCAAAAATAGGCCGCGGGGTCAGCCGCGCACGAAAATAACCGCCCGAAGGCCGGGGCGCCAAGTTCGTCCAGCGGAAAAATGGCCAAAAAATGGGTGGGCTATAGTCTTGGGGGGAGGGGCTGGCCGACTTCGTCCGCCGGACTCGGAATGGGGCAAGACTTTGCGAGCGTCCTCCGCGTGGCAAAATAGGCTGCGGGAACAGCTGCGCCCAAAAATAACCGCCCGAAGGCCGGGGCACCAAGTTCGTCCAACGGGAATATGGCCAAAAAACGGGTTGGCTATAGCCTTGGGGGGAGGGGCTGGCCAACTTCGTCCGCCGGTCTCGGAATGGGGCGAGACTTTGCGAGCGGCCTCCGCGTGCCAAAAATAGACCGCGGGCACAGCCGTACCCAAAAATAACTGCCCGAAGGCTGGGGCGCCAAGTTCATCCAGCGGAAAAATGGCCAATAAACGGGTGGGCTATAGCCTTGGGGGGAGGGGCTCGCCAACTTCGTCCGCCGGACTCGGAATGGGGCGAGACTTTGCGAGCATCCTCCGCGTGCCAAAAATAGGCCGCGGGCACAGCCGTACCCAAAAATAACCCCCCGAAGTCGGGGGCGCCAAGTTCGTCCAGCGGAAAAATGGCCAAAAAAGGGGTGGGCTATAGCCTTGGGGGGAGGGGCTGCCGAACTTCGTCCGCCGGACTCGGAATGGGGCGACATTTTGCGAGCGGCCTCCGCGTGCCAAAAATAGGCCACGGGCACAGCCGCGCCCAAAAATAACCACCCGAAGGCCGGGGTGCCAAGTTCGTCCAGCGGAAAAATGGCCAAAAAACGGGTGGGCTATAGCCTTGGGGGGAGGGGCTGGCCAATTTCGTCTGCCGGACTCGGAATGGGGTGAGACTTTGCGAGCGGCCTCCGCGTGCCAAAAATAGGCCGCGGACACAGCCGCGCTTAAAAATAACTGCCCGAAGGCCGGGCGTGGAAAAATGGCCAATAAACGAGGTGGGCTATAGCCTTGGGGGAGGGCTGGCCAACCGTCCGCCGGACTCGGAATGGGCGAGACTGCGAGCGGCCTCCGCGTGCCGAACATAGGCCACGGGCAAAGCAGCGCCCAAAAATAACCCCCCGAAGGTCGGCGCGCCCAAACCCCCCAGCGGAAAAATGGCCAAAGAACGGGTGGGCTATAGCCTTGGGGGGAGGGGCTGGCCAATTTCGTCTGCCGGACTTGGAATGGGGTTAGACTTTGCGAGCGGCCTCCGCGTGCCAAAAATAGGCCGTGGGCACAGCCGCGTCCAAAAATAACTGCCCGAAGGCCGGGGCGCCAAGTTCGTCCAACGGAAAAATGGCCAAAAAACGGGTGGGCTATAGTCTTGGGGGGAGGGGCTGGCCAACTTCGTCCGCTGGACTCGGAATGGCGAGAGACTTTTGCGAGCGGCCACCGCGTGTGAAAAATAGGCTGCGGGCACAGCCGCGTCCAAAAATAATCCCCCGAAGGTCGGCGCGCCCAAACCCCCCAGTGGAAAAATGGCCAAAAAACGGGTGGGCTATAGCCTTGGGGGGAGGGGCTGGCCAACTTCGTCCGCCGGACTCGGAATGGGGCGAGACTTTGCGAGCGGCCTCCGCGTGCCAAAAATAGGCCGCGGGCACAGTCGCGCCCAAAAATAACCGCCCGATGGCCGGGGCGCCATGTTCGTCCAGCGGAAAAATGGCCAAAAAACGGGTGGGCTATAGCCTCGTGGGGAGGGGCTGGCCAACTTCGTCCGCCGGACTCGGAATGGGGCGAGACTTTACGAGCGGCCTCCGCGTACCAAAAATAGGGCGCGGTCACAGCCGTGCCCAAAAATAACCCCCCGAAGGTCGGCTCGCCCAAACCCGCCAGCGGAAAAATGGCCAAAAAACGGGTGGGCTATAGCCTTGGGGGGAGGAGCTGGCCAACTTCGTCCGCCGGACTTGGAATGGGGCGAGACATTGCGAGCAACCTCCGTGTGCCAAAAATAGGGCGCGGTCACAGCCGCGCCCAAAAATAACTGCCCGAAGGCCGGGGCGCGGAAAAATGGCCAATAAACAGGTGGGCTATAGCCTTGGGGGGAGGGGCTGGCCAACTTCATCCGCCGGACTCGGAATGGGGCGAGACTTTGCGAGCGGCCTCCGCGTGCCAAAAATAGGCCGTGGACACAGCCGCGCCCAAAAATAACCCCCCGAAGGCCGGGGCGCCATGTTCGTCCAGCGGAAAAATGGCCAAAAAACGGGTGGGCTATAGCCTTGGGGGGAGGGGCTGGCCAACTTCGTCCGCCGGACTCAGAATGGGGTGAGACTTTGCGAGCAGCCTCCGTGTACCAAAAATAGGCCGCCCGAAATCCGGGGCAACAAGTTCGTCCAGGGGAAAAAGGCCACAAAAACGGGTGGGCTATAGCCTTGGGGGGTGGGCTGGCCAAGTTCGTCCGCCGGACTCGGACTCGGAATGGGACGAGTCTTTACGCACGGTCTCCGAGTGCCAAAAATAGGCCGCGGGCACAGCCGCGCCCAAAAAGAACCGTCCGAAGGCTGGGGCGCCAAGTTCGTCCAGCGGAAAAAGGCCACAAAAACGGGTGGGTTATAACCTTGGCGAGTGGGGCGGGCCAAGTTCGTCCGCCGGACTCGGAATGGGGCGAGACATTACGTGCAGCCTCCGTGTACCAAAAATAGGCCGCGGTCACAGCCGCGCCCAAAAATAACCGCCCGAAAGCCGGTGCGCCAAGTTCGTCCAGCGGAAAAGGGCCACAAAAACGGGTGGGCTATAGCCTTGGGGGGTGGGCTGGCCAAGTTCGTCCGCCGGACTCGGACTCGGAATGAGATGAGACTTTACGCACGGCCTCCGAGTGCCAAAAATAGGCCGCGGGCACAGCCGTACCAAAAAATAACCGCCCGAAGGCCGGGGCGCCAAGTTCGTCCAGCGGAAAAAGGCCACAAAAACGGGGGGGTTATAGCCTTGGGGGTTGCGGCTGGCCAAGTTCGTCCACCAGACGCGGAATGGGGTGAGACTTTGTGAGCAGCCTCCGTGTACCAAAAATAGACCGCGGGCACAGCCGTGCCCAAAAATAACTGCCCGAAGGCCGGGGCGCCGAGTTCGTCCAGCGGAAAAAGGCCACAAAAACGGGTGGGCTATAGCCTTGGGGGGTGGGACTAGCCAACTTCGTCCGCCGGACTCGGAATGGCGCGAGACTTTACGAGGGGCCTCCATGTACCAAAAATAGACCGCGGGCACAGCCGTGCCCAAAAATAACTGCCCGAAGGCCGGGGCGCCGAGTTCGTCCAGCGGAAAAAGGCCACAAAAACGGGTGGGCTATAGCCTTGGGGGGTGGGACTAGCCAACTTCGTCCGCCGGACTCGGAATGGCGCGAGACTTTACGAGGGGCCTCCATGTACCAAAAATAGGCCGCGGACACAGCCGCGGCCAAAAATAACCGCCCGAAGGCCGGGGCGCCAAGTTCGTCCAGCGGAAAAAGGCCACAAAAACGGGTGGGCTATAGCCTTGGGGGGTGGGGCTGGCCAACTTCGTCCGCCGGACTCGGAATGGTGCAAGATTTTGTGAGGGCCCTCCGTGTACCCAAAATAGGTCGCGGGCACAGCCGCGCCCAAAAATAACCGCCCGAAGGCCGGGGCGCCAAGTTCGTCCAGCCGAAAAAGGCCACAAAAATGGGTGGGCTATAGCCTTGGGGGGTGGGGCTGGCCAACTTCGTCCGCCAGACTCGAAATGGCGCGATACTTTGTGAGGGCCCTCCGTGTACCAAAAATAGGCCGCGAGCACAGTCGCGCCCAAAAATAACCGCCCGAAGGCCGGGGCGCCAAATTCGTCCAGCGAAAAATGGCCACAAAAACGGATGGTACCCTTGGGGGGTGGGGTGCAAACTTCGTCCGCCGGACTCAGAATGGCGCGAGACATCGCGAGGGGCCTCTGTGTGCCAAAAATAGGCTACGGGCACAGCCGTGCACAAAAATAACCGCCCGAAGGCCGGGGCGAAAAGTTCGTCTAGCGGAAAAAGGCCACAAAAACGGGTGGGCTATAGCCTTGGGGGGTGGGGCTGGCCAACTTCATCCACCGGACTTGGAATGGTGCTAGACTTTGGAAGGGGACTCCGCGTGACAAAAATAGGCCGCGGGCCCAGCCGCGCCCAAAAATAACTGCCCGAAAGCTGGGGCGCCAAATTCGTCCAGCGGAAAAAGGCCACAAAAACAGGTGGTCTATAGCCTTGGGGGGTGGGACTGGCCAACTTCGTCCGCCGGACTCGGAATGGTGCGAGACTTTGTGAGGGGCCTCCATGTACCAAAAATAGTCCGCGGGCACAGCCGCGGCCAAAAATAACCGCCCGAAGGCCGGGGCGCCAAGTTCGTCCAGCGGAAAAAGGCCACAAAAATGGGTGGGCTATAGCCTTGGGGGGTGGGGCTGGCCAACTTCGTCCGCCGGACTCGGAATGGCGTAAGATTTTGTGACGGCCCTCCGTGTACCCAAAATAGGTCGCGAGAACAGCCGCGCCCAAAAATAACCACCCGAAGGCCGGGGCGCCAAGTTCGTCCAGCGGAAAAAGGCCACAAAAACAGGTGGTCTATAGCCTTGGGGGGTGGGACTGGCCAACTTCGTCCGCCGGACTCGGAATGGTGCGAGACTTTGTGAGGGGCCTCCATGTACCAAAAATAGGCCGCGGACACAGCCGCGGCCAAAAATAACCGCCCGAAGGCCGGGGCGCCAAGTTCGTCCAGCGGAAAAAAGGCCACAAAAACGGGTGGGCTATAGCCTTGGGGGGTGGGGCTGGCCAACTTCGTCCGCCGGACTCAGAATGGCGTAAGATTTTGTGACGGCACTCCGTGTACCCAAAATAGGTCGCGAGAACAGCCGCGCCCAAAAATAACCACCCGAAGGCCGGGGCGCCAAGTTCGTCCAGCGGAAAAAGGCCACAAAAACGGGTGCGCTATAGCCTTGGGAGGTGGGGCTGGCCAACTTCGTCCGCCGGACTCGGAATAGTGTGAGACTTTGGGAGGGGCCTCCGTGTGCCAAAAATAGGCCGTGAGCACAGCCGCGCCAAAAATAGGCCGGGGCGCCAAGTTCGTCCAGCGGAAAAAGGCCACAAAAACGGGTGGGCTATAGCCTTGGGGGGTGGGGCTGGCCAACTTCATCCGCTTGACTCGGAATGCCGCGAGAATTTTCGAGGCACCTCCGTGTGCCAAAAATAGGCCGTGGGCACAGCCGCGCCCAAAAATACCCACCCGAAGGCCGGGGCGCCAAGTTCGTCCAGCGGAAAAAGGCCACAAAAACGGGTGGGCTATAGCCTTGGGGTGTGGGGCTGGCCAACTTCGTCCGCCGGACTTGGAATGGCGGGAGACTTCGTGAGGCGCCTCTGTGTGCCAAAAATAGGCCGCGGGCACATCCGCGCCCAAAAATACCCGCCCGAAGGCCGGGGCGCCAAGTTCGTCCAGCGGAAAAAGGCCACAAAAACGGGTGGGCTATAGCCTTGGGGGGAGGGGCTGGCCAATTTCGTCCGCCGGATTCGGAATGGCGCGAGACTTTGTGAGGCACCTCCGTGTCCAAAAAATAGGCCGCAGGCACAGCCGCACCCAACAATACCGGCCCGAAGGCCGGGGCGCCAATTTCGTCCAGTGGAAAAAGGCCACAAAAACGGGTGCGCTATAGCCTTGGGGGGTGAGGCTGGCCAACTTCGTCCGCCGGACTCGGAATGGCGCGAGACTTTGCGAGACACCTCCGTGTGCCGAAAATAGGCCGCGGGCACATCCGCGCTGACAAATACCCACCCGAAGGCCGGGGCGCCAAGTTCGTCCAGCGGAAAAAGGCCACAAAAACGGGTGGGCTATAGCCTTGGGGGTTGGGGCTGGCCAACTTCGTCCGCCGGACTTGGAATGTTGTGAAACTTTGCGAGGCACCTCTGCGTGCCAAAAATAGGCCGCGGGCACAGCCGCGCCCAAAAATAACCGCCCGAAGGCCGGGGCGCCAAGTTCGTCCAGCGGAAAAAGGCCACAAAAATGGGCGGTCTATAGCCTTAGGGGAGGTGGGGCGGCCGACTTCAAATCCGCCGGACTCGGAATGGTGCGAGACTTTACGAGGCGCCTCCGTGTGCCAAAAATAGGCCGCGAGCACAGCCGCGCCCGAAAGTACCCGCCCGGAGGCCGGGGCGCCAGGTTCGTCCAGCGGAAAAACGCCACGAAAACGGGTGGGCTATAGCCTTGGGGGTAGGGCCAGCCCACAAATCCGCCCGGACTCGGAATGGCGAGAGAGTTTGCAAGGCGCCTCCGTGTGCCAAAAATAGGCCGCGGGCACAGACGCGCCCAAAAATACCCGCCCAGAGGCCGGGGCGCCAAGTTCGTCCAGCGGAAAAACGCCACAAAAACGGGTGGGCTATAGCCTTGGGGGGTGGGGCCGGCCAAATTCGTCCGCGGGACTCGGAATGGCGCGAGACTTTGCGAGGCGCCTCCGTGTGCCAAAAATAGGCCGCGGGCACAGCCGCGCCCAAAAATATCTGCCGGAAGTGCGGGGCGCCAAGTTCCTCCAGCGGAAAAAGGCCACAAAAACGGGTGGGCTATAGCCTTGGGGGGTGGGGCTGGCCAACTTCGTCCGCCGGACTCGGAATGGCGCAACACTTTGCGAGGCGCCTCCGTGTCACAAAAATAGGCCGCGGGCACAGCCGCGCCCAAAAATAACCGCCCAAAGGCCGGGGCGCCAAGTTCGTCCAGCAGAAAAAGGCCACAAAAACGGGTGCGCTATAGCCTTGGGGGGTGGGGCTGGCCAACTTCGTCCGCGGGACTCGGAATGGCGCAAGACTTTGCGAGGCGCCTCCGTGTGCCAAAAATAGGCCGCGGGCACAGCCGCGCCAAAAAATACCCGCTCGAAGGCCGGGACGCCAAATTCGTCCAGCAGGAAAAAGGCCACAAAAACGGGTGGGCTATAGCCTTGGGGGGTGGGGCTGGCCGACTTCGTCCGCCGGACTCGGAATGGCGCGAGACTTTGCGAGGCGGCTGCGTATGCCAAAAATAGGCCGCGGGCACAGCCGCGCCAAAAAATACCCGCTCGAAGGCCGGGGCGCCAATTTCGTCCAGCTGGAAAAAGGCCTGGCAGGTGGGCTATAGCCTTGGGGGGTGGGGCTGGCCGACTTCGTCCGCCGGACTCGGAATGGCGCGAGACTTTGCGAAGTGCCTCCGTGTCCCAAAAATAAGCCGCGGGCACAGCCGCGCCCAAAAATACCCGCCCAAAGGCCGGGACGCAAAGTTCGTCCAGCGGAAAAAGGCCACAAAAACGGGTGGGCCATAGCCTTGGGGGGTGGGGCCGCCGAACTTCGTCCGCCGGACTTGGAATGGCGTGAGACTTTGCGAGGTGGCTCCGTGTGCCAAAAATAGGCCACGGGCACAGCCGCGCCCAAAAATACCCGCCCGAAGGCCGGGGCGCCAAGTTCGTCCAGCGGAAAAAGGCCACAGAAACGAGTGGGCTATAGCCTTGGGGGGTGGGGCTGGCCAACTTCGTCCGCCGGACTCGGAATGGCGCGAGACTTTGCGAGGCGCCTCCGAGCGCCAAAATTAGGCGGCGGGCACAGCCGCGCCCAAAAATACCCGCCCGAAGGCCGGGGCGCGAAGTTCGTCCTGCCGAAAAAGGCCACCTGGCGGGTGGGCTCTGCCTTGGGGGGTGGGGCTGGCCAACTTCGTCCGCCGGACTCGGAATGGCGTGAGACTTTGCGAGCCGCCTCCGTGTGCCAAAAATAGGCCACGGACACAGCCGCACCCAAAAATACCCGCCCGAAGGTCGGGGCGCCAAGTTCGTCCTGCCGTAAAAGGCCACAAAAACGGGTGGGCTACAGCCTTGGGGGGTGGGGCTGGCCAACTTCGTCCGCCGGACTCGGAATGGCGCGAGAATTTACGAGGCGCCTCCGTGTGAAAAAAATAGGCAGCGGACAAAGCCGCGCCCAAAAATACCCGCTCGAAGCCTGGGGCGCCAAGTTCGTCCAGCGGAAAAAGGCCACAAAAACGGGTGGGCTATAGCCTTGGGGGGTGGGGCTGGCCAACTTCGTCCGCCGGACTCGGAATGGCGCGAGACTTTGCGAGGTGCCTCCGTGTACCAAAAATAGGCCCTTTGACCAAAGCCGCGCCCAAAAATACCCGCCCGAAGGCCGGGGCGCCAAGTTCGTCCAGCGGAAAAAGGCCACAAAAACAGGTGGGCTATAGCCTTGGGGGGTGCGGCTGGCCAAGACTTTGCGTGGCGCCTCCGTGTCCCAAAAATAGGCCGCGGGCACAGCCCGGCCCATAAATACCCGCCCGAAGGCCGGGGCACCAAGTTCGTCCAGCGGAAAAAGGCCACAAAAACGGGTGGGCTATAGCCTTGGGCGGTGGGGCTGGCCAATTTCGTCCGCCGGATTCGGAATGGCGCGAGACTTTGTGAGGCACCTCCGTGTGCTAGAAATAGGCTACGGGCACATCCGCGCCCAAAAATACCCGCCCGAAGGCCGGGGCGCCAAGTTCGTCCAGCGGAAAAAGGCCACAAAAACGGGTGGGCTATAGCCTTGGGGGGTGGGGCTGGCCAACTTCGTCCGCCGGACTCGGAATGGCACAAGACTTTACGAGGCGCCTCCATGTCACAAAAATAGGACGCGGCCACAGCCGCACCCAAAAATACCCGCCCGAAGGACGGGGCGCCAAGTTCGTCCAGCGGAAAAAGGCCACAAAAACGGGTGGGCTATAGCCTTGGGGGGTGGGGCTGGCCAACTTTGTCCGCCGGACTCGGAATGGCGCAAGACTTTGCGAGGCGCCTCCGTGTCACAAAAATAGGCCGCGGTCACAGACGCGCCCAAAAATACCCGCCCGAAGGCCGGGGCGCCAAGTTCGTCCAGCGGAAAAAGGCCACAAAAACAGGTGGGCTATAGCCTTTGGGGGTGCGGCTGGCCAAGACTTTGCGTGGCGCCTCCGTGTCCCAAAAATAGGCCACGGGCACAGCCCGGCCCATAAATACCCGCCCGAAGGCCGGGGCACCAAGTTCGTCCAGCGGAAAAAGGCCACAAAAACGGGTGGGCTATAGCCTTGGGCGGTGGGGCTGGCCAATTTCGTCCGCCGGATTCGGAATGGCGCGAGACTTTGTGAGGCACCTCCGTGTGCCAAAAATAGGCCGCGGGCACAGCCGCGCCAAAAAATACCCGCTCGAAGGCCGGGACGCCAAATTCGTCCAGCAGGAAAAAGGCCACAAAAACGGGTGGGCTATAGCCTTGGGGGGTGGGGCTGGCCGACTTCGTCCGCCGGACTCGGAATGGCGCGAGACTTTGCGAGGCGGCTGCGTATGCCAAAAATAGGCCGCGGGCACAGCCGCGCCAAAAAATACCCGCTCGAAGGCCGGGGCGCCAAATTCGTCCAGCAGGAAAAAGGCCACAAAAACGGGTGGGCTATAGCCTTGGGGGGTGGGGCTGGCCGACTTCGTCCGCCGGACTCGGAATGGCGCGAGACTTTGCGAAGTGCCTCCGTGTCCCAAAAATAAGCCGCGGGCACAGCCGCGCCCAAAAATACCCGCCCAAAGGCCGGGACGCAAAGTTCGTCCAGCGGAAAAAGGCCACAAAAACGGGTGGGCCATAGCCTTGGGGGGTGGGGCCGCCGAACTTCGTCCGCCGGACTTGGAATGGCGTGAGACTTTGCGAGGTGGCTCCGTGTGCCAAAAATAGGCCACGGGCACAGCCGCGCCCAAAAATACCCGCCCGAAGGCCGGGGCGCCAAGTTCGTCCAGCGGAAAAAGGCCACAAAAACGGGTGGGCTAAAGCCTTGGGGGGTGGGGCTGGCCAACTTCGTCCGCCGGACTCGGAATGGCGCGAGACTTTGCGAGGCGCCTCCGAGCGCCAAAATTAGGCGGCGGGCACAGCCGCGCCCAAAAATACCCGCCCGAAGGCCGGGGCGCGAAGTTCGTCCTGCGGAAAAAGGCCACAAAAACGGGTGGGCTACAGCCTTGGGGGGTGGGGCTGGCCAACTTCGTCCGCCGGACTCGGAATGGCGTGAGACTTTGCGAGCCGCCTCCGTGTGCCAAAAATAGGCCACGGACACAGCCGCACCCAAAAATACCCGCCCGAAGGTCGGGGCGCCAAGTTCGTCCTGCCGTAAAAGGCCACAAAAACGGGTGGGCTACAGCCTTGGGGGGTGGGGCTGGCCAACTTCGTCCGCCGGACTCGGAATGGCGCGAGAATTTACGAGGCGCCTCCGTGTGAAAAAAATAGGCAGCGGACAAAGCCGCGCCCAAAAATACCCGCTCGAAGCCTGGGGCGCCAAGTTCGTCCAGCGGAAAAAGGCCACAAAAACGGGTGGGCTATAGCCTTGGGGGGTGGGGCTGGCCAACTTCGTCCGCCGGACTCGGAATGGCGCGAGACTTTGCGAGGTGCCTCCGTGTACCAAAAATAGGCCGCGGCCAAAGACGCGCCCAAAAATACCCGCCCGAAGGCCGGGGCGCCAAGTTCGTCCAGCGGAAAAAGGCCACAAAAACAGGTGGGCTATAGCCTTGGGGGGTGCGGCTGGCCAAGACTTTGCGTGGCGCCTCCGTGTCCCAAAAATAGGCCGCGGGCACAGCCCGGCCCATAAATACCCGCCCGAAGGCCGGGGCACCAAGTTCGTCCAGCGGAAAAAGGCCACAAAAACGGGTGGGCTATAGCCTTGGGCGGTGGGGCTGGCCAATTTCGTCCGCCGGATTCGGAATGGCGCGAGACTTTGTGAGGCACCTCCGTGTGCTAGAAATAGGCTACGGGCACATCCGCGCCCAAAAATACCCGCCCGAAGGCCGGGGCGCCAAGTTCGTCCAGCGGAAAAAGGCCACAAAAACGGGTGGGCTATAGCCTTGGGGGGTGGGGCTGGCCAACTTCGTCCGCCGGACTCGGAATGGCACAAGACTTTACGAGGCGCCTCCATGTCACAAAAATAGGACGCGGCCACAGCCGCACCCAAAAATACCCGCCCGAAGGACGGGGCGCCAAGTTCGTCCAGCGGAAAAAGGCCACAAAAACGGGTGGGCTATAGCCTTGGGGGGTGGGGCTGGCCAACTTTGTCCGCCGGACTCGGAATGGCGCAAGACTTTGCGAGGCGCCTCCGTGTCACAAAAATAGGCCGCGGTCACAGACGCGCCCAAAAATACCCGCCCGAAGGCCGGGGCGCCAAGTTCGTCCAGCGGAAAAAGGCCACAAAAACAGGTGGGCTATAGCCTTTGGGGGTGCGGCTGGCCAAGACTTTGCGTGGCGCCTCCGTGTCCCAAAAATAGGCCACGGGCACAGCCCGGCCCATAAATACCCGCCCGAAGGCCGGGGCACCAAGTTCGTCCAGCGGAAAAAGGCCACAAAAACGGGTGGGCTATAGCCTTGGGCGGTGGGGCTGGCCAATTTCGTCCGCCGGATTCGGAATGGCGCGAGACTTTGTGAGGCACCTCCGTGTGCTAGAAATAGGCTACGGGCACATCCGCGCCCAGAAATACCCGCCCGAAGGCCGGGGCGCCAAGTTCGTCCAGCGGAAAAAGGCCACAAAAACGGGTGGGCTATAGCCTTGGGGGGTGGGGCTGGCCAACTTCGTCCGCCGGACTCGGAATGGCACAAGACTTTACGAGGCGCCTCCATGTGACAAAAATAGGACGCGGCCACAGCCGCACCCAAAAATACCCGCCCGAAGGACGGGGCGCCAAGTTCGTCCAGCGGAAAAAGGCCACAAAAACGGGTGGGCTATAGCCTTGGGGGGTGGGGCTGGCCAACTTTGTCCGCCGGACTCGGAATGGCGCAAGACTTTGCGAGGCGCCTCCGTGTCACAAAAATAGGCCGCGGTCACAGACGCGCCCAAAAATACCCGCCCGAAGGCCGGGGCGCCAAGTTCGTCCAGCGGAAAAAGGCCACAAAAACAGGTGGGCTATAGCCTTGGGGGGTGCGGCTGGCCAAGACTTTGCGTGGCGCCTCCGTGTCCCAAAAATAGTCCGCGGGCACAGCCCGGCCCATAAATACCCGCCCGAAGGCCGGGGCGCCAAGTTCGTCCAGCGGAAAAAGGCCACAAAAACGGGTGGGCTATAGCCTTGGGCGGTGGGGCTGGCCAATTTCGTCCGCCGGATTCGGAATGGCGCGAGACTTTGTGAGGCACCTCCGTGTGCTAGAAATAGGCTACGGGCACATCCGCACCCAAAAATACCCGCCCGAAGGCCGGGGCGCCAAGTTCGTCCAGCGGAAAAAGGCCACAAAAACAGGTGGGCTATAGCCTTGGGGGGTGGGGCTGGCCAACTTCGTCCGCCGGACTCGGAATGGCACAAGACTTTACGAGGCGCCTCCATGTCACAAAAATAGGACGCGGCCACAGCCGCACCCAAAAATACCCGCCCAAAGGACGGGGCGCCAAGTTCGTCCAGCGGAAAAAGGCCACAAAACGGGTGGGCTCTGACCTTGGGGGTGGGGCTGGCCAACCGTCCGCCGGACTCGGAATGGCGTGAGACTTTGCGAGGCGCCTCCGTGTGCCAAAAATAGCCACGGACACAGCCGCACTAAAAATACCCGCCCGAAGGTCGGGGCGCCAAGTCCCCCTGGAAAAAGGCCCAAAGCGGGTGGGCTACTGACCTTGGGGGTGGGGCTGGCCAACTTCGTCCGCCGGACTCGGAATGGCGCGAGACTTTATGAGGCGCCTCCGTGTGAAAAAAATAGGCAGCGGACAAAGCCGCGCCCAAAAATACCCGCTCGAAGCCTGGGGCGCCAAGTTCGTCCAGCGGAAAAAGGCCACAAAAACGGGTGGGCTATAGACTTGGGGGGTGGGGCTGGCCAACTTCGTCCGCCGGACTCGGAATGGCGCGAGACTTTGCGAGGTGCCTCCGTGTACCAAACATAGGCCGCGGCCACAGACGCGCCCAAAAATACCCGCCCGAAGGCCGGGGCGCCAAGTTCGTCCAGCGGAAAAAGGCCACAAAAACAGGTGGGCTATAGCCTTGGGGGGTGCGGCTGGCCAAGACTTTGCGTGGCGCCTCCGTGTCCCAAAAATAGGCCGCGGGCACAGCCCGGCCCATAAATACCCGCCCGAAGGCCGGGGCGCCAAGTTCGTCCAGCGGAAAAAGGCCACAAAAACGGGTGGGCTATAGCCTTGGGCGGTGGGGCTGGCCAATTTCGTCCGCCGGATTAGGAATGGCGCGAGACTTTGTGAGGCACCTCCGTGTGCTAGAAATAGGCTACGGGCACATCCGCGCCCAAAAATACACGCCCGAAGGACGGGGCGCCAAGTTCGTCCAGCGGAAAAAGGCCACAAAAACGGGTGGGCTATAGCCTTGGGTGGTGGGACTGGCCAACTTCGTCCGCCGGATTCGGAATGGCGCGAGACTTTGGGAGGCTCCTCCGTGTGCCAAAAATAGGCCGCGGGCACAGCCGAACCCAAAAATACCCGTTCGAAGGCCGGGGCGCCAAGTTCGTCCAGCGGAAAAAGGCCACAAAAACGGGTGGGCTATAGCCTTGGGGGGTGGGGCTGGCGAACTTCGTCCGCCGGACTCGGAATGGCGCGAGACTTTGCGAGCGGCCTCCGTGCGTGAAAAATAGGCCCCGGGCACAGCCGCACCCAAAAATAACCACCCGAAGGCCGGGGCACAGCCGCACCCAAAAATAACCACCCGAAGGCCAGGGCGCCAAGTTCGTCCAGCGGAAAAAGGCCACAAAAATGGGTGGGCTATAGCCTTGGGGTGGGGCTGGCCAACTTCGTCCGCCGGACTCGGAATTGTGCGAGTCTTTACGAGCGGCCTCCGTGTGCCAAAAATAGGCCCCGGGCACAGCCGCGCCCAAAAATAACCGCCCGAAGGCCGGGGCGCCAAGTTCGTCCAGCGGAAAAAGGCCAGAAAAACGGGTGGGCTATAGCCTTGGGGGGTGGGGCTGGCCGATTCGTCCGCCGGACTCGGAATGGCGCGTAACTTTTCGAGCGGCCTCCGTGTGCCAAAAAATATGCCCCGGGCACAGCCGCGCCCAAAAATAATCGCCCGAAGGCCGGGGCGCCAAGTTCGTCCAGCGGAAAAAGGCCACAAAAACGGGTGGGCCATAGCCTTGGGGGGTGGGACTGGCCCACTTCGTCCGCCGGACTCGGAATGGCGCGAGACTTTGCGAGCGGCCTACGTTTACCAAAAATAGGCCCCGGGCATAGCTGCACCCAAAAAAAACCGCCCGAAGGCCGGGGCGCCAAGTTCGTCCAGCGGAAAAAGGCCACAAAAACGGGTGGGCTATAGCCTTGGGGGGTGGGGCTGGCCCACTTCGTCCGCCAGACTCGGAATGGAGCGAGACTTTGCGAGCGGCCTTCGTGTGCCAAAAATAGGCCCCGGGCAAAGCCACGCCCAAAAATAACCGCCCGAAGGCCGGGGCGCCAAGTTCGTCCAGCGGAAAAAAGCCAGAAAAACGGGTGGGCTATAGCCTTGGGGGGTGGGGCTGGCCAACTTCGTCCGCCGGACTCGGAATGGTGCGAGACTTTCCGAGCGGCCTCCTTGTGCAAAAAATAGGCCCTGGGCACAGCCGCCCCCAAAAATAACCGCCCGAAGGCCGGGGCGCCAAATTCGTCCAGCGGAAAAAGGCCACAAAAACGGGTGGGCCTTGGGGGGTGGGGCTGGCCAACTTTTTCCGCCGGACTCGGAATGGTACGAGACTTTGCTAGCAGCCTCCGTGTGCCAAAAATAGGCCCCGGGCATAGCCGCGCCCAAAAATAACCGTCCCAAGGCCGGGGCGCCAAGTTCGTCCAGCGGAAAAAGGCCAGAAAAACGGGTGGGCTATAGCCTTGGCGGGTGGGGCTGGCCAGATTCATCCGCCGGACTCGGAATGGCGCGTGACTTTTCGAGCGGCCTCCGTGTGCCAAAAATATGCCCCGGGCACAGCCGCGCCCAAAAATAATCGCCCGAAGGCCGGGGCCCCAAGTTCGTCCAGTGGAAAAAGGCCACAAAAACGGGTGGGCCATAGCCTTGGGGGGTGGGGCTGGCCCACTTCGTCCGCCGGACTCGGAATGGCGCGAGACTTTGCGAGCGGCATCCGTGTACCAAAAATAGGACCCGGGCACAGCCGTACCCAAAAAATAACCGCCCTAAGGCCGGGGCGCCAAGTTCGTCCAGCGGAAAAAGGCCACAAAAACGGGTGGGCCTTGGGGGGTGGGGCTGGCCAACTTTTTCTGCCGGACTCGGAAGGGTGCGAGACTTTACGAGTAGCCTCCGTGTGAAAAAAATAGGCCCCGGACACAGCCGCGCCCAAAAATAACCGCCCGAAGGCCGGGGCGCCAAGTTCGTCCAGCGGAAAAAGGCCAGAAAAACGGGTGGGCTATAGCCTTGGGGGGTGGGGCTGGCCAGATTCGTCCGCCGGACTCGGAATGGCGCGTGACTTTTCGAGCGGCCTCCGTGTGCCAAAAATAGGCCCCGGGCACAGCCGAGCCCAAAACTAGCCGCCCGAAGGACGGGGCGCCAAGTTCGTCCAGCGGAAAAAGGCCAGAAAAACGGGTGGGCTATAGCCTTGGGGGATGGGGCTGGCCAACTTCGTCCGCCGGACTCGGAATGGCGCGAGACTTTGCGAGCGGCCTCCGTGTGCAAAAAATAGGCCCCGGGCACAGCCGCGCCCAAAAATAAACGCCCGAAGGCCGGAGCGCCAAGTTCGTCCTGCGGAAAAAGGCCACAAAAACGGGTGGGCCTTGGGGGGTGGAGCTGGCCAAATTTTTCCGCCGGACTCGGAATGGCGCGAGACTTTGCGAGCAGCCTCCGTGTGCCAAAAATAGACCCCGGACACAGCCGCGCCCAAAAATAACCGCCCGAAGGCCGGGGCGCCAAGTTCGTCAAAGCGGAAAAAGGCCTCAGCGGGTGGGCTATAGCCTTGGGGAGTGGGGCTGGCCAACCGTCCGCCCGGACTCGGAATGGCGCGTGACTTTTCGAGCGGCCTCCGTGTGCCAAAAATAGGCCGCGGGCACTGCCGTGCCCAAAAATAACCGCCCGAAGGCCGGGTTGCCAAGTTCGTCCAGCGGAAAAAGGCCACAAAAACGGGTTGGCTATAGCCCTGGGGGGTGGGCCTGGCCGACTTCGTCCGCCGAACTCGGAATGGTATGAGACTTTACGAGCGGCCTCCGTGTGCCAAAAATAGGCCCCGGGCA
>JAUJEF010000729.1:0-24000 GCA_030444885.1 Citrus sp. QX-2021
GACCGAAGGCAGGGGCGCCAACTTTGTCCAGCGGAAAAAGGCCACCAAAACGGGTGGGCTATAGCCTTCGGGGGTGGGGCTGGCCAACTTCATCCGCCGGACTCGGAATGGCGCGAGACCATGCTAGGGGCCTCCGTGTGCCAAAAAAGGCCGAGGGCACACACGCGCCCAAAACTAACCCCCCGAACGCCGGGGCGCCAAGTTCGTCCAGCGGAAAAAGGCCACAAAAACGGGTGGGCTATAGCCTTGGGGGGTGGGGCTGGCCAACTTCGTCCGCCGGACTCGGAATGGCGCGAGACTTTGCGAGGCACCTACGTGCGCCAAAAATAAGCCGCGGGCACAGCCGTCCCCAAAAATACCCGCCCGAAGGCCGGGGCGCCAAGTTCGTCCAGCGGAAAAAGGCCACAGAAAAGGGTGGGCTATAGCCTTGGCGGGTGGGGCTGGCCAACTTCCTCCGCCGGACTCGGAATGGCGCGAGACTTTGCGAGCCACCACCGTGTGCCAAAAATAGGCCGCGGGCACAGCCGCGCCCAAACATAACCGCCCGAAGGCCGGGGCGCCAAGTTCGTCCAGCGGAAAAAGTCCACAAAAACGGGTGGGCTGTAGCCTTGGGAGGTGGGGCTGGCCGACTTCGTCCGCCGGACTCGGAATGGCGCGAGACTTTGCGAGGGGCCTCCGTGTGCCGAAAATAGGCCGCAGGCACAGCCGCGCCCTAAAATAACCGCCCGAAGGCCGGGGCGCCAAGTTCGTCCAGCGGAAAAAGGCCACAGAAAAGGGTGGGCTATAGCCTTGGGGGGTGGGGCTGGCCCACTTCGTCCGCCGGACTCGGAATGGCGTAAGACTTTGCGAGGTGCCTCCGTGTGCCAAAAATAGGCCGCGGGCACAGCCGCGCCCAAAAATACCCGAAGGCCGGGGCGCCAAGTTCGTCCACCGGTAAAAGGCCACAAAAACGGGTGGGCTATAGCCTTGGGGGGTGGGGCCGGCCTACTTCGTCCGCCGGACTCGGAATGGCGCGAGACTTTGCGAGGGGCCTCCGTGTGCCGAAAATAGGCCGCGGGCACAGCCACGCTCTAAAATAACCACCCGAAGGCCGGGGCGCCAAGTTCGTCCAACGTAAAAAGGCCACAAAAACGGGTGGGCTATAGCGTTGGGGGGTGGGGCTGGCCGACTTCGTCCGCCGGACTCGGAATGGCGCGAGACTTTGCGAGGTGCCTCCGTGTGCCAAAAATAAGCCGCGGACACAGCCCTGCCCAAAAATACCCGCCCGAAGGCCGGGGCGCCAACTTCGTCCAGCGGAAAGAGGCCACAAAAACGGATGGGCTATAGCCTTGGGGGGTGAGGCTGGCCAACTTAGTCCGCTGGACTCGGAATGGCGCGAAAACTTTACGAGGCGCCTCCGTGTGCCGAAAATAGGCCGCGGGCACAGCCGCGCCCAAAAATACCGGCCCGAAGGCAGGGGCGCCAAGTTCGCCCAGCGGAAAAAGGCCACAAAAACGGGTGGGCTATCGCCTTGGGGGGTCGGGCTGGCGACTTCGTCCGCCCGGATTCGGAATGGCGCGAGGCTTTGCGAGGGGCCTCCGTGTGCGAAAAATAGGCCGCGGGCACAGCCGCACCCAAAAATAACCGCCCGAAGGCCGGGGCGCCAAGTTCGTCCAGCGGAAAAAGTCCACAAAAACGGGTGGGCTGTAGCCTTGGGAGGTGGGGCTGGCCGACTTCGTCCGCCGGACTCGGAATGGCGCGAGACTTTGCGAGGGGCCTCCGTGTGCCGAAAATAGGCCGCAGGCACAGCCGCGCCCTAAAATAACCGCCCGAAGGCCGGGGCGCCAAGTTCGTCCAGCGTAAAAAGGCCACAAAAACGGGTGGGCTATAGCCTTGGGGGGTGGGGCTGGCCAACTTCGTCCGCCGGACTCGGAGTGGCGCGAGACTTTGCGAGGGGCCTCCGTGTGCCAAAAATATGCCACGAGCACAGCCGCGCCCAAAAATAACCACCCGATGGCCGGGGCGCCAAGTTCGCCCAGCGGAAAAAGGCCACAAAAACGGGTGGGCTATCGCCTTGGGAGGTAGGGCTGGCCAACTTCGTCCTCCGGATTCGGAATGGTGCGAGACTTTGGGAGGTGCCTCCGTGTGCGAAAAATAGGCCGCGGGCATAGCCGCGCCCATAAAAAACCGTCCGAATGCTGGGGCGCCAAGTTCGTCCAGCGGAAAATGGCCACAAAAACCGGTGGGCTATAGCCTTGGGGGGTGGGGCTGGCCAAATTCGTCCGCCGGACTCGGAATGGCGCGAGACGTTGCGAAGGGCCTCCGTGTGCCAAAAATAGGCCGCGGCACAGCCGCGCCCAAAAATAACCGCCCGAAGGCCGGGGCGCCAAGTTCGCCCAGCGGAAAAAGGCCACAAAAACGGGTGGGCTATCGCCTTGGGAGGTGGGGCTGGCCAAATTCGTCCGCCGGAGTCGGAATGGCGCGAGACTTTGCGAGGGGCATCCGTGTGCGAAAAAATAGGCCGCGGCACAGCCGCGCCCAAAAATAACCGCTCGAAGGCCGGGGCGCCAAGTTCGTCCAGCGGAAAAAGGCCACAAAAACGGGTGGGCTATAGCCTTGGGAGGTGGGGCTGGCCAACTTCATCCGCCGGATTCGGAATGGCGCGAGACTTTGCGAGGGGCCTCCGTGTGAGAAAAATAGGCCGCGGCCACAGCCGCGCCCAAAAATAAGCGCTCGAAGGCCGAGGCGCCAAGTTCGTCCAGCGGAAAAAGGCCACAAAAACGGGTGGGCTATAGCCTTGGGGGGTGGGGCTGGCCCACTTCGTCCGCCGGACTCGGAATGGCGCGAGACTTTGCGAGGGGCCTCCGTGTGCCGAAAATAGGCAGCGGGCACAGCCGCGCTCTAAAATAACCGCCCGAAGGCCGGGGCGCCAAGTTCGTCCAACGTAAAAAGGCCACAAAAACGGGTGGGCTATAGCCTTGGGGGGTGGGGCTGGCCAACTTCGTCCGCCGGACTCGGAATGGCGCGAGACTTTACGAGGGGCCTCCGTGTGCCAAAAATAGGCCACGAGCACAGCCGCGACCAAAAATAACCACCCGATGGCCGGGGCGCCAAGTTCGCCCAGCGGAAAAAGGCCACAAAAACGGGTGGGCTATCGCCTTGGGAGGTGTGGCTGGCCAACTTCGTCCGCCGGATTCGGAATGGTGCGAGGCTTTACGAGGTGCCTCCGTGTGCGAAAAATAGGCCGCGGGCACAGCCGCGCCCAAAAACAACCGTCCGAAGGACGGGGCGCCAGAATCGTCCTGCGGAAAAAGGCCACAAAAACCGGTGGGCAATAGCCATGGGGGGTGGGGCTGGCCAAATTCGTCCGCCGGACTCGGAATGGCGCGAGACTTAGCGAAGGGCCTCCGTGTGCAAAAATAGGCGCGGCACAGCCGCACCAAAATAACCGCCCGAAGGCCGGGGCGCCAAGTTCGTCTAGCGGAAAAAGGCCACAAAAACGGGTGGGCTATAGCCTTGGGGGGTGGGGCTGGCCAACTTCGTCCGACGGACTCGGAATGGTGCGAGACTTTGCGAGGGGCCCCCGTGTGCCAAACATAGGCCGCGGGCACAGCCGCGCCCAAAAATAATTGCCCGAAGGCCGGGGCGCCAAGTTCGTCCAGTGGAGAAAGGCCACAAAAACGGGTGGGTTATAGCCTTGGGGGTGGGGCTGGCCGACTTCGTCCGCCGGACTCGGAATGGCGCGAGACATTGCGAGGGCCCTCCATGTGCAAAAAATAGGACGCGGACACAGCCGCGCCAAAAATAACCGCCCGAAGGCCGGGGGCGCCAAGTTCGTCCAGCGGAAAAAGGCCGCATAAACGGGTGGGCTATAGCCTTGGGGGGTGGGGCTGGCCAACTTCGTCCGCCGGACTCGGAATGGCGCGAGACATTGCGAGGGGCCTCCGTGTACCAAAAATAGGATACGGGCACAGCCGCGCCCAAAAATAACCACCCGAAGGCCAGGGCGCCAAGTTCGTCCCAGCGGAAAAAGGCCACAAAAAGCGGGTGGGTTTTAGCCTTGGGGGTGGGGCTGGCCTACCTCGTCCGCCGGACTCGGAATGGCGCGAGACTTTGCGAGGGGCCTCCCTGTGCAAAAAATAGGTCGCGGACACAGCCGCGCCAAAAATAACCGTCTGAAGGCCGGGGCGCCAAGTTCGTCCAGCGGAAAAAGGCCACAAAAACGGGTGGGCTATAGCCTTGGGAGGTGGGGCTGGACAAATTCGTCCGCCGGACAAGGAATGGCGCGAGACTTTACGAAGGTCCTCCGTGTGCCAAAAATAGGCCGCAGCACAGCCGCGCCCAAAAATGAACGCCCGAAGGCCGGGGCGCCAAGTTCGTCCAGCGGAACAAGGCCACAAAAACGGGTGGGCTATAGCGTTGGGGGGTGGAGCTGGCCCACTTCGTCCGCCGGACTCGGAATGGCGCGAGACTTTGCGAGGGGCGTCCGTGTGCCAAAAATAGGCCGCGGGCACAGCAGCTCTCAAAAATAACCCCCCGAAGGTCGGCGCGCCCAAACCCCCCAGCGGAAAAACGGCCAAAAAACGGGTGGGCTACAGCCTTGGGGGGAGGGGCTGGCCGACTTCGTCCGCCGGACTCGGAATGGGGTTAGACATTGCGAGCGGCCTCCGCGTGCCAAAAATAGGCCGCGGGTACAGCCGCGGCCAAAAATAACCCCCCGAAGGTCGGCGCGCCCTAACCCCCCAGCGGAAAAATGGCCAAAAAACGGGTGGGCTATAGCCTTGGGGGGAGGGCCTGGCCCACTTCGTCCGTCGGACTCGGAAGGGGGCGAGACTTTGCGAGCGGCCTCCGCGTGCCAAAAATAGGCCGCAGGCACAGCCGCGCCCAAAAATAACCGCCCGAAGGCCGGGGAGCCAAGTTCGTCCAGCGGAAAAATGGCCAAAAAACGGGTGGGCTATAGCCTTGGGGGGAGGGGCTGGCCAACTTCGTCCGCCGGACTCGGAATGGGCCGAGACTTTGCGAGCGGCCTCCGCGTGCCAAAAATAGGCCACGGGCACAGCCGCGCCAAACAATAACCGCCCGAAGGCCGGGGCGCCAAGTTCGTCCAGCGGAAAAATGGCCAAAAAACGGGTGGGCTATAGCCTTGGGGGGAGGGGCTGGCCCACTTCGTCCGTCGGACTCGGAAGGGGGCGAGACTTTGCGAGCGGCCTCCGCGTGCCAAAAATAGGCTGCCGGGACAGCCGCGACCAAAAATAACCGCCCGAAGGCCGGGGCGCCAAGTTCGTCCAGCGGAAAAATAGGTGGGCTATAGCCTTGTGGGGAGGGGCTGGCCAACTTTTTCCGCCGGACTCGGAATGGGACGAGACTTTGCGAGCGGCCTACGCGTGCCAAAAATAGGCCGCGGGCACAGCCGCGCCCAAAAATAGCCACCCGAAGGCCGGGGCGCCAAGTTCGTCCAGCGGAAAAATGGCCAAAAAACGGGTTGGCTATAGCCTTGGGGGGAGGGGCTGGCCAACTTCGTCTGCCGGACTCGGAATGGGGCGAGACTTTGCGAGTGGCCTCCGCGTGCCAAAAACAGGCCGCGGGCACAGCCGCGCCCAAAAATAACCGCCCGAAGGCCGGGGCGCCAAGTTCGTCCAGCGGAAAAATGGCCAAAAAACGGGTGGGCTATAGCCTTGGGAGGAGGGGCTGGCAAACTTCGTCCGCCGGACTCGGAATGGGGCGAGACTTTACGAGCGGCCTCCACGTGCCAAAAATAGGCCGCGGATACAGCCGCGTCCAAAAATAACCCCCGAAGGTCGGCGCGCCCTAACCCCCCAGCGGAAAAATGGCCAAAAAACGGGTGGGCTATAGCCTTGGGGGGAGGGGCTGGCCCACTTCATCCGCCGGTCTCGGAAGGGGGCGAGACTTTGCGAGTGGCCTCCGCGTGCCAAAAGTAGGCCGCAGGCACAGCCGCGCCCAAAAATAACCGCCCGAAGGCCGGGGCGCCAACTTCGTCCAGCGGAAAAATGGCCAAAAAACGGGTGGGCTATAGCCTTGGGGGGAGGGGTGGCCGACTTCGTCCGCCGGACTCGGAATGGGGCGAGACGTTGCGAGCGGCCTCCGCATGCCAAAAATAGGCCGCGGGCACAGCCGCGCCGAAAAATAACCGCCCGAAGGCCGGGGCGCCAACTTCGTCCAGCGGAAAAATGGCCAAAAAATGGGTGGGCTATAGCCTTGGGGGGAGGGGTTGGCCCACTTCGTCCGCCGGACTCGGAAGGGGGCGAGACTTTGCGAACGGCCTCCGCGTGCCAAAAATAGGCCGCCGGCACAGGCGCAACCAAAAATAACCGCCCGAAGGCCGGGGCGCCAAGTTCGTCCAGCGGAAAAATGGCCAAAAAACGGGTGGGCAATAGCATTGGGGGGAGGGGCTGGCCCACTTCGTCCGCCGGACTCGGAATGGGGTGAGACTTTGCGAGCAGCCTCCGCGTGCCAAAAGTTTGCTGCGGGCACAGCCGCGCCCTAAAATAACCGCCCGAAGGCCGGGGCGCCAAGTTCGTCCAGCGGAAAAATGGCCAAAAAACGGGTGGGCTATAGCCTTGGGGGGAGGGGCTGGCCCACTTCGTCCGCTGGACTTGGAATGGGGCGAGACTTTGCGAGCAGCCTCCGCGTGCCAAAAATAGGCCGCGGGTACAGCCGCGCCCAAAAATAACCCGCCGAAGGTCGGCTCGCCCAAACCCCCCAGCGGAAAAATGGCAAAAAAATGGGTGGGCTATAGCCTTGGTGGGAGGGGCTGGCCGACTTCATCCGCCGGACTCGGAATGGGACGAGACTTTGCGAGCGGCCTCCGCGTGCCAAAAATAGGCCGCGAGCACAGCCGCGCCCAAAAATAGCCACCCGATGGCCGGGGCGCCAAGTTCGTCCAGCGGAAAAATGGCCAAAAAACGGGTGGGCTATAGCCTTGGGAGGAGGGGCTGGCCAACTTCGTCCGCCGGACTCGGAATGGGGCGAGACTTAGCGAGCGGCCTCCGCGTGCCAAAAATAGGCGGCGAGCACAGCCGCCCCGAAAAATAACAGCCCGAAGGCCGGGGCGCCAAGTTCGTCAAGCGGAAAAATGGCCAAAAAACGGGTGGGCTATAGCCTTCGGGGGAGGGGCTGGCCAACTTCGTCCGCCGGTCTCGGAATGGGGCGAGACATTGCGAGCGACCTCCGCATGCCAAAAATAGGCCGCGGGCACAGCCGCCCTAAAAAATAACCCCCCGAAGGTCGGCGCGCCCAAACCCCCCAGCGGAAAAATGGCCAAAAAACGGGTGGGCTATAGCCTTGGGGGGAGGGGCTGGCCAACTTCGTCCGCCGAACTCGGAATGGGACGAGACTTTGCGAGCGGCCTACTCGTACCAAAAATAGGCCGCGGGCACAGCCGCCCCCAAAAATAGCCACCCGAAGGCCGGGCCGCCAAGTTCGTCCAGCGGAAAAATGGCCAAAAAACGGGTGGGCTACAGCCTTGGGGGGAGGGGCTGGTCAACTTCGTCCGCCGGACTCGGAAGGGGGCGAGACTTTGCGAACGGCCTCCGCGTGCCAAAAATAGGCTGTAGGCATAGCCGCGTCCAAAAATAACCGCCCGAAGGCCGGGGCGCCAAGTTCGTCCAGCAGAAAAATTGCCAAAAAACGGGTGCGCTAAAGCCTTGGGGGGAGGGGCTGGCCCACTTCGTCCGCCGGACTCGGAATGGGGAGAGACTTTGCGAGCGGCCTCCGTGTGCCAAAAATAGGCCTCGGGCAAAGCCGCGCCCAAAAGTAACCCCCCGAAGGTCGGCTCGCCCAAACCCCCCAGCGGAAAAATGGCCAAAAAACGGGTGGGCTATAGCCTTAGGGGGAGGGGCTGGCCAACTTCGTCCGCCGGACTCGGAATGGGGCGAGACTTTGCGAGCGGCCTCCGCGTGCCAAAAATAGGCCGCGGGCACAGCCGCGCCGAAAAATAATCCCCCAAAGGTCGGCGCGCCCAATCCCCCCAGCGGAAAAATAACGAAAAAACGGGTGGGCTATAGCCTTGGGGGGAGGGGCTGGTCAACTTCGTCCGCCGGACTCGGAATGGGGAGAGACTTTGCGAGCGGCCTCCGTGTGCCAAAAATAGGCCTCGGGCAAAGCCGCGCCCAAAAGTAACCCCCCGAAGGTCGGCTCGCCCAAACCCCCCAGCGGAAAAATGGCCAAAAAACGGGTGGGCTATAGCCTTAGGCGGAGGGGCTGGCCAACTTCGTCCGCCGGACTCGGAATGGGGCGAGACTTTGTGAGTGGCCTCCGCGTGCCAAAAATAGGCCGCGGGCACAGCCGTACCCAAAAATAACCTCCCGAAGGCCGGGGCGCCAAGTTCGTCCAGCGGAAAAATGGCCAAAAAACGGGTGGGCTATAGCCTTGGGGGGAGGGGCTGGCCAACTTCGTCCGCCGGACTCGGAATGGGGCGAGACTTTGCGAGCGGCCTGCGCGTGCAAAAAATAGGCTGCGGGCACAGGCGCACCCAAAAATAACCGCCCGAAGGCTGGGGCGCCAAGTTCGTCCAGCAGAAAAATGGCCAAAAAACGGGTGGGCTATAGCCTTGGGGGGAGGGGCTGGCCGACTTCGTCCGCCGAACTCGGAATGGGGAGAGACCTTGCGACCGGCCTCCGCGTGCCAAAAATAGGCGTCAAGCACAGCCGCGCACAAAAATAATCCGCCGAAGGTCGGGGCGCCCAAACCCCCCAGCGGAAAAATGGCCAAAAAACGGGTGGGCTATAGCCTTGGGGGGAGGGGCTGGCCAACTTCGTCCGCCGGACTCGGAATGGGGTGAGACTTTACGAGCGGCCTCCGCGTGCCAAAAATAGGCCACGGGCACAGCCGCGCCCAAAAATAACCGCCCGAAGGCCGGGGCGCCAAGTTCGTCCAGGGGAAAAATGGCCAAAAAATGGGTGAGCTATATAGCCTTCGGGGGAGGGGCTGCCCAACTTCGTCCGCCGGACTCGGAATGGGGCGAAACTTTGCGAGCGGCCTCCGTGTGGCAAAAATACGCCGCGGGCACAGCCGCACCCAAAAATAACACCCCGAAGGTCGGCGCGCCCAAACCCCCCAGCGGAAAAATGTCCAAAAAACGGGTGGGCTATAGCCTTGGGGGGAGTGGATGGCCAACTTCGTCCGCCGGACTCGGAATGGGGCGAGACTTTGTGAGCGGCCTCCGCGTGCCAAAAATAGGCTGCAGGCACAGCCGCACCAAAATAACCGCCCGAAGACCGGGCGCCAAGTTCGTCCAGCAGAAAAATGGCCAAAAACGGGTGGGCTATAGCCTTGGGGGAGGGTCTTGCGATCTTCGTCCGCCGGACTCGGAATGGGAGAGACCTTGCAGCGGCCTCCGCGTGCCAAAAATAGGCCTCAGGCACAGCCGCGCCCAAAAATAACCCACCAAAGGTCGGCGCGCCCAAACCCCCCAGCGGAAAAATGGCCAAAAAACGGGTGGGCTATAGCCTTGGGCGGAGGGGCTGGCCAACTTCGTCCGCCGGACTCGGAATGGGGCGAGACTTTGCGAGCGGCCTCCGCGTGCCAAAAATAGGCCGCGGGCACAGCCGTACCCAAAAATAACCTCCCGAAGGCCGGGGCGCCAAGTTCGTCCAGCGGAAAAATGGCCAAAAAACGGGTGGGCTATAGCCTTGGGGGGAGGGGCTGGCCAACTTCGTCCGCCGGACTCGGAATGGGGCGAGACTTTGCGAGCGGCCTGCGCGTGCAAAAAATAGGCTGCGGGCACAGGCTGGGGCGCCAAGTTCGTCCAGCAGAAAAATGGCCAAAAAACGGGTGGGCTATAGCCTTGGGGGGAGGGGCTGGCCGACTTCGTCCGCCGAACTCGGAATGGGGAGAGACCTTGCGACCGGCCTCCGCGTGCCAAAAATAGGCGTCAAGAACAGCCGCGCACAAAAATAATCCGCCGAAGGTCGGGGCGCCCAAACCCCCCAGCGGA
This sequence comes from Citrus sp. QX-2021, assembly GCA_030444885.1. Classification (NCBI taxonomy): domain Eukaryota; kingdom Viridiplantae; phylum Streptophyta; class Magnoliopsida; order Sapindales; family Rutaceae; genus Citrus; species Citrus sp. QX-2021. The sequence goes on from JAUJEF010000729.1 coordinate 9,935, forward strand.
AAAATGGCCAAAAAACGGGTGGGCTATAGCCTTGGGGGGAGGGGCTGGCCAACTTCGTCCGCCGGACTCGGAATGGGGTGAGACTTTACGAGCGGCCTCCGCGTGCCAAAAATAGGCCACGGGCACAGCCGCGCCCAAAAATAACCGCCCGAAGGCCGGGGCGCCAAGTTCGTCCAGGGGAAAAATGGCCAAAAAATGGGTGAGCTATAGCCTTCGGGGGAGGGGCTGCCCAACTTCGTCCGCCGGACTCGGAATGGGGCGAAACTTTGCGAGCGGCCTCCGTGTGGCAAAAATACGCCGCGGGCACAGCCGCACCCAAAAATAACACCCCGAAGGTCGGCGCGCCCAAACCCCCCAGCGGAAAAATGTCCAAAAAACGGGTGGGCTATAGCCTTGGGGGGAGTGGATGGCCAACTTTGTCCGCCGGACTCGGAATGGGGTGAGACTTTGCGAGCGGCCTCCGCGTGCCAAAAATAGGCTGCAGGCACAGCCGCACCCAAAAATAACCGCCCGAAGACCGGGGCGCCAAGTTCGTCCAGCAGAAAAATGGCCAAAAAACGGGTGGGCTATAGCCTTGGGGGGAGGGGCTGGCCATCTTCGTCCGCCGAACTCGGAATGGGGAGAGACCTTGCAAGCGGCCTCCGCGTGCCAAAAATAGGCCTCAGGCACAGCCGCGCCCAAAAATAACCCACCAAAGGTCGGCGCGCCCAAACCCCCCAGCGGAAAAATGGCCAAAAAACGGGTGGGCTATAGCCTTGGGCGGAGGGGCTGGCCAACTTCGTCCGCCGGACTCGGAATGGGGCGAAACTTTGCGAGCGGCCTCCGTGTGGCAAAAATACGCCGCGGGTACAGCCGCACCCAAAAATAACACCCCGAAGGTCGGCGCGCCCAAACCCCCCAGCGGAAAAATGTCCAAAAAACGGGTGGGCTATAGCCTTGGGGGGAGTGGATGGCCAACTTCGTCCGCCGGACTCGGAATGGGGCAAGACTTTGCGAGCGGCCTCCGCGTGCCAAAAATAGGCTGCGGGCACAGCCGTACCCAAAAATAACCGCCCGAAGACCGGGGCGCCAAGTTCGTCCAGCAGAAAAATGGCCAAAAAACGGGTGGGCTATAGCCTTGGGGGGAGGGGCTGGCCAACTTCGTCTGCCGGACTCGGAAAGGGGAGAGACTTTGCGAGCGGCCTCCGCGTGCCAAAAATAGGCCGCGGGCACAGCCGCGCCCAAAAATAACCCCCCGAAGGTTGGCGCGCCCAAACCCCCAGCGGAAAAATGGCCAAAAAACGGGTGGGCTATAGCCTTGGGGGGAGGGGCTGGCCAACTTCGTCCGCCGGACTCGCAATGCCGTGAGACTTTGCGAGCGGCCTCCGCATGCCAAAAATAGGTCGCGGGCACAGCCGCACCCAAAAACAACCGCCCGAAGGCCGGGGCGCCAAGTTCGTCCAGCGGAAAAATGGCCAAAAAACGGGTGGGCTATAGCCTTGGGGGGAGGGGCTGGCCCACTTCGTCCGCCGGACTCGGAATGGGGCGAGACTTTGCGATTGGCCTCTGTGTGCCAAAACTAGGCTGCGGGCACAGCCGCGCTCAAAAATAACAACCCGAAGGCCAGGGCGCCAAGTTCGTCCAGCGGAAAAAGGCCACAAAAACGGGTGGGCTATAGTCTGGGGGGGTGGGGCTGGCCCGCTGCGGCCGCCGGACTCGGAATGGCGCGAGACTTTGAGAGGGGCCTCCGTGTGCCAAAAATAGGCCACGGGCACAGCCGCGCCCAAAAATAACCGTCCGAAGGCCGGGGCGCCAAGTTCGTCCAGCGGAAAAAGACCACAAAAACGGGTGGGCTATAGTCTTGTGGGGTGGGGCTCGCCAACTTCGTCCGCCGGACTCGGAATTGCGCGAGACTTTTTGATGGGCCTCCGTGTACTAAAAATAGGCCGCGGGCACAGCCGCGCCCAAAAATAACCGCCCTAAAGCCAGGGCGCCAAGTTCGTCCAGCGGAAAACGGCCACAAAAACGGGTGGGCTATAGCCATGGGGGGTGGGGCTGGCCCACTTCGTCCGCCGGACTCGGAATGGCGCGAGACTTTGCGAGGGGCCTCCGTTTGCCAAAAATAGGCAGCGGGCACAGCCGCGCCCAAAAATAACCGTCCGAAGGCCGGGGCGCCAAGTTCGTCCAGCGGAAAAAGGCCACAAAAACGGGTGGGCTATAGCCTTGGGGGGTGGGGCTGGCCAACTTCGTCCGCCGGACTCGGAATGGCGCGAGACTTTGTGAGCGGTCTCCGTGTGCCAAAAATAGGCCGCGGGCACAGCCGCGCCCAAAAATAACCGCCGAAGGCCGGGCCGCCAACTTCGTCCAGCGGAAAAAGGCAACAAAAACGGGTGGGCTATGGCCTTGGGGGGTGGGGCTGGCCTACTTCGTCCGCCAGACTCGGAATGGCGCGAGACTTTGCGAGCGGCCTCCGTGTGCCAAAAATAGGGCGCGGGCACAGCCGCGCCCAAAAATAACCGTCCGAAGGTCGGGGCGCCAAGTTCGTCCAGCGGAAAAAGGCTACAAAAACGGGTGGGCTATAGCCTTGGGGGGTGGGGCTGGCCAACTTTGTCCGCCGGACTCGGAATGGCGCGAGACTTTGCGAGCGGCCTCCGTGTGCCAAAAATAGGCCCCGGACACAGCCGCGCCCAAAAATAACCGTCCGAAGGCCGGGGCGCCAAGTTCGTCCAGCGGAAAAAGGCCACAAAAACGGGTGGGCTATAGCCTTGGGGGGTGGGGCTGGCCCACTTCGTCCGCCGGACTCGGAATGGCGCGAGACATTGCGAGGGGCCTCCGTGTGCCAAAAATAGGCCGCGGGCATAGCCGCGCCCAAAAATAACCGTCCGAAGGCCGGGGCGCCAAGTTCGTCCAGCGGAAAAAGGCCACAAACACGGGTGGGCTATAGCCTTGGGGGGTGGGGCTGGCCAACTTCGTCCGCCGGACTCGGAATGGCGCGAGACTTTGCGAGGGGCCTCCGTGTGCCAAAAATAGGCCGCGGGCACAGCCGCGTCCAAAAATAACCGTCCGAAGGCCGGGGCGCCAAGTTCGTCCAGCGGAAAAAGGCCACAAACACGGGTGGGCTATAGCCTTGGGGGGTGGGGCTGGCCCACTTCGTCCGCCGGACTCGGAATGGGCCGAGACTTTGCGAACGGCCTCCGCGTGCCAAAAATAGGCCGCGGGCACAGCCGCGCCCAAAAATAACCGCCCGAAGGCCGGGGCGCCAAGTTCGTCCAGCGGAAAAATGGCAAAAAAACGGGTGGGCTGTTGCCTTGGGGGGTGCGGCTGGCCAAGTTCGTCCGCCGGACTCGGAATGGGACGAACTTTGCAAACGGCCTCCCTATGCCAGAAATAGGCTGCGGGCACAGCCGCACCCAAAAATAACTGCCCGAAGGCTGGGGAGCCCAATTCGCCCTGCGGAAAATGGCTACAAAAACGGGTGGGCTTTTGCCTTGGGGGGTGGGGCTGGCCAAGTTCGTCCGCCGGACTCGGAATGGGGGAAGACTTTGCGAGCGGCCTCCATTTGCCACAAATAGGCCGCGGGCACAGCCGTACCCAAAAATAATCGTCCGAAGGCCGGGGCGCCAAGTTCGTCAAGCGGAAAAAGGCCACTGCGGGTGGGCTATAGCCTTGGGGGGTGGGCTGGCCAAGTTCGTCCGCCGGACTCGGAATGAGGCGAGACTTTGCGTACAGCCTCCGTGTGCCAAAAATAGGCCGCGGGCACAGCCACGCCGAAAAATAACCGCCGAAGGCCGGGGCGCCAAGTTCGTCCAGCGGAAAAAGGCCACAAAAACGGGTGGGGTATAGCCTTGGGGGGGGGGGCTGGCCAAGTTCGGCCGCCGGACTCGGAATGGGGCGAGACATTGCGAGCGGCCTTCGTGTGCCAAAAATAGGCCAGGGGCACGGCCGCAATAAAAAATGACAGCCCGAAGTTCGGGGCGCCAAGTTCGTCCAGCGGAAAAAGGCCACAAAAACGGCTAGGCTATAGCCTTAGCGGGTGGGGCTGGCCAAGTTCCTCCGCCGGACTTGGAATGGGGCGAGACTTTGCGACCAGCCTCCGCGTGTGAAAAATAGGGCGCGCCCTCAGCCGCACCCAAAAATAAGAGCCCGAAGGCCGGGGCGCCGAGTTCGTCCAGCGGAAAAATGGCCAAAAAACGGGTGGGCTATAGCCTTTGGGGGAGGGGCTGGCCAACTTCGTCCGCCGGACTCGGAATGGGGCGAGAATTTACGAGCGGCCTCCGCGTGCCAAAAATAGGCTGCGGGCACTGCCGAACCCAAAAATAACTGCCGGAAGGCCGGAGCGCCAAGTTCGTCCAGCGGAAAAATGGCCAAAAAACGGGTAGGCTATAGCCTTGGGGGGAGGGGCTGGCCAACTTCGTCCGCCGGACTCGGAATGGGGCGAGACTTTGCGACCGGCCTCCGCATGCGAAAAATAGGGCGTGCCCTCAGCCGCGCCCAAAAATATGAGCCCGAAGGCCGGGGCGCCGAGTTCGTCCAGCGGAAAAATGGCCAAAAAACGGGTAGGCTATAGCCTTTGGGGGAGGGGCTGGCCAACTTCGTCCGCCGGACTCGGAATGGGCCGAGACTTTGTGAGCGGCCTCTGCATGCCAAAAATAACCCCTCGAAGGTCGGCGCGCCCAAACCTCCCAGCGGAAATATGGCCAAAGAACGGGTGGGCTATAGCCTTGGCGGGAGGGGCTGGCCAACTTCGTCCGCCGGACTCGGAATGGGCCGAGACCTTGCGAGCGGCCTCCGCGTGCCAATAACAGGCCGCGGGCACAGCCGCGCCCAAAAATAACCGACCGAAGGCCGGGGCGCCAAGTTCGTCCAGCGGAAAAATGGCCAAAAAACGGGTGGGCTATAGCCTTGGGGGGAGGGGCTGGCCCACTTCGTCCGCCGGACTCGGAATGGGGCGAGACTTTACGAGCGGCCTCCGTGTGCCAAAAATAGGCTGCGGGCACTGCCGCACCCAAAAATAACTGCCCGAAGGCCGGAGCGCCAAGTTCGTCCAGCGGAAAAATGGCCAAAAAACGGGTGGGCTATAGCCTTGGGGGGAGGGGCTGGCCAACTTCGTCCGCCGGACTCGGAATGGGCCGAGACTTTGCGAGCGGCCTCCGCGTGCCAAAAATAGGCCGCGGGCACAGCCGCGCCCAAAAATAACCGCCCGAAGGCCGGGGCGCCAAGTTCGTCCAGCGGAAAAATGGCAAAAAAACAGGTGGGCTATAGCCTTGGGGGGAGGGGCTGGCCAACTTCGTCTGCCGGACTCGGAATGGGGCGAGAGTTTGCGAGCGGCCTCCACGTGCCAAAAATAGGCCGCGGGCACAGCCGCGCCCAAAAATAACCCCCCGATGGTCGGCGCACCCAACCCCCCAGCGGAAAAATGGCCAAAAAACGGGTGGGCTATAGCCTTGGGGGGAGGGGCTGGCCCACTTCGTCCGCTGGACTCGGAATGGGGCGAGACTTTGCGACCGGCCTCCGCGTGCGAAAAATAGGCCGCGCCCTCAGCCGCGCCCAAAAATAAGGCCCCGAAGGCCGGGGCGCCAAGTTCGTCCAGCGGAAAAATGGCAAAAAAACAGGTGGGCTATAGCCTTGGGGGGAGGGGCTGGCCTACTTCGTCTGCCGGACTCGGAATGGGGCGAGAGTTTGCGAGCGGCCTCCACGTGCCAAAAATAGGCCGTGGGCACAGCCACGCCCAAAAATAACCCCCCGATGGTCGGCGCACCCAAACCCCCCAGCGGAAAAATGGCCAAAAAACGGGTGGGCTATAGCCTTGGGGGGAGGGGCTGGCCAACTTCGTCCGCCGGACTTGGAATGGGCCGAGACTTTGCGAGCGACCTCCACGTGCCAAAAATAGGCCGCGGGCACAGCCGCGCCCAAAAATACCCGCCCGAAGGCCGGGGCGCCACGTTCGTCCAGCGGAAAAAGGCCACAAAAACGGGTGGGCTATAGCCTTGGGGGGTGGGGCGGGTCCACTTCGTCTGCCGGACTCGGAATGGCGCGAGACTTTACGAGGCACCTCCGTGTGCCAAAAATAGGCCGCGGGCACAGCCGCGCCCAAAAATACCTGCCCGAAGGCCGGTGCGCCATGTTCGTCCAGCGGAAAAAGTCCAGAAAAACGAGTGGGCTATAGCCTTGGGGGGTGGGGCAGGCCAACTTCGTCCGCCGGACTCAGAATGGCGCGAGACTTTGCGAGGCACCTCCGTGTCCCAAAAATAGGCCGCGGGCACAGCCGCGCCCAAAAATACCCGCCCGAATGCTGGGGCGCCAAGTTCGTCCAGCGGAAAAAGGCCACAAAAACGGGTGGGCTATAGCCTTGGGGGGTGGGGCTGGGCAACTTCGTCCGCCGGACTCGGAATGGCGCGAGACTTTGCGAGGTGCCTCCGCGTGCCAAAAATAGGCCGCGGGCACAGCCGCGCCCAAAAATACCCGCCCGAAGGCCGGGGCGCCACGTTCGTCCAGCGGAAAAAGGCCACAAAAACGGGTGGGATATAGCCTTGGGGGGTGGGGCTGGCCCACTTCGTCTGCCGGACTCGGAATGGCGCGAGACTTTGCGAGGCGCCTCCGCGTGCCAAAAATAGGCCGCGGGCACAGCCGCACCCAAAAATACCCGCCCGAAGGCCGGGTCGCCACGTTCGTCCAGCGGAAAAAGGCCACAAAAACGGGTGGGCTATAGCCTTGGGGGGTGGGGCTGGCCCACTTCGTCTGCCGGACTCGGAATGGCGCGAGACTTTAGGAGGCACCTCCGTGTGCCAAAAATAGGCCGCGGCCACAGCCGCGCACAAAAATTCCTGCCCGAAGGCCGGGGCGCCATGTTCGTCCAGCGGAAAAAGACCAGAAAAACGAGTGGGCTATAGCCTTGGGGGGTGGGGCTGGCCCACTTCGTCCGCCGGACTCGGAATGGCGCGAGACTTTGGGAGGCACCTCCATGTGCAAAAAATAGGCCGCGGGCACAGCCGCGCCCAAAAATACCCACCCCAAGGCCGGGGCGCCGAGTTCGTCCAGCGGTAAAAGGCCACAAAAACGGGTGGGCTATAGCTTTGGGAGGTGGGGCAGGCCAACTTCGTCCACCGGACTCAGAATGGCGCGGGACTTTGCGAGGCACCTCCGTGTGCCAAAAATAGGCCGCGGGCACAGCCGCGCCCAAAAATACCCGCCCGAATGCTGGGGCGCCAAGTTCGTCCAGCGGAAAAAGGCCACAAAAACGGGTGGGCTATAGCCTTGGGGGGTGGGGCTGGCCAACTTCGTCCGCCGGACTCGGAATGGCCCGAGACTTTGCGAGGCACCTCCGCGTGCCAAAAATAGGCCGCGGGCACAGCCGCGCCCAAAAATACCCGCCCGAATGCCGGGGCGCCATGTTCGTCCAGCGGAAAAAGGCCAGAAAAACGGGTGGGCTATAGCCTTGGGGGGTGGGGCTGGCCCACTTCGTCCGCCGGACTCGGAATGGCGCGAGACTTTGCGAGGCACCTTCGTGTGCCAAAAATAGGCCGCGGACACCGCCTCTCCCAAAAATACCCCCCCGAAGGCCGGGGCGCCAAAGTCGTCCAGCGGTAAAAGGCCACAAAAACGGGTGGGCTATAGCTTTGGGGGGTGGGGCTGGCCAACTTCGTCCGCCGGACTCGGAGTGGCGCGAGACTTTGCGAGGTGCCTCCGTGTACCAAAAATGGCTCGTGGTCACAGCCGCGTCCAAAAATACCCGCCCGAATGCTGGGGCACCAAGTTCGCCCAGCGGAAAAAAAAAAACAAAAACGGGAGAGCTATAGCCTTGGGGGGAGGGGCTGGCCAACTTCGTCCGCCGGACTCGGAATGGCGCGAGACTTGGCGAGGCACCTCCGTGTGCCAAAAATAGGCCGCGGGCACTGCCGAGCCCAAAAAAACCAGCCCGAATGCCGGGGCGCCAAGTTCGTCCAGCGGTAAAAGGCCAGAAAAACGGGTGGGCTATAGCCTTGGGGGGTGGGGCTGGCCAACTTCGTCTGCCGGACTCGGAATGGCGCGAGACTTTGCGAGGCGCCTCCGTGTGCCAAAAATAGGCCACGGACATAGCCGCGCCCAAAAATACCCCCCCGAAGGCCGGGGCGCCAAGTTCGTGCAGCGGAAAAAGGCCACAAAAACGGGTGGGCTATAGCCTTGGGCGGTGGGGCTGGCCCACTTCGCCCGCCGGACTCGGAATGGTGCGAGACTTTGCGAGGCGCCTCCGTGTGCCAAAAATATGCCGCGGGTACAGCCGCGCCCAAAAATACGTGCCCGAAGGCCGGGGCGCCATGTTCGTCCAGCGGAAAAAGTCCAGAAAAACGAGTGGGCTATAGCCTTGGGGGGTGGGGCTGGCCCACTTCGTCCGCCGGACTTGGAATGGCGCGAGACTTTACGAGGCACCTCCGTGAGCAAAAAATAGGCCGCGGGCACAGCCGCGCCCAAAAATACCCGCCCGAAGGCCGGGGCGCCAAGTTCGTCCAGCGGTAAAAGGCCACAAAAACGGGTGGGCTATAGCTTTGGGGGGTGGGGCTGGCCAACTTCATCCGCTGGACTCGGAATGGCGCGAGACTTTGCGAGGCACCTCCGTGTACCAAAACTACGCCGCGGGCACAGCCGCGTCCAAAAATACCCGGCCGAATGCTGGGGCGCCAAGTTCGTCCAGCGGCAAAAGGCCACAAAAACGGGTGGGCTATAGCCTTGGGGGGTGGGGCTGTCCAACTTCTTCCGCCGGACTCGGAATGGCGCGAGACTTTGCGAGGTGCCTCCGCGTGCCAAAAATATGCCGCGGGCACAGCCGCGCTCAAAAATACCCGCCCGAAGGCCGGGGCGCCAAGTTCTTCCAGCGGAAAAAGGCCACAAAAACGGGTGGGCTATAGCCTTGGGGGGTGGGGCTGGCCAACTTCGTCCGCCGGACTCGGAATGGCGCGAGACTTTGCGAGGCGCCTCCGTGTGCCAAAAATAGTCCGCGGGCACAGCCGCGCCCAAAAATACCTGCCCGAAGGCCGGGGCGCGAAGTTCGTCCAGTGGTAAAAGGCCATAAAAACGGGTGGGCTATAGCTTTGGGGGGTGGGGCTGGCCAACTTCGTCCGCCGGACTCGGAATTGCACGAGACTTTGCGAGGCGCCTTCGTGTACCAAAAATAGGCCTCGGGCACAGCCGCGTCCAAAAATACCCGCCCGAATGCTGGGGCGCCAAGTTCGTCCAGCGGAAAAAGGCCACAAAAACGGGTGGGCTATAGCCTTGGGGGGTGGGGCTGGCCAACTTCGTCCGCCGGACTCGGAATGGCGCGAGACTTTGCGAGGCGCCTCCGCGTGCCAAAAATAGGCCGCGGGCACAGCCGCGCCCAAAAATACCCGCCCGAAGGCCGGGGCGCCACGTTCGTCCAGCGGAAAAAGGCCACTAAACCGGGTGGACTTTCGCCTTGGGGGTGGGGCTGGCCAACTCTCGTCTCACGGACTCGTAATGGTGCGAGACTTGGCGAGGTGCCTCCGTGTGCCAAAAATAGGCCGCGGGCACAGCCGCGCCCAAAAATACCCGCCCGAAGGCCGGGGCGCCATGTTCGTCCAGCGGAAAAAGTCCAGAAAAACGAGTGGGCTATAGCCTTGGGGGGTGGGGCTGGCCCACTTCGTCCGCCGGACTCGGAATGACGCGAGACTTTGCGAGGCACCTCCGTGAGCAAAAAATAGGCCGCGGGCACAGCCGCGCCCAAAAATACCCGCCCGAAGGCCGGGGCGCCAAGTTCGTCCAGCGGTAAAAGGCCACAAAAACGGGTGGGCTATAGCTTTGGGGGGTGGGGCTGGCCAACTTCGTCCGCCGGACTCGGAATGGCGCGAGACTTTGCGAGGCACCTCCGTGTACCCAAACTACGCCGCGGGCACAGCCGAGTCCAAAAATACCCGCCCGAATGCTGGGGCGCCAAGTTCGTCCAGCGGCAAAAGGCCACAAAAACGGGTGGGCTATAGCCTTGGGGGGTGGGGCTGACCAACTTCGTCCGCCGGACTCGGAATGGCGCGAGACTTTGCGAGGTGCCTCCGCGTGCCAAAAATAGGCCGCGGGCACAGCCGCGCTCAAAAATACCCGCCCGAAGGCCGGGGCGCCAAGTTCTTCCAGCGGAAAAAGGCCACAAAAACGGGTGGGCTATAGCCTTGGGGGGTGGGGCTGGCCAACTTCGTCCGCCGGACTCGGAATGGTGCGAGACTTTGCGAGGCGCCTCCGGGTGCCAAAAATAGTCCGCGGGCACAGCCGCGCCCAAAAATACCTGCCCGAAGGCCGGGGCGCGAAGTTCGTCCAGTGGTAAAAGGCCATAAAAACGGGTGGGCTATAGCTTTGGGGGGTGGGGCTGGCCAACTTCGTCCGCCGGACTCGGAAGTGCACGAGACTTTGCGAGGCGCCTTCGTGTACCAAAAATAGGCCTCGGGCACAGCCGCGTCCAAAAATACCCGCCCGAATGCTGGGGCGCCAAGTTCGTCCAGCGGAAAAAGGCCACAAAAACGGGTGGGCTATAGCCTTGGGGGGTGGGGCTGGCCAACTTCGTCCGCCGGACTCGGAATGGCGCGAGACTTGGCGAGGCGCCTCCGTGTGACAAAAATAGGCCGCGGGCACAGCCGCGCCCAAAAAGACCCGCCCGAAGGCCGGGGCGCCATGTTCGTCCAGCGGAAAAAGGCCAGAAAAACGGGTGGGCTATAGCCTTGGGGGGTGGGGCTGGCCCACTTCGTCCGCCGGACTCGGAATGGACCGAGACTTTACGAGGCACGTCCGTGTACCAAAAATAGGCCGCGGGCACAGCCGCGCCCAAAAATACCCGCCCGAAGGCCGGGGCGCCAAGTTCGTCCAGCGGTAAAAGGCCACAAAAACGGGTGGGCTATATAACTTTGGGGGGTGGGGCTGGCCAACTTCGTCCGCCGGACTCGGAATGGCGCGAGACTTTGCGAGGCGCCTCCGTGTGCCAAAAATAGGCCGCGGGCACAGCCGCATCCAAAAATACCCGCCCGAATGCTGGGGCGCCAAGTTCGTCCAGCGGAAAAAGGCCACAACAACGGGTGGGCTATAGCCTTGGTGGGTGGGGCTGGCCAATTTCGTCCGCCGGACTCGGAATGGCTGGAGACTTTGCGAGGCGCCTCCGTGTGCCAAAAATAGTCCGCGGGCACAGCCGCGCCCAAAAATACCCGCCCGAAGTCCGGGGCGCCAAGTTCGTCCAGCGGAAAAAGGCCACAAAAACCGGTGGGCTATAGCGTTGGGGGGTGGGGCTGGCCAACTTCGTCCGACGGACTCGGAATGGCGCGAGACTTGGCGAGGCGCCTCCGTGTGCCAAAAATAGGACGCGGGCACAGCCGCGCCCAAAAATACCCGCCCGAATGCCGGGGCGCCATGTTCGTCCAGCGGAAAAAGGCCAGAAAAACGGGTGGGCTATAGCCTTGGGGGGTGGGGCTGGCCCACTTCGTCCGCCGGACTCGGAATGGCGCGAGACTTTGCGAGGCACCTTCGTGTGCCAAAAATAGGCCGCGGACACCGCCTCTCCCAAAAATACCCCCCCGAAGGCCGGGGCGCCAAGTTCGTCCAGCGGTAAAAGGCCACAAAAACGGGTGGGCTATAGCTTTGGGGGGTGGGGCTGGCCAACTTCGTCCGCCGGACTCGGAGTGGCGCGAGACTTTGCGAGGTGCCTCCGTGTACCAAAAATGGCTCGTGGTCACAGCCGCGTCCAAAAATACCCCCCCGAATGCCGGGGCACCAAGCTCCCCCACCGGAAAAAAAAAAACAAAAGCGGGAGAGCTATAGCCTTGGGGAGGGCTGGCCAACCGTCCGACGGACTCGGAATGGCGCGAGACTTGGCGAGGCACCGCCGTGTGCCAAAAATAGGCCGCGGGCACTGCCGAGCAAAAAAACCAGCCCGAATGCCGGGCGCCAAGTTAAATCCCAGCGGTAAAAGCGCGAGAAAAGCGGGTGGGCTATAGCCTTGGGGGTGGGGCTGGCCAACCGTCTGCCGGACTCGGAATGGCGCGAGACTTTGCGAGGCGCCTCCGTGTGCCAAAAATAGGCCACGGACACAGCCGCGCCCAAAAATACCCCCCCGAAGGCCGGGGCGCCAAGTTCGTGCAGCGGAAAAAGGCCACAAAAACGGGTGGGCTATAGCCTTGGGCGGTGGGGCTGGCCCACTTCGCCCGCCGGACTCGGAATGGTGCGAGACTTTGCGAGGCGCCTCCGTGTGCCAAAAATATGCCGCGGAAACAGCCGCGCCCAAAAATAACCGACCGAATGCTGGGGCGCCAAGTTCGTCCAGCGGAAAAAAACCACAAAAACGGGTGGGCTATAGCTTTGGGGGGTGGGGCTGGCCGACTTCGTCCGCCAGACTAGGAATGGTGCGAGACATTGTGAGGCGCCTCCGTGTGCCAAAAATAGACCGCGGGCACAGCCGCGCCAAAAAATACCTGCCCGAAGGCCGGGGCGCCAAGTTCGTCCAGCGGAAAAAGGCCACAAAAACGGGTGGGCTATAGCCTTGGGGGGTGGGGCTGGCCAACTTCGTCCGCCGGACTAGGAATGGTGTGAGACATTGTGAGGCACCTCCGCGTGCAAAAAATAGGCCGCGGGCACAGCCGCGCCAAAAAATAACCCCCCGAAGGTCGGCGCGTCCAAACCCCCCATTGGAAAAATGGCCAAAAAACGGGTGGGCTATAGCCTTGGGGGGAGGAGCTGGCCAACATCGTCCGCCGGACTCAGAATGGGGCGAGACTTTGCGAGCGGCCTCCGCATGCCAAAAATAGGCTGCGGGCACCGCCGCGTCCAAAAATAACCGCCCGAAGGTCAGCGCGCCCAAACCCCCTGGTGGAAAAATGGCCAAAAAACGGGTGGGCTATAGCCTTGGGGGGAGGGGCTGGCCAACTTCGTCCGCCGGACTCGGAATGGGGCGAGACTATGCGAGCGGCCTCCGCGTGCCAAAAATAGGCCACGGGCACAGCCGCGCCAAAAAACAACCCCCCGAAGGTCGGCGCGCCCAAACCCCCCATTGGAAAAATGGCCAAAAAACGGGTGGGCTATAGCCTTGGGGGGAGGAGCTGGCCAACATCGTCCGCCGGACTCGGAATGGGGCGAGACTTTGCGAGCGACATCCGCGTGCCAAAAATAGGCCGCGGACACGGCCGCGCCCATAAATAACCCCCCGAAGGTCGGCGCGCCCAAACCCCCGAGCGGAAAAATGGCTAAAAAATGGGTGGGCTATAGCCTTTGGGGGAGGGGCTGGCCAACTTCGTCCGCCGGACTCGTAATGGGACGAGACTTTGCGAGTGGCCTCCGCGTGCCAAAAATAGGCCACGGACACAGCCGCGCCAAAAAATAACCCCCCGATGATCGGCGCGCCCAAACCCCCCAGCGAAACAATGGCCAAAAAACGGGTGGGCTATAGCCTTGGCGGGAGGGGCTGGCCAACTTCGTCCGCCGGACTCGGAATGGTGCGAGACTTGGCGAGGCACCTCCGTGTGCCAAAAATAGGCCGCGGGCACTGCCGAGCCCAAAAAAACCAGCCCGAATGCCGGGGCGCCAAGTTCGTCCAGCGGTAAAAGGCCAGAAAAACGGGTGGGCTATAGCCTTGGGGGGTGGGGCTGGCCCACTTCGTCTGCCGGACTCGGAATGGCGTGAGACTTTGCGAGGCGCCTCCGTGTGCCAAAAATAGGCCACGGACACAGCCGCGCCCAAAAATACCCCCCCGAAGGCCGGGGCGCCAAGTTCGTCCAGCGGAAAAAGGCCACAAAAACGGGTGGGCTATAGCCTTGGGGGGTGGGGCTGGCCAACTTCGTCCGCCGGACTAGGAATGGTGCGAGACATTGTGAGGCGCCTCCGCGTGCCAAAAATAGGCCGCGGGCACAGCCGCGCCAAAAAATAACCCCCCGAAGGTCGGCGCGTCCAAACCCCCCATTGGAAAAATGGCCAAAAAACGGGTGGGCTATAGCCTTGGGGGGAGGAGCTGGCCAACATCGTCCGCCGGACTCAGAATGGGGCGAGACTTTGCGAGCGGCCTCCACATGCCAAAAATAGGCTGCGGGCACCGCCGCGTCCAAAAATAACCGCCCGAAGGTCAGCGCGCCCAAACC
>JAUJEF010000730.1:0-24000 GCA_030444885.1 Citrus sp. QX-2021
CGGCGGACGAAGTTGCCTAGCCCCTCCCCCCAAGGCTATAGCCCACCCGCTTTTTGGCCATTTTTCCGCTGGGGGGTTTGGGCGCGCCGATCTTCGGGGGGTTATTTTTGGACGCAGCTGTGCCCGCGGCCTATTTTTGGCACGCGGAAGCCACTCGCAAAGTCTCGCCCCATTCCGAGTCCGGCGGATGAAGTTGGCCAGCCCCTCCCCCCAAGGCTATAGCCCACCAGTTTTTTGGCCATTTTTCCGCGGGGGGGTTTGGGCGCGCCGACCTTCGGGGGGTTATTCTTGGTCGCGGCTGCGTCCGCGGCCTATTTCTGGCACGTGGAGGCCGCTCGCAAAGTTTCGCCCTATTCCGAGTCCGGCGGACGAAGTTGGCCAGCCCCTCCCCCCAAGGCTATAGCCCACCCGTTTTTTGGCCATTTTTCCGCTGGGGGGTTGGGGCGCGCCGACCTTGGGGGGGTTATTTTTGGGCGCAGCTGTGCCCGCGGCCTATTTTTGGCACACGGAGGCCGTTCGCAATGTCTCGCCCCATTCCAAGTCCGGCGGACGAGGTCGGCCAGCCCCTCCCCCCAAGGCTATAGCCCACCCGTTTTTTGGCCATTTTTCCGCTGGGGGGTTTCGGCGCGCCGACCTTCGGGCGGTTATTTTTGGGCGCGGCTGTGCCCGCGGCCTATTTTTGGCACGTGGAGGCCGCTGGCAAAGTCTCGCCCCATTCCAAGTCCGGCGGACGAGGTCGGCCAGCCCCTCCCCCCAAGGCTATAGCCCACCCATTTTTTGGCCATTTTTCCGCTGGGGTTGGGGCGCGCCGACCTTCGGGCGGTTATTTTGGGCGCGGCTGTGTCCATGGTCTATTTTTAGCACGCGGAGGCCGCTCGCAAATTCTCGCCCCATTCCGAGTCCGGCGGACGAAGTTGGCCAGCCCCTCCCCCCAAGGCTATAGCCCACCCATTTTTTGGCCATTGTTCCGCTGGACGAACTTGGCGCCCCGGTCTTCGGGCGGTTATTTTTGGGCACGGCTGTGCCCGCGGCATATTTTTAGCACGCGGAGGCCGCTCACAAATTCTTGCCCCATTCCGAGTCCGGCGGACGAAGTTGGCCAGCCCCTCCCCCCAAGGCTATAGCCCACCAGTTTTTTGGCCATTTTTCCGCGGGGGGGTTTGGGCGCGCCGACCTTCGGGGGGTTATTCTTGGTCGCGGCTGCGTCCGCGGCCTATTTCTGGCACGTGGAGGCCGCTCGCAAAGTTTCGCCCTATTCCGAGTCCGGCGGACGAAGTTGGCCAGCCCCTCCCCCCAAGGCTATAGCCCACCCGTTTTTTGGCCATTTTTCCGCTGGGGGGTTTGGGCGCGCCGACCTTGGGGGGGTTATTTTTGGGCGCAGCTGTGCCCGCGGCCTATTTTTGGCACACGGAGGCCGTTCGCAATGTCTCGCCCCATTCCGAGTCCGGTGGTCGAAGTTGGCCAGCCCCTCCCCCCAAGGCTATAGCCCACCTGTTTTTTGGCCATTTTTCCACTGAGGGATTTGGGCCCGCCGACCTTCACGGGGTTATTTTTGGGCGCGGCTGCGTCCGCGGCCTATTTTTGGCACGCGGAGTCCGCTCGCAAAGTCTCGCCCCATTCCGAGTCCGGCGGACGAAGTTGGCCAGCCCCTCCCCCCAAGGCTATAGCCCACCCGTTTTTTGGCCAATTTTCCGCTGGACGAACTTGGCGCCCTGGCCTTCGGGGGGTTATTTTTTGCCGCAGTTTTGCCCGCGGCCTATTTTTGACACGCGGAGGCCGCTTGCAATGTCTCGTTCCATTCCGAGTCCGGCGGACGAAGTTGGCCAGCCCCTCCCCCCATGGCTATAGCCCACCCGTTTTTTGGCCATTTTTCCGCTGGGGGATTTGGGCGCGCCGACCTTCGAGGGGTTATTTTTGGGCGCGGCCCTGCCCGCGGCGTATTTTTGGTAAACGGAGGCCGCTCGCAAAGTCTCGCCCCATTCCGAGTCCGGCGGACGAAGTTGGCCAGCCCCTCCCCCCAAGGCTATAGCCCACCCGTTTTTTGGCCAATTTTCCGCTGGACGAACTTGGCGCCCTGGCCTTCGGGGGGTTATTTTTTGCCGCAGTTTTGCCCGCGGCCTATTTTTGACACGCGGAGGCCGCTCGCAATGTCTCGTTCCATTCCGAGTCCGGCGGACGAAGTTGGCCAGCCCCTCCCACCATGGCTATAGCCCACCCGTTTTTTGGCCATTTTCCGCTGGGGGATTTGGGCGCGCCGACCTTCGGGGGGTTATTTTTGGCGCGGCCCTGCCCGCGGCCTATTTTTGGCAAACGGAGGCCACTCGCAAAGTCTCGCCCCATTCCAAGTCCAGCGGACGGTTGGCCAGCCCTCCCCCAAGGCTATAGCCCACCCGTTTTGGCCATTTTTCCGCTGGGGGGTTTGGGCGCGCCGACCTTCGGGGGGTTATTTTTGGTCGCGGCTTTGCCCGCGGCCTATTTTTAGCACTCGGAGGCCGCTCGCAAAGTCTCGCCCCATTCCGAGTCCGGCGGACGAAGTTGGCCAGCCCCTCCCCCCAAGGCTATAGCCCGCCCGTTTTTTGGCCATTTTTCCGCTGGGGGATTTGGGCGCGCCGACCTTCGGGGGGTTATTTTTGGGCGCGGCTGTGCCCGCGGCCTATTTTTGGCACGCGGAGGCCGCTCGCAAAGTCTCGCCCCATTCCGAGTCCGGCGGACGAAGTTGGCCAGCCCCTCCCCCCAAGGCTATAGCCCACCCGTTTTTTGGCCATTTTTCCGCTGGACGAACTTGGCGCCCCGGCCTTCGGGCGGTTATTTTTGGACGCGGCTGTTCCCGCGACCTATTTTTGCCACGCGGAGGCCGTTCGCAAAGTCTCGCACTATTCCGAGTCCGGCGGACGAAGTTGCCTAGCCCCTCCCCCCAAGGCTATAGCCCACCCGCTTTTTGGCCATTTTTCCGCTGGGGGGTTTGGGCGCGCCGATCTTCGGGGGGTTATTTTTGGACGCATCTGTGCCCGCGGCCTATTTTTGGCACGCGGAAGCCACTCGCAAAGTCTCGCCCCATTCCGAGTCCGGCGGATGAAGTTGGCCAGCCCCTCCCCCCAAGGCTATAGCCCACCCATTTTTTGGCCATTTTTCCGCTGGGGGGTTTGGGCGCGCCGACCTTCGGGGGGTTATTTTTGGGCGCGGCTGTGCCCGCGGCCTATTTTTGGCACGCGGAGGCGGCTTGCAAAGTCTCACCCCATTCCGAGTCCGGCGGACGAAGTGGGCCAGCCCCTCCCCCCAAGGCTATAGCCCACCCGTTATTTGGCCATTTTTCCGCTGGGGGGTTTGGGCGCGCCGACCTTTGGGGGGTTAATTTTGGGTGCGGCTTTGCCCGCTGCCTATTTTTAGCACTCGGAGGCCGCTCGCAAAGTCTCGCCCCATTCCGAGTCCGGCGGACGTACTTGGCCAGCCCCTCCCCCCAAGGCTATAGCCCACCCATTTTTTGGCCATTTTTCCGCTGGGGGGTTTGGGCGCGCCGACCTTTGGGGGGTTATTTTTGGGCGCGGCTTTGCCCGCGGCCTATTTTTAGCACTCGGAGGCCGCTCGCAAAGTCTCGCCCCATTCCGAGTCCGGCGGACGAAGTTGGCCAGCCCCTCCCCCTAAGGCTATAGCCCACCCGTTTTTTTGTCATTTTTCCGCTGGGGGATTTGGGCACGCCGACCTTCGAGGGTTATTTTTAGGCGCGGCTGTGCCCACGGCCTATTTTTGGCAAGCGGAGGCCGCTCAGAAAGTCTCGCCCCGTTCCGAGTCTGGCGGACGAAGTGGGCCAGCCCGTCCCCCCAAGGCTTTAGCCCACCTGTTTTTTGGTCATTTTTCCGCTGGGGGGTTTGGGCGCGCCGACCTTCGGGGGGTTATTTTTAGGTGCGGCTGTGCCCGCGGCCTATTTTTGGCACGCGGAGGCCGCTAGCAAATTCTCGCCCCATTCCGAGTCCGGCGGACGAAGTTGGCCAGCCCCTCCCCCCAAGGCTATGGCCCACCCGTTTTTTGGCCATTTTTCCGCTGGGGGGTTTGTGCGCGCTGACCTTTGGGGGTTATTTTTGGGCGCGGCTGAACACGCCGCCTATTTTTTTCAAACCGAGGCCCCTCGCAAACTCTCGCCCCATTCCGAGTGCGGCGGAAGTTGGCCAGCCCGCGCCCCCCCGGCCTGTAGCCCACCCGTTTTTTGGCCATTTTTCCGCTGGGGGGTTTGGGCGCGCCGACCTTTGGGGGGTTATTTTTGGGTGTGGCTGTGCCCGCGGCCTATTTTTGGCACGCGGAGGCCGCTCGCAAAGTCTCGCCCCATTCCGAGTCCGGCGGACGAAGTGGGCCGGCCCCTCCCCCCAAGGCTATAGCCCACCCGTTTTTTGGTCATTTTTCCGCTGGGGTGTTTGGGCGCGCCGACCTTTGGGGGGTTATTTTTGGGCGCGGCTGTGCCCGCGGCCTATTTTTGGCACGCGGATGCCGCTCGCAAAGTCTCGCCCCATTCCGAGTCCGGCGGACGAAGTTGGCCAGCCCCTCCCCCCAAGGCTATAGCCCACCCGTTTTTTGGCCATTTTTCCGCTGGACGAACTTGGCGCCCCAGCCTTCGGGTGGTTATTTTTGGTTGCCGCTGTGCCCGCGGCCTATTTTTGGCATGGCGAGGCCGCTCGCAAAGTCTTGCCCCATTCCGAGTCTGGTGGACGAAGTTGGCCAGCCCCTACCCCAAGGCTATAGCCCACCCGTTTTTTGGCAATTTTTCGCTGGGGGGTTTGGGCGCGCCGACCTTCGGGCGGTTATTTTTGGGCGCAGCTGTGCCCGCAGCCTATTTTTGGCACGCGGAGGCCGCTCGCAAAGTCTCGCCCCATTCCGAGTCCGGCGGACGAAGTGGGCCGGCCCCTCCCCCCAAGGCTATAGCCCACCCGTTTTTTGGCCATTTTTCCGCTTGGGGGGTTTGGTGGCGCCGACCTTCGGGCGGTTATTTTTGGGGGCGGCTGTGCCCGCGGCCCATTTTTGGCACGCCGATGCCGCTCTCAAAGTCCCGCCCCATTCCGAGTCCGGCGGACGAAGTTGGCCAGCCCCTCCCCGCAAGGCTATAGCCCACCCGTTTTTTGGCCATTTTTCCGCTGGACGAACTTGGCGCCCCGGCCTTCGGGCGGTTATTTTTCGGCGCAGCTGTGCCCGCGGCCTTTTTTTGGCACGCGGAGGCCGCTCGCAAAGTCTCGCCCCATTCCGAGTCCGGCGGACGAAGTTGGCCAGCCCCTCCCCGCAAGGCTATAGCCCACCCGGTTTTTAGCCATTTTTCCGCTGGACGAACTTGGCGCCCCGGCCTTCGGGCGGTTATTTTTGGGCGCAGCTGTGCCCGCAGCCTATTTTTGGCACGCGGAGGCCGCTCGCAAAGTCTCGCCCCATTCCGAGTCCGGTGGACGAAGTTGGCCAGCTCCTCCCCCCAAGGCTATAGCCCACCCGTTTTTTGGCCATTTTTCGGCTAGACGAACTTGGCGCCCGGCCTTCGGGCGGTTATTATTGGGCGCGGCTGTGCCGCATGGTTTATATTTTTGCACGCTGAGGCCGCTCGCAAAGTCTCGCCCCATTCCGAGTCCGGCGGACGAAGTTGGCCAGCCCCTCCCCGCAAGGCTATAGCCCACCCGGTTTTTAGCCATTTTTCCGCTGGACGAACTTGGCGCCCCGGCCTTCGGGCGGTTATTTTTGGGCGTAGCTGTGCCCGCAGCCTATTTTTGGCACGCGGAGGCCGCTCGCAAATTCTCGCCCCATTCCGAGTCCGGCGGACGAAGTTGGCCAGCCCCTCCCCCCAAGGCTATAGCCCACCCGTTTTTTGGCCATTTTTCCGCTGGACGAACTTGGCGCCCCGGCCTTCGGGCGGTTATTATTCAGCGCGGCTGTGCCCGCGGTTTATTTTTGGCACGCGGAGGCCGCTCGCAAAGTCTCGCCCCATTCCGAGTCCGGCGGACGAAGTTGGCCAGCCCCTCCCCGCAAGGCTATAGCCCACCCGTTTTTTAGCCAATTTTCCGCTGGACGAACAAGGAGCCCCGGCCTTCGGGCGGTTATTTTTGGGTGCGGCTGTGCCCGCGGCCTATTTTTGGCACGCGGAGGCCGCTCGCAAAGTCTCGCCCCATTCCGAGTCCGGTGGACGAAGTTGGCCAGCCCCTCCCCGCAAGGCTATAGCCCACCCGTTTTTTAGCCATTTTTCCGCTGGACGAACTTGGCGCCCCGGCCTTCGGGCGGTTATTTTTGGGTGCGGCTGTGCCCGCGGCCTATTTTTGGCACGCGGAGGCCGCTCACAAATTCTCGCCCCATTCCGAGTCCGGCGGAAGAAGTTGGCCAGCCCCTCCCCCCAAGGCTATGGCCCACCCATTTTTTGGCCATTTTTCCGCTGGGGGGTTTGTGCGCGCTGACCTTTGGGCAGTTATTTTTGGGCGCGGCTGTGGCCGCGGCCTATTTTTGTCACACGGAGGCCGCTCGCAAAGTCTCGCCCCATTCCGAGTCCGGCGGACGAAGTTGGCCAGCCCCGCCCCCCACGGCTATAGCCCACCCGTTTTTTGGCCATTTTTCCGCTGGGGGGTTTGGGCGCGCCGACCTTTGGGGGGTTATTTTTGGGCGCGGCTGTGACCGCGGCCTATTTTTGGCACGCGGAGGCCGCTCGCAAAGTCTCGCCCCATTCCGAGTCCGGCGGACGAAGTGGGCCAGCCCCTCCCCCCAAGGCTATAGCCCACCCGTTTTTTGGCCATTTTTCCGCTGGGGGTTTGGGCGCGCCGACCTTTGGGGGGTTATTTTTGGGCGCGGCTGTGCCCGCGGCCTATTTTTGGCACGCGGAGGCCGCTCGCAAAGTCTCGCCCCATTCCGAGTCCGGCGGACGAAGTTGGCCAGCCCCTCCCCCCAAGGCTATAGCCCACCCGTTTTTTGGCCATTTTTCCGCTGGACGAACTTGGCGCCCCAGCCTTCGGGCTGTTATTTTTGGGCGCCGCTGTGCCCGCGGCCTATTTTAGGCATGTGGAGGCCGCTCGCAAAGTCTTGCCCCATTCCGAGTCCGGTGGACGAAGTTGGCCAGCCCCTACCCCAAGGCTATAGCCCACCCGTTTTTTGGCAATTTTTCGCTGGGGGGTTTGGGCGCGCCGACCTTCGGGCGGTTATTTTTGGGGGCGGCTGTGCCCGCGGCCCATTTTTGGCACGCGGATGCCGCTCTCAAAGTCCCGCCCCATTCCGAGTCCGGCGGACGAAGTTGGCCAGCCCCTTCCCCCCAAGGCTATAGCCCACTCGTTTTTTGGCCATTTTTCCGCCGGACGAACTTGGCGCCCCGGCCATCGGGCGGTTATTTTTGGGCGCGGCTGTGCCCGCGGCCTAGTTTTGGCATACGGAGGCCGCTCGCAAAGTCTCGCCCCATTCCGAGTCCGGCGGACGAAGTTGGCCAGCCCCTCCACCCAAGGCTATGGCCCACCCGTTTTTTGGCCATTTTTCCGCTGGGGGGTTTGGGCGCGCCGACCTTCGGGGGGTTATTTTTGGGCGCGGCTGTGCCCGCGGCCTATTTTTGTCACGCGGAGGCCGCTCGCAAAGTCTCGCCCCATTCCGAGTCCGGCGGACGAAGTCGGCCAGCCCCTCCCCCCAAGGCTATAGCCCACCCGTTTTTTGGCCATTTTTCCGCTGGACGAACTTGGCGCCCCGGCCTTTGGGCGGGTATTTTTGGGCGCGGCTGTGCCTGCGGCCTATTCTTGGCACACGGCGGCGCCTCGCAAAGTCTCGCGCCATTCCGAGTCCGGCGGACGAAGTTGGCCAGCACCACCCCCCAAGGCTATAGCCCACCCGTTTTTGTGGCCTTTTTCCGCTGGACGAACATGGCGCCCCGCCCTTCGGGCGGGTATTTTTGGGCGCGGCTGTGCCCGCGGCCTATTTTTGGCACACGGAGGCACCTAGCAAATTCTCGCGCCATTCCGAGTCCGGCGGACGAAGTTGGCCAGCCCCACCCCCCAAGGCTATACCCCACCCGTTTTTGTGGCCTTTTACCGCTGGACGAACTTGGCGCCCCGGCCTTCGGGCGGGTATTTTTGGGCGCGGCTGTGCCCGCGGCCTATTTTTGGCACACGGAGGTGCCTCGCCAAGTCTGGCGCCATTCCGAGTCCGGCGGACGAAGTTGGCCAGCCCCACCCCCCAAGGCTATAGCCCACCCGTTTTTGTGGCCTTTTTCCGCTGGACGAACTTGGCGCCCCGGCCTTCGGGCGGTTAGTTTTGGGCGCGGCTTTGCCCGCGGCCTAGTTTTTTCACACGGAGACGCCTCGCAAAGTCTCGCACCATTCCGAGTCCGGCGGACGAAGTTGGCCAGCCCCACCCCCAAGCCTATAGCCCACCCGTTTTTGTGGCCTTTTTCCGCTGGACGAACTTGGCGCCCCGGCCTTCGGGCGGGTATTTTTGGGCGCGGCTGTGCCCACGGCCTATTTTTGGCACACGGAGGCACCTCGCAAATTCTCGTGCCATTCCGAGTCCGGCGGACGAAGTTGGCCAGCCCCACCCCCCGAGGTTATAGCCCACCCGTTTTTGTGGCCGTTTTCCGCTGGACGAAATTGGCGTCCCGGCCTTCGGGCGGGTATTTTTGGGCGCGTCTGTGCCCGCGGCCTATTTTTGGCACACGGAGGCACCTAGCAAATTCTCGCGCCATTCCGAGTCCGGCGGACGAAGTTGGCCAGCCCCACCCCCCAAGGCTATACCCCACCCGTTTTTGTGGCCTTTTACCGCTGGACGAACTTGGCGCCCCGGCCTTCGGGCTTGTATTTTTGGGCGCGGCTATGCCCGCGGCCTAGTTTTTGCACATGTAGGCACCTCGCAAAGTCTCGCGCCATTCCGAGTCCGGCGGACGAAGTAGGCCAGCCCCACCCCCCAAGGCTATAGCCCACCCATTTTTGTGGCCTTTTTCCGCTGGACGAACTTGGCGCCCCGGGGTTCGGGCGGTTATTTTTGGGCTCGGCTGTGCCCGCGGGCTATTTTTGGCACACGAAGGCCCCTCGCAAAGTCTCGCGCCATTCCGAGTCCGGCGGACGTAGTGGGCCAGCCCCACCACCCAAGGCTATAGCCCACCCGTTTTTGTGGCCTTTTCCCGCTGGACGAACATGGCGCCCCGGCCTTCAGGCAGGTATTTTTGGGTGCGGCTGTGCCCGCCGCCTATTTTTTGCACACGGAGGCGCCTCGGAAAGTCTCGCGGCATTCCGAGTCCGGCGGACGAAGTTGGCCAGCCCCACCCCCCAAGGCTATACCCCACCCGTTTTTGTGGCCTTTTTCCGCTGGACGAACTTGGCGCCCCGGCCTTCGGGCGGGTATTTTTGGGCGCGGCTGTGCCCACGTCCTATTTTTGGCACACGGAGGCACCTCGCAAATTCTCGTGCCATTCCGAGTCCGGCGGACGAAGTTGGCCAGCCCCACCCCCCGAGGCTATAGCCCACCCGTTTTTGTGGCCTTTTACCGCTGGAGGAACTTGGCGCCCCGGCCTTCGGGCGGGTATTTTTGGGCGCGGCTGTGCCTGCGGCCTATTTTTGGCACACGGAGGTGCCTCGAAAAGTCTCGCGCCATTCCGAGTCCGGCGAACGAACTTGGCCAGCCCCACCCCCCAAGGCTATAGCCCACCCGTTTTTGTGGCCTTTTTCCGCCGGACGAACTTCGCGCCCCGGCCTTGGGGCTGGTATTTTTGGGCGCGGCTGTGCCTGCGGCCTATTTTTGGCACACGGAGGTGCGTCCAAAAGTCTCGCGCCATTCCAAGTCCGGCGGACGAAGTTGGCCAGCCCCACCCCCCAAGGCTATAGCCCACCCGTTTTTGTGGCCGTTTTCCGCTGGACGAACTTGGCGCCCCGGCCTTCGGGAGGGTATTTTTGGACGCGGCTGTGCCCGCGGCCTATTTTTGGCACACGGAGGCGCCTCGCCAAGTCTGGCGCCATTCCGAGTCCGGCGGACGAAGTTGGCCAGCCCCACCCCCCAAGGCTATAGCCCACCCGTTTTTGTGGCCTTTTTCCGCTGGACGAACTTGGTGCCCGGCCTTCGGGCAGTTAGTTTTGGGCGCGGCTGTGCCCGCGGCCTATTTTTGGCATACGGAGGCCCCTCGTAAAGTGTCACGCCATTCCGAGTCCGGCGGACGAAGTTGGCCTGCCCCATCCCCCAAGGCTATAGCCCACCCGTTTTTGTGGCCTTTTTCTGCTGGACGAACTTGGCGCCCCGGCCTTCGGGAGTTATTTTTGGGTGCAGCCGTGCCCGCGGCCTATTTTTGGCACACGGAGGCCCCTCGCAACGTCTCCCACCATTCCGAGTCCGGCGGACGAAGTGGGCCGGCCCCACCCCCCAAGGCTATACCCCACCCGTTTTTGTGGCCTTTTTCCGCTGGACGAACTTGGCGCCCCGGCCTTCGGGCGGGTATTTTTGGGCGCGGCTGTGCCCACGTCCTATTTTTGGCACACGTAGGCACCTCGCAAATTC
The DNA here is from genome assembly GCA_030444885.1 of Citrus sp. QX-2021. Taxonomy (NCBI): domain Eukaryota; kingdom Viridiplantae; phylum Streptophyta; class Magnoliopsida; order Sapindales; family Rutaceae; genus Citrus; species Citrus sp. QX-2021. The sequence continues at coordinate 10,462 of JAUJEF010000730.1, forward strand.
TCGTGCCATTCCGAGTCCGGCGGACGAACTTGGCCAGCCCCACCCCCCGAGGCTATAGCCCACCCGTTTTTGTGGCCTTTTACCGCTGGAGGAACTTGGCGCCCCGGCCTTCGGGCGGGTATTTTTGGGCGCGGCTGTGCCTGCGGCCTATTTTTGGCACACGGAGGTGCCTCGAAAAGTCTCGCGCCATTCCGAGTCCGGCGAACGAACTTGGCCAGCCCCACCCCCCAAGGCTATAGCCCACCCGTTTTTGTGGCCTTTTTCCGCTGGACGAACTTGGCGCCCCGGCCTTGGGGCTGGTATTTTTGGGCGCGGCTGTGCCTGCGGCCTATTTTTGGCACACGGAGGTGCCTCCAAAAGTCTCGCGCCATTCCAAGTCCGGCGGACGAAGTGGGCCAGCCCCACCCCCCAAGGCTATAGCCCACCCGTTTTTGTTGCCGTTTTCCGCTGGACGAACTTGGCGCCCAGGCCTTCGGGAGGGTATTTTTGGGCGCGGCTGTGCCCGCGGCCTATTTTTGGCACACGGAGGCGCCTCGCCAAGTCTGGCGCCATTCCGAGTCCGGCGGACGAAGTTGGCCAGCCCCACCCCCCAAGGCTATAGCCCACCCGTTTTTGTGGCCTTTTTCCGCTGGATGAACTTGGCGCCCCGGCCTTCGGGCAGTTAGTTTTGGGCGCGGCTTTGCCCGCGGCCTAGTTTTTTCACACGGAGACGCCTCGCAAAGTCTCGCACCATTCCGAGTCCGGCGGACGAAGTTGGCCAGCCCCACCCCCAAGCCTATAGCCCACCCGTTTTTGTGGCCTTTTTCCGCTGGACGAACTTGGCGCCCCGGCCTTCGGGCCGTTATTTTTGGGCGCGGCTGTGCCCTCGGCCTAGTTTTTGCACACGGAGGCACCTCGCAAAGTCTCACGCAAATCCGAGTCCGGCAGACGAATTTGGCCAGCCCCACCCCCAAGGCTATAGCCCACCCGTTTTTGTGGCCTTTTTCCGCTGGATGAACTTGGCGCCCCGGCCTTCGGGCGGGTATTTTTGGGCGCGGCTGTGCCCGCGGCCTATTTTTGGCACACGGAGCCGCCTCGCAAAGTCTCGCGCCATTCCGAGTCCGGCGGACGAACTTGGCCAGCGCCACCCCCCAAGGCTATAGCCCACCCGTTTTTGTGGCCTTTTTCCGCTGGACATACTTGGCGCCCCGGCCTTCGGGAGGGTATTTTTAGGCGTGGCTGTGCCCGCGGCCTATTTTTGGCACACGGAGGCGCCTCGTAAAGTCTCGCGCCATTCCGAGTTCGGCGGAGGAAGTTGGCCAGCCCCACCCCCCAAGGCTATAGCCCACCCGTTTTTGTGGCCTTTTACCGCTGGACGAACTTGGCGCCCCGGCCTTCGGGCGGGTATTTATGGGCGCGGCTGTGCCCGCGGCCTATTTCTGGCACATGGCGGCGCCTCACAAAGTCTCGCGCCTTTCCGAGTCCGGCGGACGAAGTTGGCCAGCCCCAACCCCCAAGGCTATAGCCCACCCCTTTTTGTGGCCTTTTTCCGCTGGACGAACTTGGCGCCCCGGCCTTCGGGCGGTTATTTTTGGGCGCGGCTGTGTCCACAGCCTATTTTTAGCTCACGGAGGCCCCTCGCAAAGTCTCGTGCGATTCCGAATCCGGCGGACGATGTTGGCCAGCACCACCCGCCAAGGCTATAGCCCACCCATTTTTGTTTTTTCCGCTGGACGAACGAGGCGCCCCGACCTTCGGGCAGTTATTTTTGGGCGCGGCTGTGCCCACGGCCTATTTTTGGCACACGGAGGCCCCTCACAAAATCTCGCGCCATTCCGAGTCCGGCGGACGAAGTTGGCCAGCCCCACCCCCCAAGGCTATAGCCCGCCCGTTTTTGTGGCCTTTTTCTGCTGGACGAACTTGGTGGCCCGGCCTTCGGACGGTTAGTTTTGGGCGCGGCTGTGCCCGCAGCCTATTTTTGGCACACGGAGGCCCCTCGCAAAGTGTCGCGCCATTCCGAGTCCGGCGGACGAAGTTGGCCTGCCCCACCCCCCAAGGCTATAGCCCACCCATTTTTGTGGCCTTTTTCCGCTGGACGAACTTGGTGCCCCGGCCTTCGGGCGGTTACTTTTGGGTGCGGCTGTGCCTGCAGCCTATTTTTCGCACACGGAGGCCCCTTGCAAAGTGTCGCGCTATTCCGAGCCCGGCGGACGAAGTTGGCCTGCCCCACCCCCCAAGGCTATAGCCCACCCATTTTTGTGGCCTTTTTCCGCTGGACGAACTTGGTGCCCCGGCCTTCGGGCGGTTAATTTTGGGCGCGGCTGTGCCCGCGGCCTATTTTTGGCACACAGAGGCCCCTCGCAATGTCTCGCGCCATTCCGAGTCCGGCGGACGAAGTCGGCCGGCCCCACCCCCCAAGGCTATAGCCCACCCGTTTTTGTGGCCTTTTCAGCTGGACGAACTTGGCGCCCCGGCCATCGGGCGGTTATTTTTGGGTGCGGCTGTGTCCGCGGCCTATTTTTGGCACACGGAGGCGCCTCGCAAAGTCTCACGCCATTCGGAGTCCGGCGTACGAAGTGGGCCAGCCCCACCCCCCAAGGCTATAGCCCACCCGTTTTTGTGGCCTTTTTCCGCTGGACGAACTTGGCGCCCCGGCCTTTGGGCGGGTATTTTTGGACGCGGCTGTGCCCGCGGCCTATTTTTGGTACACGGAGGTGCCTCGCAAAGTCTCGCGCCATTCCGAGTCCGGCGGACGAAGTTGCTCAGCCCCACCCGCCAAGGCTATAGCCCACCCGTTTTTTTGGCCTTTTACCGCTGAACGAACTTGGCGGCCCGGCCTTCGGGTGGGTATTTCTGGGCGCAGCTGTGCCGGCGGCCTATTTTGGCACACGGAGGTGCCTCACAATGTCTCGCCCCATTTCGACTCCGGCGGACGAAGTTGGCCAGCCCCACCCCCGAAGGCTATAGCCCACCCGTTTTTGTGGCCTTTTTCCGCTGGACGAACTTGGGACTCCGGCCTTCGGGCGGGTATTTCTGGGCGCGGCTGTCCCCGCGGCCTATATTTGGTGCACGGAGGTGCCTCGCAAAGTCTCGCGGCATTCCGAGTACGGCGGACGAAGTTGTCCAGCCCCACCCCCCAAGGCTATAGCCCACCCGTTTTTGTGGCCTTTTTCGGCTGGACGAACTTGGCGCCCCAGCCTTCGGGCGGGTATTTTTGGGCGCGGCTGTGCCCGCGGCCAATTTTGGCACATGGAGGCACCTCGCAAAGTCTCGCGCCATTCAGAGTCCGGCGGACGAAGTGGGCCAGCCTCACCCCCCAAGGCTATATCCCACCCGTTTGTGTGGCCTTTTTCCGCTGGACGAACTTGGCGCCCCGGCCTTCGGGCGGGTATTTTTGGGCGCGGCTGTGCCCGCGGCCTATTTTTGGCACACGGAGGCGCCTCACAAAGTCTCATGCCATTCCGAGTCCGGCGGAGGAAGTTGGCCAGCCCCACCCCCCAAGGCTATATCCCACCCGTTTTTGTGGCCTTTTACCGCTGGACGAACTTGGCGCCCAGGCCTTCGGGCAGGTATTTTTGGGCGCGGCTGTTCCCGCGGCCTATTTTTGGCACACGGAGGTGCCTCGCAATGTCTCGCGCCATTCCGAGTCCGGCGGACGAAGTTGGCCAGCCCCACCCCCCAAGGCTATAGTCCACCCGTTTTTGTGGCCTTTTTCCGCTGGACGAACTTGGCGCCCCGGCCTTCGGGCGGGTATTTTTGGGCGCGGCTGTGCCGCGGCCTATTTTTGGCACACGGAGCCACCTCGCAAAGTCTCGCGCCATTCCGAGTCCGGCGGACGAAGTTGGCCAGCCCCACCCCCCAAGGCTATAGCCCACCCGTTTTTGTGGCCTTTTTCCGCTGGACATACTTGGCGCCCCGGCCTTCGGGCGGGTATTTTTGGGCGCGGCTGTGCCGCGGCCTATTTTTGGCACACGGAGGCGCCTCGCAAAGTCTCGCGCCATTCCGAGTTCGGCGGAGGAAGTTGGCCAGCCCCACCCCCCAAGGCTATAGCCCACCCGTTTTTGTGGCCTTTTACCGCTGGACGAACTTGGCGCCCCGGCCTTCGGGCGGGTATTTTTTGGCGCGGCTGTGCCCGCGGCCTATTTCTGGCTCATGGTGGCGCCTCACAAAGTCTCGAGCCATTCCTAGTCCGGCGGACGAAGTTGGCCAGCCCCAACCCCCAAGGCTATAGCCCACCCCTTTTTGTGGCCTTTTTCCGCTGGACGAACTTGGCGCCCCGGCCTTCGGGCGGTTATTTTTGGGTGCGGCTGTGCCCACAGCCTATTTTTAGCTCGCGGAGGCCCCTCGCAAAGTCTCATGCGATTCCGAGTCCGGCGGACGAAGTTGGCCAGCCCCACCCCCCAAGGCTATAGCCCACCCATTTTTGTTTTTTCCGCTGGACGAACTTGGCGCCCCGACCTTCGGTTAGTTATTTTCGGGCGCGGCTGTGCCCACGGCCTATTTTTGGTACACGGAGGCCCCTCGCAAAATCTCGGGCCATTCCGAGTCCGGCAGACGAAGTTGGCCAGCCCCACCCCCCAAGGCTATAGCCCGCCCGTTTTTGTGGCCTTTTTCTGCTGGACGAACTTGGTGCCCCGGCCTTCGGGCGGTTAGTTTTGGGCGCGGCTGTGCCTGCAGCCTATTTTTGGCAAACGGAGGCCCCTCGCAAAGTGTCGCGCCATTCCGAGTCCGGCGGACGAAGTGGGCCTGCCCAACCCCCCAAGGCTATAGCCCACCCATTTTTGTGGCCTTTTTCCGCTGGAAGAACTTGGTGCCCCGGCCTTCGGGCGGTTAGTTTTGGGCGCGGCTGTGCCTGCAGCCTATTTTTGGCACACGGAGGCCCCTCGCAAAGTGTCGTACCATTCCGAGTCCGGCGGACGAAGTTGGCCTGCCCCACCCCCCAAGGCTATAGCCCACCCATTTTTGTGGCCTTTTTCCGCTGGACGAACTTGGCGCCCCGGCCTTCGGGCGGTTATTTTTGGGCGCGGCTGTGTCCGCGGCCAATTTTTGGCACACGGAGGTCCCTCATAAAGTCTCGTGCCATTCCGAGTCCGGCGGACGAAGTTGGCGGGCTCCTCCCGCCAAGGCTATAGCCCACCCGTTTTTGTGGCCTTTCTCCGCTGGACGAACTTGGCGCTCCGCCCTTCGGGCGGTTATTTTTGGGCGCGGCTGTGCCCGCGGGCTATTTTTGGCACAAAAAGGCCCCTCGCAAAGTCTCGCGCCATTCCGAGTCCGGCGGACGTAGTTGGCCAGCCCCACCCCCCAAGGCTATAGCCCACCCGTTTTTGTGGCCTTTTTCCGCTGCACGAACTTGGTGTCCCGGCCTTCGGGCGGTTATTTTTGGGCGCGGCTGTGGCCGCGGCCTAGTTTTTGCACATGGAGGCACCTCGCAAAGTCTCGCGCCATTCCGAGTCCGGCGGACGAAGTAGGCCAGCCCCACCCCCCAAGGCTATAGCCCACCCATTTTTGTGGCCTTTTTCCGCTGGACGAACTTGGCGCCCCGGGCTTCGGGCGGTTATTTTTGGGCTCGGCTGTGCCCGCGGGCTATTTTTGGCACACGAAGGCCCCTCGCAAAGTCTCGCGCCATTCCGAGTCCGGCGGACGTAGTGGGCCAGCCCCACCCCCCAAGGCTATAGCCCACCCGTTTTTGTGGCCTTTTTCCGCTGGACGAACTTGGTGCCCCAGCCTTCGGGCGGTTAGTTTTGGGTATGGCTGTGCCCGCGGCCTATTTTTGGCACACAGAGGCCCCTCGCAATGTCTCACGCCATTCCGAGTCCGGCGGACGAAGTCGGCCGGCCCCACCCCCCAAGGCTATAGCCCACCCGTTTTTGTGGCCTTTTCAGCTGGACGAACTTGGCGCCCCGGCCATCGGGCGGTTATTTTTGGGCGCGGCTGTGTCCGCGGCCTATTTTTGGCACACGGAGGTGCCTCGCAAAGTCACAAGCCATTCGGAGTCCGGCGGACGAAGTGGGCCGGCCCCACCCCCCGAGGCTATAGCCCACCCGTTTTTGTGGCCTTTTTCCGCTGGACGAACTTGGCGCCCCGGGCTTCGGGCGGTTATTTTTTGGCGCGAATTGCCCGCGGCCTATTTTTTGCACACGAAGGCCCCTCGCAAAGTCTCGCGCCATTCCGAGTCCGGCGGACGAAGTTGGCCAGCCGCACCCCCCAAGGCTATAGCCCACCCGTTTTTGTGGCCTTTTTCCGCTGGACGAACTTGGCGCCCCGGGCTTCGGGCGGTTATTTTTGGGCGTGGCTGTGCCCGCGGCCTATTTTTGGCACACGGAGGCCCCTCGTAAAGTCTCGCGCCATTCCGAGTCAGGCGGACGAAGTTGGCCAGCCCCACCTCCCAAGGCTATATCCCACCCGTTTTTGTGGCCTTTTTCCGCTGGACGAACTTGGCGCCCCGGCCTTCGGGCGGTTATTTTTGGGCACGGCCATGCCCGCGGCCTAATTTTGGCACACGGTAGCCCCTCGCAAAGTCTCGCGCCATTCCGAGTCCGGCGAACGAAGTTGGCCTGTTCCACCCCCCAAGGCTATAGCCCACCCGTTTTTGTGGCCTTTTTCCACTGGACGAACTTGGCGACCCGGCCTTCGGGCGGTTATTTTTGGACACGGCTGTGCCCGCGGCCTATTTTTGGCACACGGAGGCCCCTCGCAAATTCTCGGGCCATTCCGAGTCCGGCGGACGAAGTAGGCCAGCCCCACCCCCCAAGGCTATAGCCCACCCGGTTTTGGTGCCTTTTTCCGCTGACGAACTTGGCGCCCCGGCCTTCGTGCGGTTATTTTTGGGCGCGGCTGTGCCCGCGGCCTATTTTTGGGACACGGAGGCCCCTCGCAAAGTCTTGCGCCATTCCGAGTCGGGCGGACAAAGTTGGCCAGCCCCACCTCCCAAGGCTATAGCCCACCACGTTTTTGTGGCCTTTTTCCGCTGGACGAACTTGCCGCCCCAGCCTTCGGGCAGTTATTTTTGGGCGTGGCTGTGCCCGCGTCCTATTTTTGGCACACGGTGGCCCCTCGCAAAGTCTCGCGCCATTCCGAGTCCGGCGAACGAAGTTGGCCTGCCCCACCCCCCAAGGCTATAGCCCACCCGTTTTTGTGGCCTTTTTCCACTGGACGAACTTGGCGACCCGGCCTTCGGGCGGTTATTTTTGGACACGGCTGTGCCCGCGGCCTATTTTTGGCACACGGAGGCCCCTCGCAAATTCTCGGGCCATTCCGAGTCCGGCGGACGAAGTAGGCCAGCCCCACCCCCCAAGGCTATAGCCCACCCGTTTTTGTGGCCTTTTTCCGCTGACGAACTTGGCGCCCCGGCCTTCGTGCGGTTATTTTTGGGCGCGGCTGTGCCCGCGGCCTATTTTTGGGACACGGAGGCCCCTCGCAAAGTCTTGCGCCATTCCGAGTCGGGCGGACAAAGTTGGCCAGCCCCACCTCCCAAGGCTATAGCCAACCACGTTTTTGTGGCCTTTTTCCGCTGGACGAACTTGCCGCCCCAGCCTTTGGGCAGTTAATTTTGGGCGTGGCTGTGCCCGCGTCCTATTTTTGTCACACGGAGGCCGCTCGCAAAGTCTCGCCCCATTTCGAGTCCGGCGGACGAAATTGGCCAGCCCACCCCCCAAGGCTATAGCCCACCCGTTTTTGTGGCCTTTTTCCGGTGGACGAACTTGGCGCCCCGGCCTTCGGGCGGTTAATTTTGGGCGTGGCTGTGCCCATGCCGTATTTTTGGCACACAAAGGCCGCTCGCAAACTCTCGCCCCATTCCGAGTCCGGCAGTCGAACTTGGCCAGCCCACTCCCCAAGGCTATAGCCCACCCGTTTTTGTTGCCTTTTTCCGCTGGACAAACATGGCGCCCCGGCCTTTGGGCTGTTGTTTTAGATCGCGGCTGTGTCCGCGGCCTATTTTTGGCAGACGGAGGCCGCTCGCAAAGTCTTGCCCCATTCCGAGTCCGGCGGACGAACTTGGCCAGCCCAGCCCCCAAGGCTATAGCCCACCCATTTTTATGGCCTTTTTCCGCTGGACGAACTTTATGCCCCGGCCTTCGGGCGGTTAATTTTGGGCGTGGCTGTGCCCACGCCGTATTTTTGGCGCACGGAGGCCGCTCGCAAACTCTCACCCCATTCCGAGTCCGGCGGACGAACTTGGCCAGCCCACCCCCCAAGGCTATATCCCACCCGTTTTTGTGGCCTTTTTCCGGTGGACGAACTTGGCGCCCCGGCCTTCGGGCGGTTAATTTTGGGCGTGGCTGTGCCCATGCCGTATTTTTGGCACACAAAGGCCGCTCGCAAACTCTCGCCCCATTCCGAGTCCGGCGGTCGAACTTGGCCAGCCCACCCCCCAAGGCTATAGCCCACCCGTTTTTGTTGCCTTTTTCCGCTGGACGAACATGGCGCCCCGGCCTTTGGGCTGTTGTTTTAGGTCGCGGCTGTGTCCGCGGCCTATTTTTGGCAGACGGAGGCCGCTCGCAAAGTCTTGCCCCATTCCGAGTCCGGCGGACGAACTTGGCCAGCCCAGCCCCCAAGGCTATAGCCCACCCATTTTTATGGCCTTTTTCCGCTGGACGAACTTTATGCCCCGGCCTTCGGGCGGTTAATTTTGGGCGTGGCTGTGCCCACGCCGTATTTTTGGCACACAGAGGCCGCTCGTAAACTCTCGCCCCATTCCGAGTCCGGCGGACGAACTTGGCCAGCCCCACCCCCCAAGCAATAGCCCACCTGTTTTTGTGCCCTTTTTCCACTGGACGAACTTGGCGCCCCGGCCTTCGGGCGGTTATTTATGGGCGCGGCTGTGCCCGCGGCCTATTTTTCACACACGGAGGCCACTCGCAAAGTCTCGTCCCATTCCGAGTCCGGCGGACGAACTTGGCCAGCCCCACCCCCCAAGGCTATAGCCCACCCGTTTTTGTGGCCTTTTTCCGCTGGACAGACTTGGCGCCCCGGCCATCGGGGGGTTATTTATCTCCGCGGCTGTGCCGGCGGCCTATTTTTGGCACACGGATGCCGCTCGCAAAGTCTCGTCCCATTCCGAGTCCGGCGGACGAACTTGGCCAGCCCCACCCCCCAAGGCTATAGCCCACCCGATTTTTTGGCCTTTTTCCGCTATCTCTGAACTTGGCGCCCGGCCTTCGGGGTTATTTTTAGGCGCGATTGTGCCCTCGGCTTATTTTTGTACACGGAGACTGCTCTTAAAGTCTCGTCCCATTCCGAGTCCAGCGGACGCCAGCCCGCCCCACCCCGCAACGCTATAGCCCACCCGATTTTGTGGCCTTTTTCCCCTGGGCGAACTTGGCGCCCCGGCCTTCGGGCTGTTATTTTTGGGTGCGGCTGTGTCCACGGCCTATTTTTGCCACACGGAGGCCACTCGCCATGTCTCGCCCCATTCCGAGTCCAGTGGACCGAACAGCCATCCCCACCCCGAGGCTATAGCCCACCCGTTTTGTGGCCTTTTTCCGCTGGACGGACTTGGCGCCCGGCCTTCAAGGTTATTTTTGGCGCGGCTGCGCCTTGCCTAGTTTTAGCACACGAGGCCGCTCATAAAGTCTCCCCCATTCCGAGCCCGGCGGACGAACTTGGCCAGCCCCACCCCCAAGGCTATAGCCCACCCGTTTTTGTGGCCTTTTTTCGCTGGACGGACTTGGCGCCCCGGCCTTCGGGATGTTATTTTTCGGCGCGGCTGTGCCCGCGGCCTATTTTTGGCACACGGAGGCCGCTCGCAATGTCTCGTCCCATTCCGAGTCCGGCGGACGAACTTGGCCCGCCCCACCCCCCAAGGCTATAGCCCACCCGATTTTTTGGCCTTTTTCCGCTAGACGAACTTGGCGCCCCGGCCTTCGGGGGGTTATTTTTGGGCGCGGCTGTTCCCGCGCCTTATTTTTGGCACAGGGAGGCTGCTCGCAAAGTTTCGCCCCATTCCGAGTCAGTGGACGAGCAGGCCCACCCCACCCCCGCAAAGCTATAGGCCACCCGTTTTTGTGGCCTTTTTCTCGCTGGACGAACTTGGCGCCCGGCGTTCGTGCTCTTATTTTTGAGGTGCGGCTGTGCCGCGCCAGCCTATTCCCAGCACACGGAGGCCGCTAGCAAAGTCTCGCCCCATTCGGAGTCCGGCGGACGAACTTGGCCAGCACCACCCCCCCAGGCTATAGCCCACCCGTTTTTGTGGCCTTTTTCCGCTGTACGGACTTGGCGCCCCGGCCGTGGGGCGGTGATTTTCAGGCGCGGCTGTGTCCAGTGGCCTATTTTGGGCACACGGAGGCCGCTCGCAAAGTCTCGTCCCATTCTGAGTCCGGCGGACGAACTTGGCCTGCCCCACCCCCCAAGGCTATAGCCCACCCGATTTTTTGGCCTTTTTCCGCTATACGAACTTGGCGCCCCGGCCTTCGGGGTTATTTTTAGGCGCGACTGTGCCCATGGCTTATTTTTTTGTACACGGAGGCTGCTCTTAAAGTCTCGTCCCATTCCGAGTCCGACGGACGACCGCCCGCCCCACCCGCAAAGCTATAGCCCACCCGTTTTTGTGGCCTTTTCCCTGGACGAACTTGGCGCCCGGCGTTCGGGCTGTTATTTTTAGGCGCGGCTGTGTCCATGGCCTGTTTTTGGCACACGGAGGCCACTCGCCAAGTCTCGCCGCATTCCGAGTCCGGCGGACGAACTTGGCCATCCACCCGAGGCTATAGCCCACCCGTTTTTGTGGCCTTTTTCCGCTGGACGGACTTGGCACCCCGGCCTTCGGGGGGTTATTTTTCGGCGCAGCTGTGCCCGCGGCCTAGTTTTGGCACACGGAGGCCGCTCGTAAAGTCTCCCCCCCTTCCGAGCCGGCGGGACGAACTTGGCCAGCCCCACCCCCCGAGGCTATAGCCCACCCGTTTTTGTGGCCTTTTTTCGCTGGACGGACTTGGCGCCCCGGCCTTCGGGTAGTTATTTTTGGACGCGGCTGTGCCCGCGGCCTATTTTTGGCACACGGAGGCCGCTCGCAAAGTCTCGACCCATTCCGAGTCCGTAGGACGAACATCGCCAGCCCAACCCCCAAGCCTATAGCCCACCCGTTTTATGGCCTTTTTCCGCTGGACGTACTTGGCGCCCCGGCCTTCGGGCGGTTATTTTTGGGCGCGGCTGTGGCCACGGCCTATTTTTGGCACACGGAGGCCGCTCGCAAAGTCTCGCCCCATTCCGAGTCCGTCAGACGAACATGGACTGCCCTACCCCCCAAGGCTATAGCCCACCCGTTTTTGTGGCCTTTTTCCGCTGGACGAACTTGGCGCCCCGGCCTTCGGGCGGTTATTTTTGGGCGCGGCAGTGCCCGCGGGCTATATTTACAACACAGATCCCAATTGCAAACTCAAGTCCCATTCCTAGTCAGGCTGACGAACATGGACTGCCCTACCCCCCAAGGCTATAGCCCACCCGTTTTTGTGGCCTTTTTCCGCTGGACGAACTTGGGGCGCCGGCCTTCGGCGGTTATTTTTGGGGGCGGCTGTGTCAGCGGCCTATTTTTTACACACGGAGGCCCCTCGTAAAGTCTCGTCCCATTCCGAGTCCGGTGGACGAACTTGGCCAGCCCCACCCCCCAAGGATATGGCCCACCCGTTTTTGTGGCCTTTTTCCGCCGGACGATATTTGGCGCCCCGGCCTTCGGGTGGTTATTTTTGTACACGGCTGTGCCCGCGGCCTATTTTTGGCACACGGAGGCCGCTCGCGAAGTCTCGTCCCATTCCGAGTCCGGCGGACGAACAGCCAGCCCCACCCCCAAGGCTATAGCCCACCCGTTTTTGTGGGCTTTTTCCGCTGGACGAACTAGGCGCCCCGGCCTTCGGGCGGTTATTTTTGGGTACGGCTGTGCCCTCGGCTTATTTTTTGCACACAGAGAACGCTCGTGAAGTCTCGTCCCATTCCGAGTCCGGCGGACGAACTTGGCCAGCCCCACCCCTCAAGGCTATAGCCCACCCGTTTTTCTGGCCTTTTTCCGCGGGACGAACTTGGCCCCCCGGCCTTGGGGCAGTTATTTTTGGGCGCGGCAGTGCCCGCGGCCTATTTTTGGTACACGGAGGCCGCTCGTAAAGTCTCGTCCCATTCCGAGTCCGGCGGACGAACTTGGCCAGCCCCACCCCCCAAGGCTATAGCCCACCCGTTTTTGTGGCCTTTTTCCGCTGGACGAACTTGGCGGCCCGGCCTTCGGGCGGTTATTTTTGGGTACGACTGTGCCCGCGGCCTATTTTTGGCACATGGAGGCCGCTCGCAAATTCTCACCCCATTCCGAGTCCGGCGGACGAACTTGGCCAACCCCACCCCCCAAGGCTATAGCCCACCTGTTTTTGTGGCCTTTTTCCGCTGGACGAACTTGGCGCCCCGGCCTTCGGGTGGTTATTTTTGGGTGCGGCTGTGACCGCGGCTAAATTAATGCACACAGAGGACGCTCGCGAAGTCTCGTCCCATTCCGAGCCCGACGGACGAACTTGGCCAGCCCCACCCCCCAAGGCTATAGCCTACCCGTTTTTGTGGCCTTTTTCCGCTGGACGAACTTGGCGCCCCGGCCTTCGGGCGGTTATTTTTGGACGCGGCTGTGTCCACGTCCTATTTTTGGCACACGGAGGCCGCTCGCAAAGTCTCGTCCCATTCCGAGTCCGGCGGACGAACTTGGCCAGCCCCACCCCCCAAGGCTATAGCCCACCCGTTTTTGGGGTGTTTTTCCGCTGGACAAACTTGGCGCCCCGGCGTTCGGGTGGTTACTTTTGTACACGGCTGTGCCCGCGGCCTATTTTTGCCACACAGAGGCCGCTCGCAAATTCTAACCTCATTCCGAGTCCGGCGGACGAACTTGGCCATCCCCATCCCCTAGGGCTATAGCCCACCCATTTTTGTGGCCTTTTTCCGCTGGACGAACTTGGTGCCCTGACCTTGGTCGTTATATTTGGGCGCGGCTGTGCCCGTGGCCTAATTTTTGCACACGGAGGACGCTCGCAAAGACTCGTCCCATTCCGAGTCCGGCGGACGAACTTGGCCAGCCCCATCCCCTAGGGCTATAGCCCACCCGTTTTTGTGGCCTTTTTCCGCTGGACGAACTTGGCGCCCCGGCCTTCGAGCGGTTATTTTTGGGAGCGGCTGTGCCCGCGGCCTATATTTGGCACACGGAGGCCGATCGCAAAGTCCAGTCCCATTCTTAGTCAGGCGGACGAACTTGGCCAGCCCCACCCCCCAAGGCTGTAGCCCACCCGGGTTTGGGGCCTTTTTCGGTGGGCGAACATGGCGCCCGGCCTTCGGGCGGTTATTTTTTGACGCGGCTGTGTCCGCGTCCTATTTTTGGCACACGGAGGCCGCTCGCAAAGTCTCGTCCCATTCCGAGTCCGGCGGACGAACATCGCCAGCCCCACCCCCCAAGGCTATAGCCCACCCGTTTTTGGGGTGTTTTTCCGCTGGACAAACTTGGCGCCCCGGCGTTCGGGTGGTTACTTTTGTACACGGCTGTGCCCGCGGCCTATTTTTGGCACACAGAGGCCGCTCGCAAAATCTCGTCCCGTTCCGAGTCCGGCAGAC
>JAUJEF010000731.1:0-24000 GCA_030444885.1 Citrus sp. QX-2021
TCCTATTTTTGGCACATGGAGGCTGCTCACAAAGTCTCGTCCCATTCCGAGTCTGGCGGACGAACTTGGCCTGCCCCACCCCACAAGGCTATAGCCGACCCGTTTTTGTGGCCTTTTTCCGCTGGATTTAACTTGGCGCCTGTGGCTTCGGGCAGTTATTTTTGTACGCGGCTTTGCCCGCGGCCTATGTTTAGTACACAGAGGCTGCTCGCAAAGTCTCGTACCATTCCGAGTCCGGTGGACGAACTTGGCCAGCCCCACCCCCCAAGGCTATAGCGCACCCGTTTTTCTGGACTTTTTCCGCTGGACGAACTTGGCGCCCCGGCCTTCGGGCGGTTATTTTTGGGCACGGCTGTGCCCGCGGCTATTTTTGGCACACGGAGGCCACTCACAAAGTCTCGCCCCATTCCGAGTCCGGCGGACGAACTTGGCCAGCGCCACCCCCCAAGGCTATAGCCCACCCGTTTTTGTGGCCTTTTTCCGCTGGACGAACTTGTCGCGCCTGCCTTCGGGCGGTTATTTTTGGGCGCAGCTGTACCCGCAGCCTATTTTTGGCACACTGAGGCTGTACACAAAGTCTCATCCCATTCCGAGTCCGGCGGACGAACTTGGCCAGCCCCACCCCCCAAGGCAATAGCCCACCCGTTTTTGTGGCCTTTTTCCGCTGGACGAACTTGGCGCCCCGGCCTCTGGGCTGTTATTTTTGGGTGCGGCTGTGTCCATGGCCTATTTTAGGTACATGGATGCCGCTCACAAAGTCTCGACCCATTCCGAGTCCTCCGGAAGAACTTGGCCAGCCCCACACCCAAGGCCATAGCCCACCCTTTGTTGTGGCCTTTTCCGCTGGATGAACTTGGTGCCCCGGTCTTCGGGTGGTTATTTTTGGGCGCGGCTATGCCCGCAGCCTATTTTTGGCACGCGGAGGCCGCTCGTAAAGTCTCGCCCCATTCCGAGTCCGGCGGACGAACCTGGCTAGCCCCACACTCACGCGCTATAGCCCACCCAAGCCAGGCCTTTTTCCACTGGACGAACTTGGCGCCCCGGCCTTCGGGTGGTTATTTTTGTGCGCGGCTGTGCCCGTGGCTTATTTTTGGCACATGGAGGCTGGTCGCAAAGTGTCGTCCAAATCCGAGTCCGGTGGACGAACTAGGCCAGCCCCACCCGCCAAGGCTACAGCCCACCCGTTTTTATGGCCTTTTTCCGCTGGACAAACTTGGCGCCCCGGCCTTCGGGCAGTTATTTTTGGGTGCTGCTGTGCCCGCGCCCTATTTTTGGCACACGGAGGCCGTTCGCAAAGTCTCGTCCCATTCCGAGTCCGGCGGACGAACTTGGCCAGCCCCACCCCCCAAGGCTATAGCCCACCCGTTTTTGTGGCCTTTTTCCGCTGGACGAACTTGGCGCCCCGGCCTTCGGGTGGTTATTTTTGGTCGCGGCTGTGCCCACGGTCTATTTTTAGAATGCGGAAGCCACTCGCAAAGTCTCGTCCCATTCCGAGTCCGACGTACGAACTTGGCCAGCCCCACCCCCCAAGGCTATAGCCCACCCGTTTTTGTGGCCTTTTTCCGCTGGACGAACTTGGCGCCCAGGGCTTCGGGCAGTTATTTTTGTATGCGGCTGTGACCGCGGAATATTTTTAGCACACGGAGGCTGCTCGCAAAGTCTCGTACCATTCCGAGTCCGGCGGACGAACTTGGCCAGCGCCACCCCCCAAGGCTATAGCCCACCCGTTTTTGTGGCCTTTTTCCGCTGGACGAAGTTGGCGCCCCGGCCTTCGGGTGGTTATTTTTGTGCACGGCTGTAACTGCGGCCTAGTTTTGGCGCACGAAGGCCGCTCACAAAGTCTCGCCCCATTCCGAGTCCGGCGGACAAACTTGGCCAGCCCCACCCCCGAAGGCTATAGCCCACCCGTTTTTCTTGCCTTTTACCGCTGGACGAACTTGGCGCGCCGGCCTTCGGGTGGTTCGTTTTGGGCGCGGCTGTGCCCGCGGCCTATTTTTGGAATGCGGAAGCCACTCGCAAAGTCTCGTCCCATTCCGAGTCCGACGTACGAACTTGGCCAGCCCCACCCCCCAAGGATATAGCCCACCCGTTTTTGTGGCCTTTTTCCGCTGGAAGAACTTGGCGCCCAGGGCTTCGGTCAGTTATTTTTGTACGCGGCTGTGACCGCAGAATAGTTTTAGCACACGGGGGCTGCTCGCAAAGTCTCGTACCATTCCGAGTCCGGCGGACGAACTGGGCCAGCCCCACCCCCCAAGGCTATAGCCCACCCGTTTTTGTGGCCTTTTTCCGCTGGACGAACTTGGCGCCTCGGCCTTCGGGCGGTTATTTTTTGGTGCGGCCACATTCGCGGCCTATTTTTGGCACACGGTGGCCGCTCACAAAGTCTCGTCCCATTCCAAGTCCGGCGGACGAACTTGGCCAGCC
Organism: Citrus sp. QX-2021; assembly: GCA_030444885.1. Lineage (NCBI taxonomy): Eukaryota > Viridiplantae > Streptophyta > Magnoliopsida > Sapindales > Rutaceae > Citrus > Citrus sp. QX-2021. The sequence continues at coordinate 2,425 of JAUJEF010000731.1, forward strand.
CCACCCCCCAAGGCTATAGCCCACCCGTTTTTGTGGCCTTTTTCCGCTGGACGAACTTGGCGCCCCGGCCTTCGACCGGTTATTTTTTCGGTGCGGCTGTGCCCGCGGCTTATTTTTGGCTCATGGAGGCTGCTGGAAAAGTCTCGTCCCATTCCGAGTCCGGCGGACGAACTTGGCCAGCCCAACCCCCCAAGGCTATAGCCCACCCGTTTTTGTGGCCTTTTTCCGCTGGACGAACTTGGCAACCCGGCCTTCGGGCGGTTATTTTTGGGTGCGGCTGTGCCCGCGGCCTATTTTTGGCACATGGAGGCCGCTCATAAAGTCTCGCCCCATTCCGAGACCGGCGGACGAACTGGGCCAGCCCCACCCCCCAAGGCTATAGCCCACCCGTTTTTGTGGCCTTTTTCCGCTGGACGAACTTGGCGCCCCGACCTTCGGGCTGTTATTTTTGGGCGCGGCTGTGCCCAATGCCTATTTTTAGTAAACGGAGGCCGCTCGCAAAGTCTCGCCACATTCCGAGTCCGGCGGACGAACTTTGCCAGCCCTACCCACCAAGGCTATAGCCCACCCGTTTTTGTGGCCTTTTTCCGCTGGACGAACTTGGCGCCCGCCTTCGGGTGGTTATTTTTGGCATGGCTGTGCCCGTGGCCTATTTTTGGCACATGGAGGCTGCTTGCAAAGTCTCATCCCATTCCGTGTCCAGGGGACGAACTTGGCCAGCCCCACCCCCCAAGGCTATAGCCCACCCATTTTTGTGGCCTTCTTTCGCTGGACGAACTTGGCGCCCCGGCCTTCGGGCCATTGTTTTGGGGTGCGGCTGTGCCTGCAGCCTATTTTTGACCCACGGAGGCCGCTCGCAAAGTCTTCTCCCATTCCGAGTCCGGCGGATGAACTTGGCCAGCCCCACCCCCCAAGGCTATAGCCCACCCGTTTTTGTGGCCTTTTTCCGCTGGACGAACTTGGCGCCCCGGCCTTCGGGCGGTTATTTTTGGGCGCGGCTGTGCCCGTGGCCTATTTTTGGCACACGGAGGCTGCTCATAAAGTCTAGCCCCATTCCGAGTCCGGCGGACGAACTTGGCCAGCCCCACCCCCCAAGGCTATAGCCCACCCGTTTTTGTGGCCTTTTTCCGCTGGACGAACTTGGCAACCCGGTCTTCGGGCGGTTATTTTTGGGTTCGGCTGTGCCCGCGGCCTATTTTTGGCACATGGAGGGCGCTCGTAAAGTCTCGCCCCATTCCGAGTCTGGCGGACGAACTTGGCCAGCCCCACCCCCCAAGGCTATAGCCCACCCGTTTTTGTGGCCTTTTTACGCTGGACGAACTTGGCGCCTCCGCCTTCGGGCGGTTATTTTTGGCCGCGGCTGTGCCCATGGGCTATTTTTGGTAAACGGAGGCCGCTCGCAAAGTCTCGCCCCAATCCGAGTCCGGCGGACGAACTTGGCCAGCCCCACCCACCAAGGCTATAGCCCACCCGTTTTTGTGGCCTTTTTCCGCTGGACGAACTTGGCGCCCGCCTTCGGGTGGTTATTTTTGGCATGGCTGTGCCCGTGGCCTATTTTTGGCACACGGAGGCCGCTTGCAAAGTCTCATCCCATTCCGTGTCCGGGGGACGAACTTGGCCAGCCCCACCCCCCAAAGCTATATCCCACCCATTTTTGTGGCCTTCTTTCGCTGGACGAACTTGGCGCCCCGGCCTTCGGGCGGTTATTTTTGGGCGCGGCTGTGCCCGTGGCCTATTTTTGGCACATGAAGGCCGCTCATAAAGTCTAGCCCCATTCCGAGTCCGGCGGACGAACTTGGCCAGCCCTACCCCCCAAGGCTATAGCCCACCCGTTTTTGTGGCCTTTTTCCGCTGGACGAACTTGGCGCCCCGGCCTTCGGGCCCTTATTTTTGGGTGCGGCTGTGCCCGCAGCCTATTTTTGGCACACGGTGGCCGCTCGCAAAGTCTTGCCCCATTCCGAGTCTGGCGGACAAACTTGGCCAGCCCCACCCCCCAAGGCTATAGCCCACCCGTTTTTGTGGCCTTTTTCCGCTGGACGAACTTGGCGCCCCGGCCTTTGGGCGGTTATTTTTGGGCGCGGCTGTGCCCATGGGCTATTTTTGGTAAACGGAGGCCGCTCGCAAAGTCTCGCCCCATTTCGAGTCCGGCGGACGAACTTGGCCAGCCCCACCCCCCAAGGCTATAGCCCACCCGTTTTTGTGGCCTTTTTCAGCTGGACGAACTTGACGCCCCGGCCTTCGGGCGTTTATTTTTGGGGACGGCTGTGCCCATGGCTTATTTTTTGTAAACGGAGGCCGCTCGCAAAGTCTCGTCCCATTCCGAGTCCGGCGGACGAACTTGGCCAGCCCCACCCCCCAAGGCTATAGCCCACCCGTTTTTGTGGCCTTTTTCCGTTGGACGAACTTGGCGCCCCGGCCTTCGGGCGGTTATTTTTGGGTACGGCTGTGCCCGCAGCCTATTTTTGGTACACAGAGGCCGCTAGCAAAGTCTTGCCCCATTCCGAGTCCGGCGGACGAACATGGCCAGCCCCACCCCCCAAGGCTATAGCCCACCCGTTTTTGTGGCCTTTTTCCGCTGGACGAACTTGGTGCCCCGGCCTTCGGGCGGTTATTTTTGGGCGCGGCTATGTCCGTGGCCTATTTTTGGCACACAGAGGCCGCTCGTAAAGTCTAGCCCCATTCCGAGTCCGGCGGATGAACTTGGCCAGCCCCCCCCCAACGCTATAGCCCACCCGTTTTTGTGGCCTTTTTCCGCTGGACGAACTTGGCAACCCGGCCTTCGGGTGATTATTTTTGGGTGCGGCTGTGCCCGCGGCCTATTTTTGGCACATGGAGGCCAATCGTAAAGTCTCGCCCCATTCCAAGTCCGGCGGACGAACTTGGCCAGCCCCACCCCCCAAGGCTATAGCCCACCCGTTTTTGTGGCCTTTTTCCGCTGGATGAACTTGGCGCCCCGGCCTTCGGGCGGTTATTTTTGGGGGCGGCTGTGCCCATGGCTTATTTTTGGTAAACGGAGGCCGCTCGCAAAGTCTCGCCCCATTCCGAGTCCGGCGGACGAACTTGGCCCGCAATACCCACCAAGGCTGTAGCCCACCCGTTTTTGTGCCCTTTTTCCGCTGGACGAACTTGGCGCCCGCCTTCGGGTGGTTATTTTTGGCATGGCAGTGCCCGCGGCCTATTTTTGGCCCACGGAGGCGCCTCGCAAAGTCTGGCGCCATTCCGAGTCCGGCGGACGAAGTTGGCCAGCCCCACGCCCCAAGGCTATAGCCCACCCGTTTTTGTGGCCTCTTTCCGCTGGACGAACTTGGCGCCCCGGCCTTCGGGCGGGTATTTTTGGGCGCGGCTGTGCCCGCGGCCTATTTTTGGCACACGGAGGCGCCTCGCAAAGTCTGGCGCCATTCCGAGTCCGGCGGACGAAGTTGGCCAGCCCCACGCCCCAAGGCTATAGCCCACCCGATTTTGTGGCCTCTTTCCGCTGGACGAACTTGGCGCCCCGGCCTTCGGGCGGGTATTTTTGGGCGCGGCTGTGCCCGCGTCCTTCTTTTGGCCCACGGAGTCGCATCGCAAAGTCTGGCGCCATTCCGAGTCCGCGGACGGTTGGCCAGCCCCACGCCCCAAGGCTATAGCCCACCCGCTTTTGTGGCCTCTTTCCGCTGGACGATCTTGGCGCCCGGCCTTCGGGCGGGTATTTTTGGGCGCGGCTGTGCCCGCGCCTATTTTTGGCCCACGGAGGCGCCGCAAAGTCTGGCGCCATTCCGAGTCCGGCGGACGGTTGGCCAGCCCCACGCCCCAAGGCTATAGCCCACCCGCTTTTGAGGCCTCTTTCCGCTGGACGAACTTGGCGCCCCGGCCTTCGGGCGGGTATTTTTTGCGCGGCTGTGCCCGCGGCCTATTTTTGGCACACGGAGGCGCCTCGAAAAGTCTGGCGCCATTCCGAGTCGGGCGGACGGTTGGCCAGCCCCACGCCCCAAGGCTATAGCCCACCCGCTTTTGTGGCCTCTTTCCGCTGGACGAACTTGGCGCCGTCCTTCGGGCGGGTATTTTTGGGCGCGGCTGTGCCCGCGGCCTATTTTTGGCACACGGAGGCGCCTCACAAAGTCTGGCGCCATTCCGAGTCCGGCGGACGGTTGGCCAGCCCCACGCCCCAAGGCTATAGCCCACCCGCTTTTGAGGCCTCTTTCCGCTGGACGATCTTGGCGCCCGGCCTTCGGGCGGGTATTTTTGGGCGCGGCTGTGCCCGCGCCTATTTTTGGCACACGGAGGCGCCTCGCAAAGTCTGGCGCCATTCCGAGTCCGGCGGACGGTTGGCCAGCCCCACGCCCCAAGGCTATAGCCCACCGCTTTTGTGGCCTCTTTCCGCTGGACGATCTTGGCGCCCGGCCTTCGGGCGGGTATTTTTGGGCGCGGCTGTGCCCGCGGCCTATTTTTGGCACACGGAGGCGCCGCAAAGTCTGGCGCCATTCCGAGTCCGGCGGACGGTTGGCCAGCCCCACGCCCCAAGGCTATAGCCCACCCGCTTTTGTGGCCTCTTTCCGCTGGACGATCTTGGCGCCCGGCCTTCGGGCGGGTATTTTTGGGCGCGGCTGTGCCCGGCCTATTTTTGGCACACGGAGGCGCTCGCAAAGTCTGGCGCCATTCCGAGTCCGGCGGACGGTTGGCCAGCCCCACGCCCCAAGGCTATAGCCCACCCGCTTTTGTGGCCTCTTTCCGCTGGACGAACTTGGCGCCCGGCCTTCGGGCGGGTATTTTTGGGCGCGGCTGTGCCCGCGGCCTATTTTTGGCACACGGAGGCGCTCGCAAAGTCTGGCGCCATTCCGAGTCCGGCGGACGGTTGGCCAGCCCCACGCCCCAAGGCTATAGCCCACCTGCTTTTGTGGCCTCTTTCCGCTGGACGAACTTGGCGCCCGGCCTTCGGGCGGGTATTTTTGGCGCGGCTGTGCCCGCGGCCTATTTTTGGCACACGGAGGCGCCGCAAAGTCTGGCGCCATTCCGAGTCCGGCGGACGGTTGGCCAGCCCCACGCCCCAAGGCTATAGCCCACCCGCTTTTGTGGCCTCTTTCCGCTGGACGATCTTGGCGCCCGGCCTTCGGGCGGGTATTTTTGGGCGCGGCTGTGCCCGCGCCTATTTTTGGCCCACGGAGGCGCTCGCAAAGTCTGGCGCCATTCCGAGTCCGCGGACGGTTGGCCAGCCCCACGCCCCAAGGCTATAGCCCACCCGCTTTTGTGGCCTCTTTCCGCTGGACGATCTTGGCGCCCGGCCTTCGGGCGGTATTTTTGGCGCGGCTGTGCCCGCGCCTATTTTTGGCACACGGAGGCGCCGCAGTCTGGCGCCATTCCGAGTCCGGCGGACGGTTGGCCAGCCCCACGCCCCAAGGCTATAGCCCACCCGCTTTTTGTGGCCTCTTTCCGCTGGACGATCTTGGCGCCCGGCCTTCGGGCGGGTATTTTTGGGCGCGGCTGTGCCCGCGGCCTATTTTTGGCACACGGAGGCGCCTCGCAAAGTCTGGCGCCATTCCGAGTCCGCGGACGGTTGGCCAGCCCCACGCCCCAAGGCTATAGCCCACCCGCTTTTGTGGCCTCTTTCCGCTGGACGATCTTGGCGCCCGGCCTTCGGGCGGGTATTTTGGCGCGGCTGTGCCCGCGGCCTATTTTTGGCACACGGAGGCGCCGCAAAGTCTGGCGCCATTCCGAGTCCGGCGGACGGTTGGCCAGCCCCACGCCCCAAGGCTATAGCCCACCCGCTTTTGTGGCCTCTTTCCGCTGGACGATCTTGGCGCCCGCCTTCGGGCGGGTATTTTTGGGCGCGCTGTGTGCGCGGTCTATTTTTGGCACACGGAGGCGCCGCAAAGTCTGGCGCCATTCCGAGTCCGCGGACGGTTGGCCAGCCCCACGCCCCAAGGCTATAGCCCACCCGCTTTTGTGGCCTCTTTCCGCTGGACGATCTTGGCGCCCGGCCTTCGGGCGGGTATTTTTGGGCGCGGCTGTGCCCGCGGCCTATTTTTGGCACACGGAGGCGCCGCAAAGTCTGGCGCCATTCCGAGTCCGGCGGACGGTTGGCCAGCCCCACGCCCCAAGGCTATAGCCCACCCGCTTTTTTGTGGCCTTTCCGCTGGACGACTTGGCGCCCGGCCTTCGGGCGGGTATTTTTGGCGCGGCTGTGCCCAAGGCCTATTTTTGGCACACGGAGGCGCCGCAAAGTCTGGCGCCATTCCGAGTCCGGCGGACGAAGTTGGCCAGCCCCACGCCCCAAGGCTATAGCCCACCCGCTTTTGTGGCCTCTTTCCGCTGGACGACTTGGCGCCCGGCTTCGGGCGGGTATTTTTGGCGCGGCTGTGCCCGCGGCCTATTTTTGGCACACGGAGGCGCCTCGCAAAGTCTGGGCGCCATTCCGAGTCCGGCGGACGGTTGGCCAGCCCCACGCCCCAAGGCTATAGCCCACCCGCTTTTGTGGCCTCTTTCCGCTGGACGATCTTGGCGCCCGGCCTTCGGGCGGGTATTTTTGGGCGCGGCTGTGCCCGCGCCTAATTTTGGCGCACGGTGGCGCCTTGCTTAGGCTCGCGCCATTCCGAGTCCGGGGGACGGTTGGCCAGCCCCACGCCCCAAGGCTATAGCCCACCCGCTTTTGTGGCCTCTTTCCGCTGGACGATCTTGGCGCCCGGCCTCGGGCGGGTATTTTTGGGCGCGGCTGTGCCCGCGGCCTATTTTTGGCACACGGAGGCGCCTCGCAAAGTCTCGCGCCATTCCGAGTCCGGCGGACGACGTTGGCCAGCCCCACCCCCCAAGGCTATAGCCCACCCGCTTTTGTGGCCTCTTTCCGCTGGACGACCTTGGCGCCCCGGCCTTCGGGCGGGTATTTTTGGGCGCGGCCGCGCCCGCGGCCCCATCTTGGCACACGGAGGCGCCTCGCAAAGTCTCGCGCCATTCCGAGTCCGGCGGACGAAGTGGGGCAGCCCCACGCCGCCCGGCCTTAGCCCACCCGTTTTTGTGGCCTCTTTCCGCTGGACGAACTTGGCGCCCGGCCTTCGGGCGGGTATTTTTGGCGCGGCTGTGCCCGCGCGCCTATTTTTGGCACACGGAGGCGCCGCAAAGTCTGGCGCCATTCCGAGTCCGGCGGACGGTTGGCCAGCCCCACGCCCCAAGGCTATAGCCCACCCGCTTTTGTGGCCTCTTTCCGCTGGACGAACTTGGCGCCCGGCCTTCGGGCGGGTATTTTTGGCGCGGCTGTGCCCGGCCTATTTTTGGCACACGGAGGCGCCGCAAAGTCTGGCGCCATTCCGAGTCCGGCGGACGAAGTTGGCCAGCCCCACGCCCCAAGGCTATAGCCCACCCGCTTTTGTGGCCTCTTTCCGCTGGACGAACTTGGCGCCCGGCCTTCGGGCGGGTATGGGCGGCGCGGCTGTGCCCGCGGCCCATCTTTGGCACACGGAGGCGCCTCGCAAAGTCTGGCGCCATTCCGAGTCCGGCGGACGAAGTTGGCCAGCCCCACGCCCCAAGGCTATAGCCCACCCGTTTTTGTGGCCTCTTTCCGCTGGACGATCTTGTCGGGCCGTCATTCGGGTGGTTTTGTGTGGGCGCGGCTGTGCCCGCGGCCTATTTTTGGCACACGGAGGCGCCGCGCAAAGTCTCGCGGCATTCCGAGTCCGGCGGACGGTTGGCCAGCCCCACGCCCCAAGGCTATAGCCCACCCGCTTTTGTGGCCTCTTTCCGCTGGACGATCTTGGCGCCCGGCCTTCGGCGGGTATTTTGGGCGCGGCTGTGCCCGCGGCCTATTTTTGGCACACGGAGGCGCCGCGCGAAGGCGGGCGCCATTCCGAGTCCGGCGGAGGGGGGTGGCCAGCCCCGCGCGCCACGGCTATAGCCCACCCCTTTGTGTGGCCTCTTTCCGCTGGACGTACTTGGCGCCCCGGCCGTCGGGCGGGTATTTTTGGGCGCGGCAGTGCCCGCGGCCTATTTTTGGCACACGGAGGCGCCGCAAAGTCTGGCGCCATTCCGAGTCCGCGGCGCGGACGGTTGGCCAGCCCCACGCCCCAAGGCTATAGCCCACCCGCTTTTGTGGCCTCTTTCCGCTGGACGACTTGGCGCCCGGCCTTCGGGCGGGTATTTTGGGCGCGGCTGTGCCCGCGGCCTATTTTTGGCACACGGAGGCGCTCGCAAAGTCTGGCGCCATTCCGAGTCCGCGGACGGTTGGCCAGCCCCACGCCCCAAGGCTATAGCCCACCCGCTTTTGTGGCCTCTTTCCGCTGGACGAATCTTGGCGCCCGGCCTTCGGGCGGGTATTTTTGGCGCGGCTGTGCCCGCGGCCTATTTTTGGCACACGGAGGCGCCTCGCAAAGTCTGGCGCCATTCCGAGTCCGGCGGACGGTTGGCCAGCCCCACGCCCCAAGGCTATAGCCCACCCGCTTTTGTGGCCTCTTTCCGCTGGACGATCTTGGCGCCCGGCCTTCGGGCGGGTATTTTTGGGCGCGCTGTGCTGTGCGCGGCCTATTTTTGGCACACGGAGGCGCCTCGCAAAGTCTGGCGCCATTCCGAGTCCGGCGGACGGTTGGCCAGCCCCACACAGCCCCACGCCCCAAGGCTATAGCCCACCCGCTTTTGTGGCCTCTTTCCGCTGGACGATCTTGGCGCCCGGCCTTCGGGCGGGTATTTTTGGCGCGGCTGTGCCCGCGCCTATTTTTGGCACACGGAGGCGCCGCAAAGTCTGGCGCCATTCCGAGTCCGCGGACGGACGGTTGGCCAGCCCCACGCCCCAAGGCTATAGCCCACCCGCTTTTGTGGCCTCTTTCCGCTGGACGATCTTGGCGCCCGGCCTTCGGGCGGGTATTTTTGCGCGGCTGTGCCCGCGGCCTATTTTTGGCACACGGAGGCGCCGCAAAGTCTGGCGCCATTCCGAGTCCGGCGGACGGTTGGCCAGCCCCACGCCCCAAGGCTATAGCCCACCCGCTTTTGTGGCCTCTTTCCGCTGGACGATCTTGGCGCCCGGCCTTCGGGCGGGTATTTTGGCGCGGCTGTGCCCGCGGCCTATTTTTGGCACACGGAGGCGCCTCGCAAAGTCTGGCGCCATTCCGAGTCCGGCGGACGGTTGGCCAGCCCCACGCCCCAAGGCTATAGCCCACCCGCTTTTGTGGCCTCTTTCCGCTGGACGACCCTTGGCGCCCGGCCTTCGGGCGGGTATTTTTGGCGCGGCTGTGCCCGCGGCCTATTTTTGGCACACGGAGGCGCCGCAAAGTCTGGCGCCATTCCGAGTCCGGCGGACGGTTGGCCAGCCCCACGCCCCAAGGCTATAGCCCACCCGCTTTTGTGGCCTCTTTCCGCTGGACGATCTTGGCGCCCGGCCTCGGGCGGGTATTTTTGCGCGCGGCTGTGCCGCGCCTATTTTTGGCACACGGAGGCGCCGCAAAGTCTGGCGCCATTCCGAGTCCGGCGGACGGTTGGCCAGCCCCACGCCCCAAGGCTATAGCCCACCCGCTTTTGTGGCCTCTTTCCGCTGGACGATCTTGGCGCCCGGCCTCGGGCGGGTATTTTTGGGCGCGGCTGTGCCCGCGGTCTATTTTTGGCACACGGAGGCGCCTCGCAGTCTGGCGCCATTCCGAGTCCGGCGGACGGTTGGCCAGCCCCACGCCCCAAGGCTATAGCCCACCCGCTTTTGTGGCCTCTTTCCGCTGGACGATCTTGGCGCCCGGCCTTCGGGCGGGTATTTTTGGCGCGGCTGTGCCCGCGCCTATTTTTGGCACACGGAGGCGCCGCAAAGTCTGGCGCCATTCCGAGTCCGGCGGACGGTTGGCCAGCCCCACGCCCCAAGGCTATAGCCCACCCGCTTTTGTGGCCTCTTTCCGCTGGACGATCTTGGCGCCCGGCCTTCGGGCGGGTATTTTTGGCGCGGCTGTGCCCGCGGCCTATTTTTGGCACACGGAGGCGCCTCGCAAAGTCTGGCGCCATTCCGAGTCCGGCGGACGGTTGGCCAGCCCCACGCCCCAAGGCTATAGCCCACCCGCTTTTGTGGCCTCTTTCCGCTGGACGATCTTGGCGCCCGGCCTTCGGGCGGGTATTTTGGGCGCGGCTGTGCCCGCGGTCTATTTTTGGCACACGGAGGCGCCTCGCAAAGTCTGGCGCCATTCCGAGTCCGGCGGACGGTTGGCCAGCCCCACGCCCCAAGGCTATAGCCCACCCGCTTTTGTGGCCTCTTTCCGCTGGACGATCTTGGCGCCCGCCTTCGGGCGGGTATTTTTGGCGCGGCTGTGCCCGCGGCCTATTTTTGGCACACGGAGGCGCTCGCAAAGTCTGGCGCCATTCCGAGTCCGGCGGACGGTTGGCCAGCCCCACGCCCCAAGGCTATAGCCCACCCGCTTTTGTGGCCTCTTTCCGCTGGACGATCTTGGCGCCCGGCCTTCGGGCGGGTATTTTGGGCGCGGCTGTGCCCGCGCCTATTTTTGGCACACGGAGGCGCCTCGCAAAGTCTGGCGCCATTCCGAGTCCGGCGGACGGTTGGCCAGCCCCACGCCCCAAGGCTATAGCCCACCCGCTTTTGTGGCCTCTTTCCGCTGGACGACTTGGCGCCCGGCCTTCGGGCGGGTATTTTTGGGCGCGGCTGTGCCCGCGCCTATTTTTGGCACACGGAGGCGCCGCAAAGTCTGGCGCCATTCCGAGTCCGCGGACGGTTGGCCAGCCCCACGCCCCAAGGCTATAGCCCACCCGCTTTTGTGGCCTCTTTCCGCTGGACGATCTTGGCGCCCGGCCTTCGGGCGGGTATTTTTGGGCGCGGCTGTGCCCGCGGCCTATTTTTGGCACACGGAGGCGCCGCAAAGTCTGGCGCCATTCCGAGTCCGGCGGACGGTTGGCCAGCCCCACGCCCCAAGGCTATAGCCCACCCGCTTTTGTGGCCTCTTTCCGTGGGACGATCTTGGCGCCCGGCCTTCGGGCGGGTATTTTTGGCGCGGCTGTGCCCGCGGCCTATTTTTGGCACACGGAGGCGCCGCAAAGTCTGGCCATTCCGAGTCCGGCGGACGGTTGGCCAGCCCCACGCCCCAAGGCTATAGCCCACCCGCTTTTGTGGCCTCTTTCCGCTGGACGATCTTGGCGCCCGGCCTTCGGGCGGGTATTTTTGGCGCGGCTGTGCCGCGGCCTATTTTTGGCACACGGAGGCGCCGCAAAGTCTGGCGCCATTCCGAGTCCGGCGGACGGTTGGCCAGCCCCACGCCCCAAGGCTATAGCCCACCCGCTTTTGTGGCCTCTTTCCGCTGGACGATCTTGGCGCCCGGCCTTCGGGCGGGTATTTTTGGCGCGGCTGTGCCCGCGGCCTATTTTTGGCACACGGAGGCGCCGCAAAGTCTGGCGCCATTCCGAGTCCGCGGACGGTTGGCCAGCCCCACGCCCCAAGGCTATAGCCCACCCGCTTTTGTGGCCTCTTTCCGCTGGACGATCTTGGCGCCCGGCCTTCGGGCGGGTATTTTGGGCGCGGCTGTGCCCGCGGCCTATTTTTGGCCACACGGAGGCGCCCGCAAAGTCTGGCGCCATTCCGAGTCCGGCGGACGGTTGGCCAGCCCCACGCCCCAAGGCTATAGCCCACCCGCTTTTGTGGCCTCTTTCCGCTGGACGACTTGGCGCCCGGCCTTCGGGCGGGTATTTTTTGGCGCGGCTGTGGCCGCGGCCTATTTTTGGCACACGGAGGCGCCGCAAAGTCTGGCGCCATTCCGAGTCCGGCGGACGGTTGGCCAGCCCCACGCCCCAAGGCTATAGCCCACCCGCTTTTGTGGCCTCTTTCCGCTGGACGAACTTGGCGCCCGGCCTTCGGGCGGGTATTTTTGGGCGCGGCTGTGCCCGCGGCCTATTTTGGCACACGGAGGCGCCGCAAAGTCTGGCGCCATTCCGAGTCCGGCGGACGGTTGGCCAGCCCCACGCCCCAAGGCTATAGCCCACCCGCTTTTGGCCTCTTTCCGCTGGACGATCTTGGCGCCCGGCCTTCGGGCGGGTATTTTTGGCGCTGCTGTGCCCGCGGCCTATTTTTGGCACACGGAGGCGCTCGCAAAGTCTGGCGCCATTCCGAGTCCGGCGGACGGTTGGCCAGCCCCACGCCCCAAGGCTATAGCCCACCCGCTTTTGTGGCCTCTTTCCGCTGGACGAACTTGGCGCCCGGCCTTCGGGCGGGTATTTTTGGGCGCGGCTGTGCCCGCGGCCTATTTTTGGCACACGGAGGCGCTCGCAAAGTCTGGCGCCATTCCGAGTCCGGCGGACGGTTGGCCAGCCCCACGCCCCAAGGCTATAGCCCACCCGCTTTTGTGGCCTCTTTCCGCTGGGACGATCTTGGCGCCCGGCCTTCGGGCGGGTATATTTTGGGCGCGGCTGTGCCCGCGGCCTATTTTTGGCACACGGAGGCGCTCGCAAAGTCTGGCGCCATTCCGAGTCCGGCGGACGGTTGGCCAGCCCCACGCCCCAAGGCTATAGCCCACCCGCTTTTGTGGCCTCTTTCCGCTGGACGAACTTGGCGCCCGGCCTTCGGGCGGGTATTTTTGGGCGCGGCAGTGCCCGCGGCCTATTTTTGGCACACGGAGTCGCCTCGCAAAGTCTGGCGCCATTCCGAGTCCGGCGGGACGGTTGGCCAGCCCCACGCCCCAAGGCTATAGCCCACCCGCTTTTGTGGCCTCTTTCCGCTGGACGAACTTGGCGCCCGGCCTTCGGGCGCGTAAGTTAGGGCGCGGCTGTGCCCGCGGCCTATTTTTGGCACACGGAGGCGCCGCACCGTCTCGCGCCACTCCGACCCCGGCGGACGCAGTTGGCCAGCCCCACCCCCCCCGGCTATAGCCCACCCGCTTCCGCGGCCACCTTCCGCCGGACGAACTCGGCGCCCCGCCCCTCGGGCGGGCATATCTGGGCGCGGCTGTGCCCGCGGCCTATTTTTGGCACACGGAGGCGCCTCGCAAAGTCTTTCCCCAGTCCGAGTCCGGCGGTCGGAGTTGGCCACCCACACGCCCCAAGGCTATAGCCCACCCGCTTTTGTGGCCTCTTTCCGCTGGACGATCTTGGCGCCCGGCCTTCGGGCGGGTATTTTGGGCGCGGCTGTGCCTGCGGCCTATTTTTGGCACACGGAGGCGCTCGCAAAGTCTGGCGCCATTCCGAGTCCGCGGACGGTTGGCCAGCCCCACGCCCCAAGGCTATAGCCCACCCGCTTTTGAGGCCTCTTTCCGCTGGACGAACTTGGCGCCCGGCCTTCGGGCGGGTATTTTTGGGCGCGGCTGTGCCCGCGGCCTATTTTTGGCACACGGAGGCGCCTCGCAAAGTCTGGCGCCATTCCGAGTCCGGCGGACGGTTGGCCAGCCCCACGCCCCAAGGCTATAGCCCACCCGCTTTTGTGGCCTCTTTCCGCTGGACGACTTGGCGCCCGGCCTTCGGGCGGGTATTTTGGGCGCGGCTGTGCCCGCGGCCTATTTTTGGCACACGGAGGCGCCGCAAAGTCTGGCGCCATTCCGAGTCCGGCGGACGGTTGGCCAGCCCCACGCCCCCAAGGCTATAGCCCACCCGCTTTTGTGGCCTCTTTCCGCTGGACGAACTTGGCGCCCGGCCTTCGGGCGGGTATTTTGGGCGCGGCTGTGCCCGCGGCCTATTTTTGGCACACGGAGGCGCTCGCAAAGTCTGGCGCCATTCCGAGTCCGCGGACGGTTGGCCAGCCCCACGCCCCAAGGCTATAGCCCACCCGCTTTTGTGGCCTCTTTCCGCTGGACGAACTTGGCGCCCGGCCTTCGGGCGGGTATTTTTGGGCGCTGCTGTGCCCAAGGCCTATTTTTGGCACACGGAGGCGCCGCAAAGTCTGGCGCCATTCCGAGTCCGGCGGACGGTTGGCCAGCCCCACGCCCCAAGGCTATAGCCCACCCTGCTTTTGTGGCCTCTTTCCGCTGGACGAACTTGGCGCCCGGCCTTCGGGCGGGTATTTTTGGGCGCGGCTGTGCCCGCGCCTATTTTTGGCACACGGAGGCGCTCGCAAAGTCTGGCGCCATTCCGAGTCCGGCGGACGGTTGGCCAGCCCCACGCCCCAAGGCTATAGCCCACCCGCTTTTGTGGCCTCTTTCCGCTGGACGATCTTGGCGCCCGGCCTTCGGGCGGGTATTTTTGGGCGCGGCTGTGCCCGCGGCCTATTTTTGGCACACGGAGGCGCTCGCAAAGTCTGGCGCCATTCCGAGTCCGGCGGACGGTTGGCCAGCCCCACGCCCCAAGGCTATAGCCCACCCGCTTTTGTGGCCTCTTTCCGCTGGACGAACTTGGCGCCCGGCCTTCGGGCGGGTATTTTGGGCGCGGCTGTGCCCGCGCCTATTTTTGGCACACGGAGGCGCCTCGCAAAGTCTGGCGCCATTCCGAGTCCGGCGGACGGTTGGCCAGCCCCACGCCCCAAGGCTATAGCCCACCCGCTTTTGTGGCCTCTTTCCGCTGGACGAACTTGGCGCCCGGCCTTCGGGCGGGTATTTTTGGGCGCGGCTGTGCCCGCGCGCCTATTTTTGGCCCACGGAGGCGCTCGCAAAGTCTGGCGCCATTCCGAGTCCGGCGGACGGTTGGCCAGCCCCACGCCCCAAGGCTATAGCCCACCCGCTTTTGTGGCCTCTTTCCGCTGGACGAACTTGGCGCCCGGCCTTCGGGCGGGTATTTTTGGCGCGGCTGTGCCCGCGCCTATTTTTGGCACACGGAGGCCCGCAAAGTCTGGCGCCATTCCGAGTCCGGCGGACGGTTGGCCAGCCCCACGCCCCAAGGCTATAGCCCACCCGGGTTTGTGGCCTCTTTCCGCTGGACGAACTTGGCGCCCGGCCTTCGGGCGGGTATTTTTGGGCGCGGCTGTGCCCACGGCCTATTTTTGGCACACGGAGGCGCTCGCAAAGTCTGGCGCCATTCCGAGTCCGCGGACGGTTGGCCAGCCCCACGCCCCAAGGCTATAGCCCACCTTTTTTGAGGCCTCTTTCCGCTGGACGAACTTGGCGCCCGGCCTCGGGCGGGTATATTTTGGGCGCGGCTGTGCCCGCGGCCTATTTTTGGCCCACGTAGGCGCCTCGCAAAGTCTGGCGCCATTCCGCGTCCGGCGGACGCCGTTGGCCAGCCCCACCCCCCCACGCTATAGCCCACCCGCGTTTGCGGCCTCTTTCCGCTGGACGACCTCGGCGCCCCGGCCTTCGGGCGGGTATTTTTGGGCGCGGCTGTGCCCGCGGCCTATTTTTGGCACACGGAGGCGCCTCGCAAAGTCTGGCGCCATTCCGAGTCCGGCGGACGAAGTTGGCCAGCCCCACGCCCCAAGGCTATAGCCCACCCGATTTTGTGGCCTCTTTCCGCTGGACGATCTTGGCGGACGGGAGTTGGGGCGGGTTATTTTGGGCGCGGCAGTGCCCGCGGCCTATTTTTGGCACACGGAGGCGCCTCGCAAAGTCTGGCGCCATTCCGAGTCCGCGGACGGTTGGCCAGCCCCACGCCCCAAGGCTATAGCCCACCCGCTTTTGTGGCCTCTTTCCGCTGGACGAACTTGGCGCCCGGCCTTCGGGCGGGTATTTTTGGCGCGGCTGTCCCCGAGGCCTATTTTTGGCACACGGAGGCGCCTCGCAAAGTCTGGCGCCATTCCGAGTCCGGCGGACGGTTGGCCAGCCCCACGCCCCAAGGCTATAGCCCACCCGCTTTTGAGGCCTCTTTCCGCTGGACGAACTTGGCGCCCGGCCTTCGGGCGGGTATTTTTGGCGCGGCTGTGCCCGCGGCCTATTTTTGGCCCACGGAGGCGCTCGCAAAGTCTGGCGCCATTCCGAGTCCGGCGGACGGTTGGCCAGCCCCACGCCCCAAGGCTATAGCCCACCCGCTTTTGTGGCCTCTTTCCGCTGGACGAACTTGGCGCCCGGCCTTCGGGCGGGTATTTTGGGCGCGGCTGTGCCCGCGGCCTATTTTTGGCACACGGAGGCGCTCGCAAAGTCTGGCGCCATTCCGAGTCCGGCGGACGGTTGGCCAGCCCCACGCCCCAAGGCTATAGCCCACCCGCTTTTGTGGCCTCTTTCCGCTGGACGAACTTGGCGCCCGGCCTTCGGGCGGGTATTTTTGGGCGCGGCTGTGCCCGCGGCCTATTTTTGGCACACGGAGGCGCCGCAAAGTCTGGCGCCATTCCGAGTCCGGCGGACGGTTGGCCAGCCCCACGCCCCAAGGCTATAGCCCACCCGCTTTTGTGGCCTCTTTCCGCTGGACGATCTTGGCGCCCGGCCTTCGGGCGGGTATTTTTGGGCGCGGCTGTGCCCCTGCCTCTATTTTTGGCACACGGAGGCGCCTCGCAAAGTCTGGCGCCATTCCGAGTCCGGCGGACGGTTGGCCAGCCCCACGCCCCAAGGCTATAGCCCACCCGCTTTTGTGGCCTCTTTCCGCTGGACGAACTTGGCGCCCGGCCTTCGGGCGGTATTTTTGGGCGCGGCTGTGCCCGCGGCCTATTTTTGGCACACGGAGGCGCTCGCAAAGTCTGGCGCCATTCCGAGTCCGGCGGACGGTTGGCCAGCCCCACGCCCCAAGGCTATAGCCCACCCGCTTTTGAGGCCTCTTTCCGCTGGACGAACTTGGCGCCCGGCCTCGGGCGGGTATTTTTGGGCGCGGCTGTGCCCGTGGCCTATTTTTGGCCCACGGAGGCGCCGCAAAGTCTGGCGCCATTCCGAGTCCGGCGGACGGTTGGCCAGCCCCACGCCCCAAGGCTATAGCCCACCCGCTTTTGTGGCCTCTTTCCGCTGGACGAACTTGGCGCCCGGCCTTCGGGCGGGTATTTTGGGCGCGGCTGTGCCCGCGGCCTATTTTTGGCCCACGGAGGCGCGCCGCAAAGTCTGGCGCCATTCCGAGTCCGGGCGGACGGTTGGCCAGCCCCACGCCCCAAGGCTATAGCCCACCCGCTTTTGTGGCCTCTTTCCGCTGGACGATCTTGGCGCCCGGCCTTCGGGCGGGTATTTTTGGGCGCGGCTGTGCCCGCGCCTATTTTTGGCACACGGAGGCGCTCGCAAAGTCTGGCGCCATTCCGAGTCCGGCGGACGGTTGGCCAGCCCCACGCCCCAAGGCTATAGCCCACCCGCTTTTGTGGCCTCTTTCCGCTGGACGAACTTGGCGCCCGGCCTCGGGCGGGTATTTTGGGCGCGGCTGTGCCCGCGGCCTATTTTTGGCACACGGAGGCGCTCGCAAAGTCTGGCGCCATTCCGAGTCCGGCGGACGGTTGGCCAGCCCCACGCCCCAAGGCTATAGCCCACCCGCTTTTGTGGCCTCTTTCCGCTGGACGATCTTGGCGCCCGGCCATCGGGCGGGGATTTTGGGCCGCGCCTGTCCCCGCGCCCTATTTTTGGCACACGGAGGCGCCTCGCAAAGTCTGGCGCCATTCCGAGTCGGGCGGACGAGGTTGGCCGGCCCAACGCCCCAAGGCTATAGCCAACCCGGTGTTGAGGCCTCTTTCCGCTGGACGAACTTGGCGCCCCGGCCTTCGGGCGGGTATTTTTGGGCGCGGCTGTGCCCGCGGCCTATTTTTGGCACACGGAGGCGCCTCGCAAAGTCTGGCGCCATTCCGAGTCCGGCGGACGAAGTTGGCCAGCCCCACGCCCCAAGCTCATCGCCCACCCGCTTGTGAGGCCTCTTTCCGCTGGACGAACTCGGCGCCCGGCCTTCAAGGGTATTTTTGGCGCGGCCGTGCCCGCGGCCTATTCTCGGCCCCCGGAGGCGCCTCGCAAAGTCTGGCGCCATTCCGAGTCCGGCGGACGCAGTTGGCCAGCCCCACGCCCCACGGCTACAGCCCAGCCGCTCTTGCGCCCTCTTTCCGCTGGACGAACTTGGCGCCCCGGCCTTCGGGCGGGTATTTTTGGGCGCGGCTGTGCCCGCGTCTATTTTTGGCACACGGAGGCGCCGCAAAGTCTGGCGCCATTCCGAGTCCGGCGGACGGTTGGCCAGCCCCACGCCCCAAGGCTATAGCCCACCCGCTTTTGTGGCCTCTTTCCGCTGGACGAACTTGGCGCCCGGCCTCGGGCGGGTATTTTGGGCGCGGCTGTGCCCGCGCCTATTTTTGGCACACGGAGGCGCCTCGCAAAGTCTGGCGCCATTCCGAGTCCGGCGGACGGTTGGCCAGCCCCACGCCCCAAGGCTATAGCCCACCCGTTTTGTGGCCTCTTTCCGCTGGACGAATCTTGGCGCCCGGCCTTCGGGCGGGTATTTTGGGTGCGGCTGTGCCCGCGGGCTATTTTTGGCCCACGGAGGCGCCTCGCAAAGTCTGGCGCCATTCCGAGTCCGCGCGGGACGGTTGGCCAGCCCCACGCCCCAAGGCTATAGCCCACCCGCTTTTGTGGCCTCTTTCCGCTGGACGAACTTGGCGCCCGGCCTTCGGGCGGGTATTTTGGGCGCGGCTGTGCCCGCGCCTATTTTTGGCACACGGAGGCGCTCGCAAAGTCTGGCCCCATTCCGAGTCCGGCGGACGAAGTTGGCCAGCCCCACCGCCCAAGGCTATAGCCCACCCGCTTTTGAGGCCTCTTTTCGCAGGACGAACTTGGCGCCCCGGCCTTCGGGCGGGTATTTTTGGCGCGGCTGTGCCCGCGGCCTATTTTTGGCCCACGGAGGCGCCTCGCAAAGTCAGGCGCCATACCGAGTCCGCGGACGGTTGGCCAGCCCCACGCCCCAAGGCTATAGCCCACGCGCTTCCGAGGCCTCTTTCCGCTGGACGAACTTGGCGCCCCGGCCTTCGGGCGGGTATTTTGGGCGCGGCTGTGCCCGCGGCCTATTTTTTGCACACGGAGGCGCCTCGCAAAGTCTGGCGCCATTCCGAGTCCGCGGACGGTTGGCCAGCCCCACGCCCCAAGGCTATAGCCCACCCCGTTTTTGTGGCCTCTTTCCGCTGGACGAACTTGGCGCCCCGGCCTTCGGGCGGGTATTTTTGGGCGCGGCTGTGCCCGCGGCCTATTTTTGGCACACGGAGGCGCCTCGCAAAGTCTGGCGCCATTCCGAGTCCGGCGGACGACGTTGGCCAGCCCCACGCCCCAAGGCTATAGCCCACCCGGGTTTGTGGCCTCTTTCCGCTGGACGACCTTGGCGCCCCGGCCGTCGGGCGGGTATTTTTGGGCGGCTGTGCCCGCGGCCTATTTTTGGCACACGGAGGCGCCTCGCAAAGTCTGGCGCCATTCCGAGTCCGGCGGACGAAGTTGGCCAGCCCCACGCCCCAAGGCTATAGCCCACCCGTTTTTGTGGCCTCTTTCCGCTGGACGAACTTGGCGCCCCGGCCTTCGGGCGGGTATTTTTGGGCGCGGCTGTGCCCGCGGTCTATTTTTGGCCCACGGAGGCGCCTCGCAAAGTCTGGCGCCATTCCGAGTCCGGCGGACGAAGTTGGCCAGCCCCACGCCCCAAGGCTATAGCCCACCCGTTTTTGTGGCCTCTTTCCGCTGGACGAACTTGGCGCCCCGGCCTTCGGGCGGGTATTTTTGGGCGCTGCTGTGCTCGCGGCCTATTTTTGGCACACGGAGGTGCCTCGCAAAGTCTGGCGCCATTCCGAGTCCGGCGGACGGTTGGCCAGCCCCACGCCCCAAGGCTATAGCCCACCCGCCTGTGTGGCCCCGTTCCGCTGGACGATCTTGGCGCCCCCGCCTTCAGGAGGGCACTTTTGTCCCCGGCTGCGCCCGCGGACTATCTTCGGATCACGGAGGCGCCTCGCAAAGTCTGGCGCCATTCCGAGTCCGGCGGACGGTTGGCCAGCCCCACGCCCCAAGGCTATAGCCCACCCGTTTTTGTGGCCTCTTTCCGCTGGACGAACTTGGCGCCCCGGCCTTCGGGCGGGTATTTTTGGGCGCGGCTGTGCCCGCGGCCTATTTTTGGCACACGGAGGCGCCTCGCAAAGTCTGGCGCCATTCCGAGTCCGGCGGACGAAGTTGGCCAGCCCCACGCCCCAAGGCTATAGCCCACCCGTTTTTGTGGCCTCTTTCCGCTGGACGAACTTGGCGCCCCGGCCTTCGGGCGGGTATTTTTGGACGCGGCAGTGCCCGCGGCCTATTTTTGGCACACGGAGGCTCCTCGCAAAGTCTGGCACCATTCCGAGTCCGGCGGACGAAGTTGGCCAGCCCCACGCCCCAAGGCTATAGCCCACCCGTTTTTGAGGCCTCTTTCCGCTGGACGAACTTGGCGCCCCGGCCTTCGGGCGGGTATTTTTGGGCGCGGCTGTGCCCACGGCCTATTTTTGGCACACGGAGGCGCCTCGCAAAGTCTGGCGCCATTCCGAGTCCGGCGGACGAAGTTGGCCAGCCCCACGCCCCTAGGCTATAGCCCACCCGTTTTTGTGGCCTCTTTCAGCTGGAAGATCTTGGCGCCCGGCCTTCGGGCGGGTATTTTGGGCGTGGCAGTGCCCGCGCCTATTTTTCGGACACGGAGGCGCCTCGCAAAGTCCGGCGCCATTCCGAGTCCGGCGGAAGAAGTTGGCCAGCCCCACGCCCCAAGGCTATAGCCCACCCGTTTTTTGTGGCCTCTTTCCGCTGGACGAACTTGGCGCCCCGGCCTTCGGGCTGGTATTTTTGGGCGCGGCTGTGCCCGCGGCCTATTTTTGGCACACGGAGGCGCCTCGCAAAGTCTGGCGCCATTCCGAGTCCGGCGGACGAAGTTGGCCAGCCCCACGCCCCAAGGCTATAGCCCACCCGTTTTTGAGGCCTCTTTCCGCTGGACGAACTTGGCGCCCCGGCCTTCGGGCGGGTATTTTTGGGCGCGGCTGTGCCCGCGGCCTATTTTTGGCCCACGGAGGCGCCTCGCAAAGTCCCGCGCCATTCCGAGTCCGGCGGACGAAGTTGGCCAGCCCCACGCCCCAAGGCTATAGCCCACCCGTTTTTGTGGCCTCTTTCCGCTGGACGAACTTGGCGCCCCGGCCTTCTGGCTGGTATTTTTGGGCGCGGCTGTGCACGCGGCCTATTTTTGGCACACGGAGGCGCCTCGCAAAGTCTGGCGCCATTCCGAGTCCGGCGGACGAAGTTGGCCAGCCCCACGCCCCAAGGCTATAGCCCACCCGTTTTTGTGGCCTCTTTCCGCTGGACGAACTTGGCGCCCCGGCCTTCGGGCGGGTATTTTTGGGCGCGGCTGTGCCCGCGGCCTATTTTTGGCACACGGAGGTGCCTCGCAAAGTCCGGCGCCATTCCGAGTTCGGCGGACGAAGTTGGCCAGCCCCACGCCCCAAGGCTATAGCCCACCCGTTTTTGTGGCCTCTTTCCGCTGGACGAACTTGGCGCCCCGGCCTTCGGGCGGGTATTTTTGGGCGCGGCTGTGCCCGCGGCCTATTTTTGACCCACGGAGGCGCCTCGCAAAGTCTCGCGCCATTCGGAGTCCGGCGGACGAAGTTGGCCAGCCCCACCCCCCAAGGCTATAGCCCACCCGTTTTTGTGGCCTCTTTCCGCTGGTCGTTCTTGGCGGCCCGGCCTTCGGGCGGGTATTTTTGGGCGCGGCTGTGCCCGCGGCCTATTTTTGGCACACGGAGGCCGCTCGCAAAGTCTCACGCCATTCGAGTCCGGCGGACGGTTGGCCAGCCCCACCCCCAAGGCTATAGCCCACCAGTGTTTGTGGCCTCTTTCCGCTTGACGAACTTGGCGCCGCGCCCTTCGTGCG
>JAUJEF010000084.1:0-35208 GCA_030444885.1 Citrus sp. QX-2021
GCCTGGGCCTGGGCCTGGGCCTGGGCCTGGGCCTGGGCCTGGGCCTGGGCCTGGGCCTGGGCCTGGGCCTGGGCCTGGGCCTGGGCCTGGGCCTGGGCCTGGGCCTGGGCCTGGGCCTGGGCCTGGGCCTGGGCCTGGGCCTGGGCCTGGGCCTGGGCCTGGGCCTGGGCCTGGGCCTGGGCCTGGGCCTGGGCCTGGGCCTGGGCCTGGGCCTGGGCCTGGGCCTGGGCCTGGGCCTGGGCCTGGGCCTGGGCCTGGGCCTGGGCCTGGGCCTGGGCCTGGGCCTGGGCCTGGGCCTGGGCCTGGGCCTGGGCCTGGGCCTGGGCCTGGGCCTGGGCCTGGGCCTGGGCCTGGGCCTGGGCCTGGGCCTGGGCCTGGGCCTGGGCCTGGGCCTGGGCCTGGGCCTGGGCCTGGGCCTGGGCCTGGGCCTGGGCCTGGGCCTGGGCCTGGGCCTGGGCCTGGGCCTGGGCCTGGGCCTGGGCCTGGGCCTGGGCCTGGGCCTGGGCCTGGGCCTGGGCCTGGGCCTGGGCCTGGGCCTGGGCCTGGGCCTGGGCCTGGGCCTGGGCCTGGGCCTGGGCCTGGGCCTGGGCCTGGGCCTGGGCCTGGGCCTGGGCCTGGGCCTGGGCCTGGGCCCTGGGCCTGGGCCTGGGCCTGGGCCTGGGCCTGGGCCTGGGCCTGGGCCTGGGCCTGGGCCTGGGCCTGGGCCTGGGCCTGGGCCTGGGCCTGGGCCTGGGCCTGGGCCTGGGCCTGGGCCTGGGCCTGGGCCTGGGCCTGGGCCTGGGCCTGGGCCTGGGCCTGGGCCTGGGCCTGGGCCTGGGCCTGGGCCTGGGCCTGGGCCTGGGCCTGGGCCTGGGCCTGGGCCTGGGCCTGGGCCTGGGCCTGGGCCTGGGCCTGGGCCTGGGCCTGGGCCTGGGCCTGGGCCTGGGCCCTGGGCCTGGGCCTGGGCCTGGGCCTGGGCCTGGGCCTGGGCCTGGGCCTGGGCCTGGGCCTGGGCCTGGGCCTGGGCCTGGGCCTGGGCCTGGGCCTGGGCCTGGGCCTGGGCCTGGGCCTGGGCCTGGGCCTGGGCCTGGGCCTGGGCCTGGGCCTGGGCCTGGGCCTGGGCCTGGGCCTGGGCCTGGGCCTGGGCCTGGGCCTGGGCCTGGGCCTGGGCCCTGGGCCTGGGCCTGGGCCTGGGCCTGGGCCTGGGCCTGGGCCTGGGCCTGGGCCTGGGCCTGGGCCTGGGCCTGGGCCTGGGCCTGGGCCTGGGCCTGGGCCTGGGCCTGGGCCTGGGCCTGGGCCTGGGCCTGGGCCTGGGCCTGGGCCTGGGCCTGGGCCTGGGCCTGGGCCTGGGCCTGGGCCTGGGCCTGGGCCTGGGCCTGGGCCTGGGCCTGGGCCTGGGCCTGGGCCTGGGCCTGGGCCTGGGCCTGGGCCTGGGCCTGGGCCTGGGCCTGGGCCTGGGCCTGGGCCTGGGCCTGGGCCTGGGCCTGGGCCTGGGCCTGGGCCTGGGCCTGGGCCTGGGCCTGGGCCTGGGCCTGGGCCTGGGCCTGGGCCTGGGCCTGGGCCTGGGCCTGGGCCTGGGCCTGGGCCTGGGCCTGGGCCTGGGCCTGGGCCTGGGCCTGGGCCTGGGCCTGGGCCTGGGCCTGGGCCTGGGCCTGGGCCTGGGCCTGGGCCTGGGCCTGGGCCTGGGCCTGGGCCTGGGCCTGGGCCTGGGCCTGGGCCTGGGCCTGGGCCTGGGCCTGGGCCTGGGCCTGGGCCTGGGCCTGGGCCTGGGCCTGGGCCTGGGCCTGGGCCTGGGCCTGGGCCTGGGCCTGGGCCTGGGCCTGGGCCTGGGCCTGGGCCTGGGCCTGGGCCTGGGCCTGGGCCTGGGCCTGGGCCTGGGCCTGGGCCTGGGCCTGGGCCTGGGCCTGGGCCTGGGCCTGGGCCTGGGCCTGGGCCTGGGCCTGGGCCTGGGCCTGGGCCTGGGCCTGGGCCTGGGCCTGGGCCTGGGCCTGGGCCTGGGCCTGGGCCTGGGCCTGGGCCTGGGCCTGGGCCTGGGCCCTGGGCCTGGGCCTGGGCCTGGGCCTGGGCCCTGGGCCTGGGCCTGGGCCTGGGCCTGGGCCTGGGCCTGGGCCCTGGGCCTGGGCCTGGGCCTGGGCCTGGGCCTGGGCCTGGGCCTGGGCCTGGGCCTGGGCCTGGGCCTGGGCCTGGGCCTGGGCCTGGGCCTGGGCCTGGGCCTGGGCCTGGGCCTGGGCCTGGGCCTGGGCCTGGGCCTGGGCCTGGGCCTGGGCCTGGGCCTGGGCCTGGGCCTGGGCCTGGGCCTGGGCCTGGGCCTGGGCCTGGGCCTGGGCCTGGGCCTGGGCCTGGGCCTGGGCCTGGGCCTGGGCCTGGGCCTGGGCCTGGGCCTGGGCCTGGGCCTGGGCCTGGGCCTGGGCCTGGGCCTGGGCCTGGGCCTGGGCCTGGGCCTGGGCCTGGGCCTGGGCCTGGGCCTGGGCCTGGGCCTGGGCCTGGGCCTGGGCCTGGGCCTGGGCCTGGGCCTGGGCCTGGGCCTGGGCCTGGGCCTGGGCCTGGGCCTGGGCCTGGGCCTGGGCCTGGGCCTGGGCCTGGGCCTGGGCCTGGGCCTGGGCCTGGGCCTGGGCCTGGGCCTGGGCCTGGGCCTGGGCCTGGGCCTGGGCCTGGGCCTGGGCCTGGGCCTGGGCCTGGGCCTGGGCCTGGGCCTGGGCCTGGGCCTGGGCCTGGGCCTGGGCCTGGGCCTGGGCCTGGGCCTGGGCCTGGGCCTGGGCCTGGGCCTGGGCCTGGGCCTGGGCCTGGGCCTGGGCCTGGGCCTGGGCCTGGGCCTGGGCCTGGGCCTGGGCCTGGGCCTGGGCCTGGGCCCTGGGCCTGGGCCTGGGCCTGGGCCTGGGCCTGGGCCTGGGCCTGGGCCTGGGCCTGGGCCTGGGCCTGGGCCTGGGCCTGGGCCTGGGCCTGGGCCTGGGCCTGGGCCTGGGCCTGGGCCTGGGCCTGGGCCTGGGCCTGGGCCTGGGCCTGGGCCTGGGCCTGGGCCTGGGCCTGGGCCTGGGCCTGGGCCTGGGCCTGGGCCTGGGCCTGGGCCTGGGCCTGGGCCTGGGCCTGGGCCTGGGCCTGGGCCTGGGCCTGGGCCTGGGCCTGGGCCTGGGCCTGGGCCTGGGCCTGGGCCTGGGCCTGGGCCTGGGCCTGGGCCTGGGCCTGGGCCTGGGCCTGGGCCTGGGCCTGGGCCTGGGCCTGGGCCTGGGCCTGGGCCTGGGCCTGGGCCTGGGCCCTGGGCCTGGGCCTGGGCCTGGGCCTGGGCCTGGGCCTGGGCCTGGGCCTGGGCCTGGGCCTGGGCCTGGGCCTGGGCCTGGGCCTGGGCCTGGGCCTGGGCCTGGGCCTGGGCCTGGGCCTGGGCCTGGGCCTGGGCCTGGGCCTGGGCCTGGGCCTGGGCCTGGGCCTGGGCCTGGGCCTGGGCCTGGGCCTGGGCCTGGGCCTGGGCCTGGGCCTGGGCCTGGGCCTGGGCCTGGGCCTGGGCCTGGGCCTGGGCCTGGGCCTGGGCCTGGGCCTGGGCCTGGGCCTGGGCCTGGGCCTGGGCCTGGGCCTGGGCCTGGGCCTGGGCCTGGGCCTGGGCCTGGGCCTGGGCCTGGGCCTGGGCCTGGGCCTGGGCCTGGGCCTGGGCCTGGGCCTGGGCCTGGGCCTGGGCCTGGGCCTGGGCCTGGGCCTGGGCCTGGGCCTGGGCCTGGGCCTGGGCCTGGGCCTGGGCCTGGGCCTGGGCCTGGGCCTGGGCCTGGGCCTGGGCCTGGGCCTGGGCCTGGGCCTGGGCCTGGGCCTGGGCCTGGGCCTGGGCCTGGGCCTGGGCCTGGGCCTGGGCCTGGGCCTGGGCCTGGGCCTGGGCCTGGGCCTGGGCCTGGGCCTGGGCCTGGGCCTGGGCCTGGGCCTGGGCCTGGGCCTGGGCCTGGGCCTGGGCCTGGGCCTGGGCCTGGGCCTGGGCCTGGGCCTGGGCCTGGGCCTGGGCCTGGGCCTGGGCCTGGGCCTGGGCCTGGGCCTGGGCCTGGGCCTGGGCCTGGGCCTGGGCCTGGGCCTGGGCCTGGGCCTGGGCCTGGGCCTGGGCCTGGGCCTGGGCCTGGGCCTGGGCCTGGGCCTGGGCCTGGGCCTGGGCCTGGGCCTGGGCCTGGGCCTGGGCCTGGGCCTGGGCCTGGGCCTGGGCCTGGGCCTGGGCCTGGGCCTGGGCCTGGGCCTGGGCCTGGGCCTGGGCCTGGGCCTGGGCCTGGGCCTGGGCCTGGGCCTGGGCCTGGGCCTGGGCCTGGGCCTGGGCCTGGGCCTGGGCCTGGGCCTGGGCCTGGGCCTGGGCCTGGGCCTGGGCCTGGGCCTGGGCCTGGGCCTGGGCCTGGGCCTGGGCCTGGGCCTGGGCCTGGGCCTGGGCCTGGGCCTGGGCCTGGGCCTGGGCCTGGGCCTGGGCCTGGGCCTGGGCCTGGGCCTGGGCCTGGGCCTGGGCCTGGGCCTGGGCCTGGGCCTGGGCCTGGGCCTGGGCCTGGGCCTGGGCCTGGGCCTGGGCCTGGGCCTGGGCCTGGGCCTGGGCCTGGGCCTGGGCCTGGGCCTGGGCCTGGGCCTGGGCCTGGGCCTGGGCCTGGGCCTGGGCCTGGGCCTGGGCCTGGGCCTGGGCCTGGGCCTGGGCCTGGGCCTGGGCCTGGGCCTGGGCCTGGGCCTGGGCCTGGGCCTGGGCCTGGGCCTGGGCCTGGGCCTGGGCCTGGGCCTGGGCCTGGGCCTGGGCCTGGGCCTGGGCCTGGGCCTGGGCCTGGGCCTGGGCCTGGGCCTGGGCCTGGGCCTGGGCCTGGGCCTGGGCCCTGGGCCTGGGCCTGGGCCTGGGCCTGGGCCTGGGCCTGGGCCTGGGCCTGGGCCTGGGCCTGGGCCTGGGCCTGGGCCTGGGCCTGGGCCTGGGCCTGGGCCTGGGCCTGGGCCTGGGCCTGGGCCTGGGCCTGGGCCTGGGCCTGGGCCTGGGCCTGGGCCTGGGCCTGGGCCTGGGCCTGGGCCTGGGCCTGGGCCTGGGCCTGGGCCTGGGCCTGGGCCTGGGCCTGGGCCTGGGCCTGGGCCTGGGCCTGGGCCTGGGCCTGGGCCTGGGCCTGGGCCTGGGCCTGGGCCTGGGCCTGGGCCTGGGCCTGGGCCTGGGCCTGGGCCTGGGCCTGGGCCTGGGCCTGGGCCTGGGCCTGGGCCTGGGCCTGGGCCTGGGCCTGGGCCTGGGCCTGGGCCTGGGCCTGGGCCTGGGCCTGGGCCTGGGCCTGGGCCTGGGCCTGGGCCTGGGCCTGGGCCTGGGCCTGGGCCTGGGCCTGGGCCTGGGCCTGGGCCTGGGCCTGGGCCTGGGCCTGGGCCTGGGCCTGGGCCTGGGCCTGGGCCTGGGCCTGGGCCTGGGCCTGGGCCTGGGCCTGGGCCTGGGCCTGGGCCTGGGCCTGGGCCTGGGCCTGGGCCTGGGCCTGGGCCTGGGCCTGGGCCTGGGCCTGGGCCTGGGCCTGGGCCTGGGCCTGGGCCTGGGCCTGGGCCTGGGCCTGGGCCTGGGCCTGGGCCTGGGCCTGGGCCTGGGCCTGGGCCTGGGCCTGGGCCTGGGCCTGGGCCTGGGCCTGGGCCTGGGCCTGGGCCTGGGCCTGGGCCTGGGCCTGGGCCTGGGCCTGGGCCTGGGCCTGGGCCTGGGCCTGGGCCTGGGCCTGGGCCTGGGCCTGGGCCTGGGCCTGGGCCTGGGCCTGGGCCTGGGCCTGGGCCTGGGCCTGGGCCTGGGCCTGGGCCTGGGCCTGGGCCTGGGCCTGGGCCTGGGCCTGGGCCTGGGCCTGGGCCTGGGCCTGGGCCTGGGCCTGGGCCTGGGCCTGGGCCTGGGCCTGGGCCTGGGCCTGGGCCTGGGCCTGGGCCTGGGCCTGGGCCTGGGCCTGGGCCTGGGCCTGGGCCTGGGCCTGGGCCTGGGCCTGGGCCTGGGCCTGGGCCTGGGCCTGGGCCTGGGCCTGGGCCTGGGCCTGGGCCTGGGCCTGGGCCTGGGCCTGGGCCTGGGCCTGGGCCTGGGCCTGGGCCTGGGCCTGGGCCTGGGCCTGGGCCTGGGCCTGGGCCTGGGCCTGGGCCTGGGCCTGGGCCTGGGCCTGGGCCTGGGCCTGGGCCTGGGCCTGGGCCTGGGCCTGGGCCTGGGCCTGGGCCTGGGCCTGGGCCTGGGCCTGGGCCTGGGCCTGGGCCTGGGCCTGGGCCTGGGCCTGGGCCTGGGCCTGGGCCTGGGCCTGGGCCTGGGCCTGGGCCTGGGCCTGGGCCTGGGCCTGGGCCTGGGCCTGGGCCTGGGCCTGGGCCTGGGCCTGGGCCTGGGCCTGGGCCTGGGCCTGGGCCTGGGCCTGGGCCTGGGCCTGGGCCTGGGCCTGGGCCTGGGCCTGGGCCTGGGCCTGGGCCTGGGCCTGGGCCTGGGCCTGGGCCTGGGCCTGGGCCTGGGCCTGGGCCTGGGCCTGGGCCTGGGCCTGGGCCTGGGCCTGGGCCTGGGCCTGGGCCTGGGCCTGGGCCTGGGCCTGGGCCTGGGCCTGGGCCTGGGCCTGGGCCTGGGCCTGGGCCTGGGCCTGGGCCTGGGCCTGGGCCTGGGCCTGGGCCTGGGCCTGGGCCTGGGCCTGGGCCTGGGCCTGGGCCTGGGCCTGGGCCTGGGCCTGGGCCTGGGCCTGGGCCTGGGCCTGGGCCTGGGCCTGGGCCTGGGCCTGGGCCTGGGCCTGGGCCTGGGCCTGGGCCTGGGCCTGGGCCTGGGCCTGGGCCTGGGCCTGGGCCTGGGCCTGGGCCTGGGCCTGGGCCTGGGCCTGGGCCTGGGCCTGGGCCTGGGCCTGGGCCTGGGCCTGGGCCTGGGCCTGGGCCTGGGCCTGGGCCTGGGCCTGGGCCTGGGCCTGGGCCTGGGCCTGGGCCTGGGCCTGGGCCTGGGCCTGGGCCTGGGCCTGGGCCTGGGCCTGGGCCTGGGCCTGGGCCTGGGCCTGGGCCTGGGCCTGGGCCTGGGCCTGGGCCTGGGCCTGGGCCTGGGCCTGGGCCTGGGCCTGGGCCTGGGCCTGGGCCTGGGCCTGGGCCTGGGCCTGGGCCTGGGCCTGGGCCTGGGCCTGGGCCTGGGCCTGGGCCTGGGCCTGGGCCTGGGCCTGGGCCTGGGCCTGGGCCTGGGCCTGGGCCTGGGCCTGGGCCTGGGCCTGGGCCTGGGCCTGGGCCTGGGCCTGGGCCTGGGCCTGGGCCTGGGCCTGGGCCTGGGCCTGGGCCTGGGCCTGGGCCTGGGCCTGGGCCTGGGCCTGGGCCTGGGCCTGGGCCTGGGCCTGGGCCTGGGCCTGGGCCTGGGCCTGGGCCTGGGCCTGGGCCTGGGCCTGGGCCTGGGCCTGGGCCTGGGCCTGGGCCTGGGCCTGGGCCTGGGCCTGGGCCTGGGCCTGGGCCTGGGCCTGGGCCTGGGCCTGGGCCTGGGCCTGGGCCTGGGCCTGGGCCTGGGCCTGGGCCTGGGCCTGGGCCTGGGCCTGGGCCTGGGCCTGGGCCTGGGCCTGGGCCTGGGCCTGGGCCTGGGCCTGGGCCTGGGCCTGGGCCTGGGCCTGGGCCTGGGCCTGGGCCTGGGCCTGGGCCTGGGCCTGGGCCTGGGCCTGGGCCTGGGCCTGGGCCTGGGCCTGGGCCTGGGCCTGGGCCTGGGCCTGGGCCTGGGCCTGGGCCTGGGCCTGGGCCTGGGCCTGGGCCTGGGCCTGGGCCTGGGCCTGGGCCTGGGCCTGGGCCTGGGCCTGGGCCTGGGCCTGGGCCTGGGCCTGGGCCTGGGCCTGGGCCTGGGCCTGGGCCTGGGCCTGGGCCTGGGCCTGGGCCTGGGCCTGGGCCTGGGCCTGGGCCTGGGCCTGGGCCTGGGCCTGGGCCTGGGCCTGGGCCTGGGCCTGGGCCTGGGCCTGGGCCTGGGCCTGGGCCTGGGCCTGGGCCTGGGCCTGGGCCTGGGCCTGGGCCTGGGCCTGGGCCTGGGCCTGGGCCTGGGCCTGGGCCTGGGCCTGGGCCTGGGCCTGGGCCTGGGCCTGGGCCTGGGCCTGGGCCTGGGCCTGGGCCTGGGCCTGGGCCTGGGCCTGGGCCTGGGCCTGGGCCTGGGCCTGGGCCTGGGCCTGGGCCTGGGCCTGGGCCTGGGCCTGGGCCTGGGCCTGGGCCTGGGCCTGGGCCTGGGCCTGGGCCTGGGCCTGGGCCTGGGCCTGGGCCTGGGCCTGGGCCTGGGCCTGGGCCTGGGCCTGGGCCTGGGCCTGGGCCTGGGCCTGGGCCTGGGCCTGGGCCTGGGCCTGGGCCTGGGCCTGGGCCTGGGCCTGGGCCTGGGCCTGGGCCTGGGCCTGGGCCTGGGCCTGGGCCTGGGCCTGGGCCTGGGCCTGGGCCTGGGCCTGGGCCTGGGCCTGGGCCTGGGCCTGGGCCTGGGCCTGGGCCTGGGCCTGGGCCTGGGCCTGGGCCTGGGCCTGGGCCTGGGCCTGGGCCTGGGCCTGGGCCTGGGCCTGGGCCTGGGCCTGGGCCTGGGCCTGGGCCTGGGCCTGGGCCTGGGCCTGGGCCTGGGCCTGGGCCTGGGCCTGGGCCTGGGCCTGGGCCTGGGCCTGGGCCTGGGCCTGGGCCTGGGCCTGGGCCTGGGCCTGGGCCTGGGCCTGGGCCTGGGCCTGGGCCTGGGCCTGGGCCTGGGCCTGGGCCTGGGCCTGGGCCTGGGCCTGGGCCTGGGCCTGGGCCTGGGCCTGGGCCTGGGCCTGGGCCTGGGCCTGGGCCTGGGCCTGGGCCTGGGCCTGGGCCTGGGCCTGGGCCTGGGCCTGGGCCTGGGCCTGGGCCTGGGCCTGGGCCTGGGCCTGGGCCTGGGCCTGGGCCTGGGCCTGGGCCTGGGCCTGGGCCTGGGCCTGGGCCTGGGCCTGGGCCTGGGCCTGGGCCTGGGCCTGGGCCTGGGCCTGGGCCTGGGCCTGGGCCTGGGCCTGGGCCTGGGCCTGGGCCTGGGCCTGGGCCTGGGCCTGGGCCTGGGCCTGGGCCTGGGCCTGGGCCTGGGCCTGGGCCTGGGCCTGGGCCTGGGCCTGGGCCTGGGCCTGGGCCTGGGCCTGGGCCTGGGCCTGGGCCTGGGCCTGGGCCTGGGCCTGGGCCTGGGCCTGGGCCTGGGCCTGGGCCTGGGCCTGGGCCTGGGCCTGGGCCTGGGCCTGGGCCTGGGCCTGGGCCTGGGCCTGGGCCTGGGCCTGGGCCTGGGCCTGGGCCTGGGCCTGGGCCTGGGCCTGGGCCTGGGCCTGGGCCTGGGCCTGGGCCTGGGCCTGGGCCTGGGCCTGGGCCTGGGCCTGGGCCTGGGCCTGGGCCTGGGCCTGGGCCTGGGCCTGGGCCTGGGCCTGGGCCTGGGCCTGGGCCTGGGCCTGGGCCTGGGCCTGGGCCTGGGCCTGGGCCTGGGCCTGGGCCTGGGCCTGGGCCTGGGCCTGGGCCTGGGCCTGGGCCTGGGCCTGGGCCTGGGCCTGGGCCTGGGCCTGGGCCTGGGCCTGGGCCTGGGCCTGGGCCTGGGCCTGGGCCTGGGCCTGGGCCTGGGCCTGGGCCTGGGCCTGGGCCTGGGCCTGGGCCTGGGCCTGGGCCTGGGCCTGGGCCTGGGCCTGGGCCTGGGCCTGGGCCTGGGCCTGGGCCTGGGCCTGGGCCTGGGCCTGGGCCTGGGCCTGGGCCTGGGCCTGGGCCTGGGCCTGGGCCTGGGCCTGGGCCTGGGCCTGGGCCTGGGCCTGGGCCTGGGCCTGGGCCTGGGCCTGGGCCTGGGCCTGGGCCTGGGCCTGGGCCTGGGCCTGGGCCTGGGCCTGGGCCTGGGCCTGGGCCTGGGCCTGGGCCTGGGCCTGGGCCTGGGCCTGGGCCTGGGCCTGGGCCTGGGCCTGGGCCTGGGCCTGGGCCTGGGCCTGGGCCTGGGCCTGGGCCTGGGCCTGGGCCTGGGCCTGGGCCTGGGCCTGGGCCTGGGCCTGGGCCTGGGCCTGGGCCTGGGCCTGGGCCTGGGCCTGGGCCTGGGCCTGGGCCTGGGCCTGGGCCTGGGCCTGGGCCTGGGCCTGGGCCTGGGCCTGGGCCTGGGCCTGGGCCTGGGCCTGGGCCTGGGCCTGGGCCTGGGCCTGGGCCTGGGCCTGGGCCTGGGCCTGGGCCTGGGCCTGGGCCTGGGCCTGGGCCTGGGCCTGGGCCTGGGCCTGGGCCTGGGCCTGGGCCTGGGCCTGGGCCTGGGCCTGGGCCTGGGCCTGGGCCTGGGCCTGGGCCTGGGCCTGGGCCTGGGCCTGGGCCTGGGCCTGGGCCTGGGCCTGGGCCTGGGCCTGGGCCTGGGCCTGGGCCTGGGCCTGGGCCTGGGCCTGGGCCTGGGCCTGGGCCTGGGCCTGGGCCTGGGCCTGGGCCTGGGCCTGGGCCTGGGCCTGGGCCTGGGCCTGGGCCTGGGCCTGGGCCTGGGCCTGGGCCTGGGCCTGGGCCTGGGCCTGGGCCTGGGCCTGGGCCTGGGCCTGGGCCTGGGCCTGGGCCTGGGCCTGGGCCTGGGCCTGGGCCTGGGCCTGGGCCTGGGCCTGGGCCTGGGCCTGGGCCTGGGCCTGGGCCTGGGCCTGGGCCTGGGCCTGGGCCTGGGCCTGGGCCTGGGCCTGGGCCTGGGCCTGGGCCTGGGCCTGGGCCTGGGCCTGGGCCTGGGCCTGGGCCTGGGCCTGGGCCTGGGCCTGGGCCTGGGCCTGGGCCTGGGCCTGGGCCTGGGCCTGGGCCTGGGCCTGGGCCTGGGCCTGGGCCTGGGCCTGGGCCTGGGCCTGGGCCTGGGCCTGGGCCTGGGCCTGGGCCTGGGCCTGGGCCTGGGCCTGGGCCTGGGCCTGGGCCTGGGCCTGGGCCTGGGCCTGGGCCTGGGCCTGGGCCTGGGCCTGGGCCTGGGCCTGGGCCTGGGCCTGGGCCTGGGCCTGGGCCTGGGCCTGGGCCTGGGCCTGGGCCTGGGCCTGGGCCTGGGCCTGGGCCTGGGCCTGGGCCTGGGCCTGGGCCTGGGCCTGGGCCTGGGCCTGGGCCTGGGCCTGGGCCTGGGCCTGGGCCTGGGCCTGGGCCTGGGCCTGGGCCTGGGCCTGGGCCTGGGCCTGGGCCTGGGCCTGGGCCTGGGCCTGGGCCTGGGCCTGGGCCTGGGCCTGGGCCTGGGCCTGGGCCTGGGCCTGGGCCTGGGCCTGGGCCTGGGCCTGGGCCTGGGCCTGGGCCTGGGCCTGGGCCTGGGCCTGGGCCTGGGCCTGGGCCTGGGCCTGGGCCTGGGCCTGGGCCTGGGCCTGGGCCTGGGCCTGGGCCTGGGCCTGGGCCTGGGCCTGGGCCTGGGCCTGGGCCTGGGCCTGGGCCTGGGCCTGGGCCTGGGCCTGGGCCTGGGCCTGGGCCTGGGCCTGGGCCTGGGCCTGGGCCTGGGCCTGGGCCTGGGCCTGGGCCTGGGCCTGGGCCTGGGCCTGGGCCTGGGCCTGGGCCTGGGCCTGGGCCTGGGCCTGGGCCTGGGCCTGGGCCTGGGCCTGGGCCTGGGCCTGGGCCTGGGCCTGGGCCTGGGCCTGGGCCTGGGCCTGGGCCTGGGCCTGGGCCTGGGCCTGGGCCTGGGCCTGGGCCTGGGCCTGGGCCTGGGCCTGGGCCTGGGCCTGGGCCTGGGCCTGGGCCTGGGCCTGGGCCTGGGCCTGGGCCTGGGCCTGGGCCTGGGCCTGGGCCTGGGCCTGGGCCTGGGCCTGGGCCTGGGCCTGGGCCTGGGCCTGGGCCTGGGCCTGGGCCTGGGCCTGGGCCTGGGCCTGGGCCTGGGCCTGGGCCTGGGCCTGGGCCTGGGCCTGGGCCTGGGCCTGGGCCTGGGCCTGGGCCTGGGCCTGGGCCTGGGCCTGGGCCTGGGCCTGGGCCTGGGCCTGGGCCTGGGCCTGGGCCTGGGCCTGGGCCTGGGCCTGGGCCTGGGCCTGGGCCTGGGCCTGGGCCTGGGCCTGGGCCTGGGCCTGGGCCTGGGCCTGGGCCTGGGCCTGGGCCTGGGCCTGGGCCTGGGCCTGGGCCTGGGCCTGGGCCTGGGCCTGGGCCTGGGCCTGGGCCTGGGCCTGGGCCTGGGCCTGGGCCTGGGCCTGGGCCTGGGCCTGGGCCTGGGCCTGGGCCTGGGCCTGGGCCTGGGCCTGGGCCTGGGCCTGGGCCTGGGCCTGGGCCTGGGCCTGGGCCTGGGCCTGGGCCTGGGCCTGGGCCTGGGCCTGGGCCTGGGCCTGGGCCTGGGCCTGGGCCTGGGCCTGGGCCTGGGCCTGGGCCTGGGCCTGGGCCTGGGCCTGGGCCTGGGCCTGGGCCTGGGCCTGGGCCTGGGCCTGGGCCTGGGCCTGGGCCTGGGCCTGGGCCTGGGCCTGGGCCTGGGCCTGGGCCTGGGCCTGGGCCTGGGCCTGGGCCTGGGCCTGGGCCTGGGCCTGGGCCTGGGCCTGGGCCTGGGCCTGGGCCTGGGCCTGGGCCTGGGCCTGGGCCTGGGCCTGGGCCTGGGCCTGGGCCTGGGCCTGGGCCTGGGCCTGGGCCTGGGCCTGGGCCTGGGCCTGGGCCTGGGCCTGGGCCTGGGCCTGGGCCTGGGCCTGGGCCTGGGCCTGGGCCTGGGCCTGGGCCTGGGCCTGGGCCTGGGCCTGGGCCTGGGCCTGGGCCTGGGCCTGGGCCTGGGCCTGGGCCTGGGCCTGGGCCTGGGCCTGGGCCTGGGCCTGGGCCTGGGCCTGGGCCTGGGCCTGGGCCTGGGCCTGGGCCTGGGCCTGGGCCTGGGCCTGGGCCTGGGCCTGGGCCTGGGCCTGGGCCTGGGCCTGGGCCTGGGCCTGGGCCTGGGCCTGGGCCTGGGCCTGGGCCTGGGCCTGGGCCTGGGCCTGGGCCTGGGCCTGGGCCTGGGCCTGGGCCTGGGCCTGGGCCTGGGCCTGGGCCTGGGCCTGGGCCTGGGCCTGGGCCTGGGCCTGGGCCTGGGCCTGGGCCTGGGCCTGGGCCTGGGCCTGGGCCTGGGCCTGGGCCTGGGCCTGGGCCTGGGCCTGGGCCTGGGCCTGGGCCTGGGCCTGGGCCTGGGCCTGGGCCTGGGCCTGGGCCTGGGCCTGGGCCTGGGCCTGGGCCTGGGCCTGGGCCTGGGCCTGGGCCTGGGCCTGGGCCTGGGCCTGGGCCCTGGGCCTGGGCCTGGGCCTGGGCCTGGGCCTGGGCCTGGGCCTGGGCCTGGGCCTGGGCCTGGGCCTGGGCCTGGGCCTGGGCCTGGGCCTGGGCCTGGGCCTGGGCCTGGGCCTGGGCCTGGGCCTGGGCCTGGGCCTGGGCCTGGGCCTGGGCCTGGGCCTGGGCCTGGGCCTGGGCCTGGGCCTGGGCCTGGGCCTGGGCCTGGGCCTGGGCCTGGGCCTGGGCCTGGGCCTGGGCCTGGGCCTGGGCCTGGGCCTGGGCCTGGGCCTGGGCCTGGGCCTGGGCCTGGGCCTGGGCCTGGGCCTGGGCCTGGGCCTGGGCCTGGGCCTGGGCCTGGGCCTGGGCCTGGGCCTGGGCCTGGGCCTGGGCCTGGGCCTGGGCCTGGGCCTGGGCCTGGGCCTGGGCCTGGGCCTGGGCCTGGGCCTGGGCCTGGGCCTGGGCCTGGGCCTGGGCCTGGGCCTGGGCCTGGGCCTGGGCCTGGGCCTGGGCCTGGGCCTGGGCCTGGGCCTGGGCCTGGGCCTGGGCCTGGGCCTGGGCCTGGGCCTGGGCCTGGGCCTGGGCCTGGGCCTGGGCCTGGGCCTGGGCCTGGGCCTGGGCCTGGGCCTGGGCCTGGGCCTGGGCCTGGGCCTGGGCCTGGGCCTGGGCCTGGGCCTGGGCCTGGGCCTGGGCCTGGGCCTGGGCCTGGGCCTGGGCCTGGGCCTGGGCCTGGGCCTGGGCCTGGGCCTGGGCCTGGGCCTGGGCCTGGGCCTGGGCCTGGGCCTGGGCCTGGGCCTGGGCCTGGGCCTGGGCCTGGGCCTGGGCCTGGGCCTGGGCCTGGGCCTGGGCCTGGGCCTGGGCCTGGGCCTGGGCCTGGGCCTGGGCCTGGGCCTGGGCCTGGGCCTGGGCCTGGGCCTGGGCCTGGGCCTGGGCCTGGGCCTGGGCCTGGGCCTGGGCCTGGGCCTGGGCCTGGGCCTGGGCCTGGGCCTGGGCCTGGGCCTGGGCCTGGGCCTGGGCCTGGGCCTGGGCCTGGGCCTGGGCCTGGGCCTGGGCCTGGGCCTGGGCCTGGGCCTGGGCCTGGGCCTGGGCCTGGGCCTGGGCCTGGGCCTGGGCCTGGGCCTGGGCCTGGGCCTGGGCCTGGGCCTGGGCCTGGGCCTGGGCCTGGGCCTGGGCCTGGGCCTGGGCCTGGGCCTGGGCCTGGGCCTGGGCCTGGGCCTGGGCCTGGGCCTGGGCCTGGGCCTGGGCCTGGGCCTGGGCCTGGGCCTGGGCCTGGGCCTGGGCCTGGGCCTGGGCCTGGGCCTGGGCCTGGGCCTGGGCCTGGGCCTGGGCCTGGGCCTGGGCCTGGGCCTGGGCCTGGGCCTGGGCCTGGGCCTGGGCCTGGGCCTGGGCCTGGGCCTGGGCCTGGGCCTGGGCCTGGGCCTGGGCCTGGGCCTGGGCCTGGGCCTGGGCCTGGGCCTGGGCCTGGGCCTGGGCCTGGGCCTGGGCCTGGGCCTGGGCCTGGGCCTGGGCCTGGGCCTGGGCCTGGGCCTGGGCCTGGGCCTGGGCCTGGGCCTGGGCCTGGGCCTGGGCCTGGGCCTGGGCCTGGGCCTGGGCCTGGGCCTGGGCCTGGGCCTGGGCCTGGGCCCTGGGCCTGGGCCTGGGCCTGGGCCCTGGGCCTGGGCCTGGGCCTGGGCCTGGGCCTGGGCCTGGGCCTGGGCCTGGGCCTGGGCCTGGGCCTGGGCCTGGGCCTGGGCCTGGGCCTGGGCCTGGGCCCTGGGCCTGGGCCTGGGCCTGGGCCTGGGCCTGGGCCTGGGCCTGGGCCTGGGCCTGGGCCTGGGCCTGGGCCTGGGCCTGGGCCTGGGCCTGGGCCTGGGCCTGGGCCTGGGCCTGGGCCTGGGCCTGGGCCTGGGCCTGGGCCTGGGCCTGGGCCTGGGCCTGGGCCTGGGCCTGGGCCTGGGCCTGGGCCTGGGCCTGGGCCTGGGCCTGGGCCCTGGGCCTGGGCCTGGGCCTGGGCCTGGGCCCTGGGCCTGGGCCTGGGCCTGGGCCTGGGCCTGGGCCTGGGCCTGGGCCCTGGGCCTGGGCCTGGGCCTGGGCCTGGGCCTGGGCCTGGGCCTGGGCCTGGGCCTGGGCCTGGGCCTGGGCCTGGGCCTGGGCCCTGGGCCTGGGCCCTGGGCCTGGGCCTGGGCCTGGGCCTGGGCCTGGGCCTGGGCCTGGGCCCTGGGCCTGGGCCTGGGCCTGGGCCTGGGCCTGGGCCTGGGCCTGGGCCTGGGCCTGGGCCTGGGCCTGGGCCTGGGCCTGGGCCTGGGCCTGGGCCTGGGCCCTGGGCCTGGGCCTGGGCCTGGGCCTGGGCCTGGGCCTGGGCCTGGGCCTGGGCCTGGGCCTGGGCCTGGGCCTGGGCCTGGGCCTGGGCCTGGGCCTGGGCCTGGGCCTGGGCCTGGGCCTGGGCCTGGGCCTGGGCCTGGGCCTGGGCCTGGGCCTGGGCCTGGGCCTGGGCCTGGGCCTGGGCCTGGGCCTGGGCCTGGGCCTGGGCCTGGGCCTGGGCCTGGGCCTGGGCCTGGGCCTGGGCCCTGGGCCTGGGCCTGGGCCTGGGCCTGGGCCTGGGCCTGGGCCTGGGCCCTGGGCCTGGGCCTGGGCCTGGGCCTGGGCCTGGGCCTGGGCCTGGGCCTGGGCCTGGGCCTGGGCCTGGGCCTGGGCCTGGGCCTGGGCCTGGGCCTGGGCCCTGGGCCTGGGCCTGGGCCTGGGCCTGGGCCTGGGCCTGGGCCTGGGCCTGGGCCTGGGCCTGGGCCTGGGCCTGGGCCTGGGCCTGGGCCTGGGCCTGGGCCTGGGCCTGGGCCTGGGCCTGGGCCCTGGGCCTGGGCCTGGGCCTGGGCCTGGGCCTGGGCCTGGGCCTGGGCCTGGGCCTGGGCCTGGGCCTGGGCCCTGGGCCTGGGCCTGGGCCTGGGCCTGGGCCTGGGCCTGGGCCTGGGCCTGGGCCTGGGCCTGGGCCTGGGCCTGGGCCTGGGCCCTGGGCCTGGGCCTGGGCCTGGGCCTGGGCCTGGGCCTGGGCCCTGGGCCTGGGCCTGGGCCTGGGCCTGGGCCTGGGCCTGGGCCTGGGCCTGGGCCTGGGCCTGGGCCTGGGCCTGGGCCTGGGCCTGGGCCTGGGCCTGGGCCTGGGCCTGGGCCTGGGCCTGGGCCTGGGCCTGGGCCTGGGCCTGGGCCTGGGCCTGGGCCTGGGCCTGGGCCTGGGCCTGGGCCTGGGCCTGGGCCTGGGCCTGGGCCTGGGCCTGGGCCTGGGCCTGGGCCTGGGCCTGGGCCTGGGCCTGGGCCTGGGCCTGGGCCTGGGCCTGGGCCTGGGCCTGGGCCTGGGCCTGGGCCTGGGCCTGGGCCTGGGCCTGGGCCTGGGCCTGGGCCTGGGCCTGGGCCTGGGCCTGGGCCTGGGCCTGGGCCTGGGCCTGGGCCTGGGCCTGGGCCTGGGCCTGGGCCTGGGCCTGGGCCTGGGCCTGGGCCTGGGCCTGGGCCTGGGCCTGGGCCTGGGCCTGGGCCTGGGCCTGGGCCCTGGGCCTGGGCCTGGGCCTGGGCCTGGGCCCTGGGCCTGGGCCTGGGCCTGGGCCTGGGCCTGGGCCTGGGCCTGGGCCTGGGCCTGGGCCTGGGCCTGGGCCTGGGCCTGGGCCTGGGCCTGGGCCTGGGCCTGGGCCTGGGCCTGGGCCTGGGCCTGGGCCTGGGCCTGGGCCTGGGCCTGGGCCTGGGCCTGGGCCTGGGCCTGGGCCTGGGCCTGGGCCCTGGGCCTGGGCCTGGGCCTGGGCCTGGGCCTGGGCCTGGGCCTGGGCCTGGGCCTGGGCCTGGGCCTGGGCCTGGGCCTGGGCCTGGGCCTGGGCCTGGGCCTGGGCCTGGGCCTGGGCCTGGGCCTGGGCCCTGGGCCTGGGCCTGGGCCTGGGCCTGGGCCTGGGCCTGGGCCTGGGCCTGGGCCTGGGCCTGGGCCTGGGCCTGGGCCTGGGCCTGGGCCTGGGCCTGGGCCTGGGCCCTGGGCCTGGGCCTGGGCCTGGGCCTGGGCCTGGGCCTGGGCCTGGGCCTGGGCCTGGGCCTGGGCCTGGGCCTGGGCCTGGGCCTGGGCCTGGGCCTGGGCCTGGGCCTGGGCCTGGGCCTGGGCCTGGGCCTGGGCCTGGGCCTGGGCCTGGGCCTGGGCCTGGGCCTGGGCCTGGGCCTGGGCCTGGGCCTGGGCCTGGGCCTGGGCCTGGGCCTGGGCCTGGGCCTGGGCCTGGGCCTGGGCCTGGGCCTGGGCCTGGGCCTGGGCCTGGGCCTGGGCCTGGGCCTGGGCCTGGGCCTGGGCCTGGGCCTGGGCCTGGGCCTGGGCCTGGGCCTGGGCCTGGGCCTGGGCCTGGGCCTGGGCCTGGGCCTGGGCCTGGGCCTGGGCCTGGGCCTGGGCCTGGGCCTGGGCCTGGGCCTGGGCCTGGGCCTGGGCCTGGGCCTGGGCCTGGGCCTGGGCCTGGGCCTGGGCCTGGGCCTGGGCCTGGGCCTGGGCCTGGGCCTGGGCCTGGGCCTGGGCCCTGGGCCTGGGCCTGGGCCTGGGCCTGGGCCTGGGCCTGGGCCTGGGCCTGGGCCTGGGCCTGGGCCTGGGCCTGGGCCTGGGCCTGGGCCTGGGCCTGGGCCTGGGCCTGGGCCTGGGCCTGGGCCTGGGCCTGGGCCTGGGCCTGGGCCTGGGCCTGGGCCTGGGCCTGGGCCCTGGGCCTGGGCCTGGGCCTGGGCCTGGGCCTGGGCCTGGGCCTGGGCCTGGGCCTGGGCCTGGGCCTGGGCCTGGGCCTGGGCCTGGGCCTGGGCCTGGGCCTGGGCCTGGGCCTGGGCCTGGGCCTGGGCCTGGGCCTGGGCCTGGGCCTGGGCCTGGGCCTGGGCCTGGGCCTGGGCCTGGGCCTGGGCCTGGGCCTGGGCCTGGGCCTGGGCCTGGGCCTGGGCCTGGGCCTGGGCCTGGGCCTGGGCCTGGGCCTGGGCCTGGGCCTGGGCCTGGGCCTGGGCCTGGGCCCTGGGCCTGGGCCTGGGCCTGGGCCTGGGCCTGGGCCTGGGCCTGGGCCTGGGCCTGGGCCTGGGCCTGGGCCTGGGCCTGGGCCTGGGCCTGGGCCCTGGGCCTGGGCCTGGGCCTGGGCCTGGGCCTGGGCCTGGGCCTGGGCCTGGGCCTGGGCCTGGGCCTGGGCCTGGGCCTGGGCCTGGGCCTGGGCCTGGGCCTGGGCCTGGGCCCTGGGCCTGGGCCTGGGCCTGGGCCTGGGCCTGGGCCTGGGCCTGGGCCCTGGGCCTGGGCCTGGGCCTGGGCCTGGGCCTGGGCCTGGGCCTGGGCCTGGGCCTGGGCCTGGGCCTGGGCCTGGGCCTGGGCCTGGGCCTGGGCCTGGGCCTGGGCCTGGGCCTGGGCCTGGGCCTGGGCCTGGGCCTGGGCCTGGGCCTGGGCCTGGGCCTGGGCCTGGGCCTGGGCCCTGGGCCTGGGCCTGGGCCTGGGCCTGGGCCTGGGCCTGGGCCTGGGCCTGGGCCTGGGCCTGGGCCTGGGCCCTGGGCCTGGGCCTGGGCCTGGGCCTGGGCCCTGGGCCTGGGCCTGGGCCTGGGCCTGGGCCTGGGCCTGGGCCTGGGCCTGGGCCTGGGCCTGGGCCTGGGCCTGGGCCTGGGCCTGGGCCTGGGCCTGGGCCTGGGCCTGGGCCTGGGCCTGGGCCTGGGCCTGGGCCTGGGCCTGGGCCTGGGCCTGGGCCTGGGCCTGGGCCTGGGCCCTGGGCCTGGGCCTGGGCCTGGGCCTGGGCCTGGGCCTGGGCCTGGGCCTGGGCCTGGGCCTGGGCCTGGGCCTGGGCCTGGGCCTGGGCCTGGGCCTGGGCCTGGGCCTGGGCCTGGGCCTGGGCCTGGGCCTGGGCCTGGGCCTGGGCCTGGGCCTGGGCCTGGGCCTGGGCCTGGGCCTGGGCCTGGGCCTGGGCCTGGGCCTGGGCCTGGGCCTGGGCCTGGGCCTGGGCCTGGGCCTGGGCCTGGGCCTGGGCCTGGGCCTGGGCCTGGGCCTGGGCCTGGGCCTGGGCCTGGGCCTGGGCCTGGGCCTGGGCCTGGGCCTGGGCCTGGGCCTGGGCCTGGGCCTGGGCCTGGGCCTGGGCCCTGGGCCTGGGCCTGGGCCTGGGCCTGGGCCTGGGCCTGGGCCTGGGCCTGGGCCTGGGCCTGGGCCTGGGCCTGGGCCTGGGCCTGGGCCTGGGCCTGGGCCTGGGCCTGGGCCTGGGCCTGGGCCTGGGCCTGGGCCTGGGCCTGGGCCTGGGCCTGGGCCTGGGCCCTGGGCCTGGGCCTGGGCCTGGGCCTGGGCCCTGGGCCTGGGCCTGGGCCTGGGCCTGGGCCTGGGCCCTGGGCCTGGGCCTGGGCCTGGGCCTGGGCCTGGGCCTGGGCCTGGGCCTGGGCCTGGGCCTGGGCCTGGGCCTGGGCCTGGGCCTGGGCCTGGGCCTGGGCCTGGGCCTGGGCCTGGGCCTGGGCCTGGGCCTGGGCCTGGGCCTGGGCCTGGGCCTGGGCCTGGGCCTGGGCCTGGGCCTGGGCCTGGGCCTGGGCCTGGGCCTGGGCCTGGGCCTGGGCCTGGGCCTGGGCCTGGGCCTGGGCCTGGGCCTGGGCCTGGGCCTGGGCCTGGGCCTGGGCCTGGGCCTGGGCCTGGGCCTGGGCCTGGGCCTGGGCCTGGGCCCTGGGCCTGGGCCTGGGCCTGGGCCTGGGCCTGGGCCTGGGCCTGGGCCTGGGCCTGGGCCTGGGCCTGGGCCTGGGCCTGGGCCTGGGCCTGGGCCTGGGCCTGGGCCTGGGCCTGGGCCTGGGCCTGGGCCTGGGCCTGGGCCTGGGCCTGGGCCTGGGCCTGGGCCTGGGCCTGGGCCTGGGCCTGGGCCTGGGCCTGGGCCTGGGCCTGGGCCTGGGCCTGGGCCTGGGCCTGGGCCTGGGCCTGGGCCTGGGCCTGGGCCCTGGGCCTGGGCCTGGGCCTGGGCCTGGGCCTGGGCCTGGGCCTGGGCCTGGGCCTGGGCCTGGGCCTGGGCCTGGGCCTGGGCCTGGGCCTGGGCCTGGGCCTGGGCCTGGGCCTGGGCCTGGGCCTGGGCCTGGGCCTGGGCCTGGGCCTGGGCCTGGGCCTGGGCCCTGGGCCTGGGCCTGGGCCTGGGCCTGGGCCTGGG
Organism: Citrus sp. QX-2021; assembly: GCA_030444885.1. Taxonomy (NCBI): domain Eukaryota; kingdom Viridiplantae; phylum Streptophyta; class Magnoliopsida; order Sapindales; family Rutaceae; genus Citrus; species Citrus sp. QX-2021. The sequence goes on from JAUJEF010000084.1 coordinate 20,079, forward strand.
CCTGGGCCTGGGCCTGGGCCTGGGCCTGGGCCTGGGCCCTGGGCCTGGGCCTGGGCCTGGGCCTGGGCCTGGGCCTGGGCCTGGGCCTGGGCCTGGGCCTGGGCCTGGGCCTGGGCCTGGGCCCTGGGCCTGGGCCTGGGCCTGGGCCTGGGCCTGGGCCTGGGCCTGGGCCTGGGCCTGGGCCTGGGCCTGGGCCTGGGCCTGGGCCTGGGCCTGGGCCTGGGCCTGGGCCTGGGCCTGGGCCTGGGCCTGGGCCTGGGCCTGGGCCTGGGCCTGGGCCTGGGCCTGGGCCTGGGCCTGGGCCTGGGCCTGGGCCTGGGCCTGGGCCTGGGCCTGGGCCTGGGCCTGGGCCTGGGCCTGGGCCTGGGCCTGGGCCTGGGCCTGGGCCTGGGCCTGGGCCCTGGGCCTGGGCCTGGGCCTGGGCCTGGGCCTGGGCCTGGGCCTGGGCCTGGGCCTGGGCCTGGGCCTGGGCCTGGGCCTGGGCCTGGGCCTGGGCCTGGGCCTGGGCCTGGGCCTGGGCCTGGGCCTGGGCCTGGGCCTGGGCCTGGGCCTGGGCCTGGGCCTGGGCCTGGGCCTGGGCCTGGGCCTGGGCCTGGGCCTGGGCCTGGGCCTGGGCCTGGGCCTGGGCCTGGGCCTGGGCCTGGGCCTGGGCCTGGGCCTGGGCCTGGGCCTGGGCCTGGGCCTGGGCCTGGGCCTGGGCCTGGGCCTGGGCCTGGGCCTGGGCCTGGGCCTGGGCCTGGGCCTGGGCCTGGGCCTGGGCCTGGGCCTGGGCCTGGGCCTGGGCCTGGGCCTGGGCCTGGGCCTGGGCCCTGGGCCTGGGCCTGGGCCTGGGCCTGGGCCTGGGCCTGGGCCTGGGCCCTGGGCCTGGGCCTGGGCCTGGGCCTGGGCCTGGGCCTGGGCCTGGGCCTGGGCCTGGGCCTGGGCCTGGGCCTGGGCCTGGGCCTGGGCCTGGGCCTGGGCCTGGGCCTGGGCCTGGGCCTGGGCCTGGGCCTGGGCCTGGGCCTGGGCCTGGGCCTGGGCCTGGGCCTGGGCCTGGGCCTGGGCCTGGGCCTGGGCCTGGGCCTGGGCCTGGGCCTGGGCCTGGGCCTGGGCCTGGGCCTGGGCCTGGGCCTGGGCCTGGGCCTGGGCCTGGGCCTGGGCCTGGGCCTGGGCCTGGGCCTGGGCCTGGGCCTGGGCCTGGGCCCTGGGCCTGGGCCTGGGCCTGGGCCTGGGCCTGGGCCTGGGCCTGGGCCTGGGCCTGGGCCTGGGCCTGGGCCCTGGGCCTGGGCCTGGGCCTGGGCCTGGGCCTGGGCCTGGGCCTGGGCCTGGGCCTGGGCCTGGGCCTGGGCCTGGGCCTGGGCCTGGGCCTGGGCCTGGGCCTGGGCCTGGGCCTGGGCCTGGGCCCTGGGCCTGGGCCTGGGCCTGGGCCTGGGCCTGGGCCTGGGCCTGGGCCTGGGCCTGGGCCTGGGCCTGGGCCTGGGCCTGGGCCTGGGCCTGGGCCTGGGCCTGGGCCTGGGCCTGGGCCTGGGCCTGGGCCTGGGCCTGGGCCTGGGCCTGGGCCTGGGCCTGGGCCTGGGCCTGGGCCTGGGCCTGGGCCTGGGCCTGGGCCTGGGCCCTGGGCCTGGGCCTGGGCCTGGGCCTGGGCCTGGGCCTGGGCCTGGGCCTGGGCCTGGGCCTGGGCCTGGGCCTGGGCCTGGGCCTGGGCCTGGGCCTGGGCCTGGGCCTGGGCCCTGGGCCTGGGCCTGGGCCTGGGCCTGGGCCTGGGCCTGGGCCTGGGCCTGGGCCTGGGCCTGGGCCTGGGCCTGGGCCTGGGCCCTGGGCCTGGGCCTGGGCCTGGGCCTGGGCCTGGGCCTGGGCCTGGGCCTGGGCCTGGGCCTGGGCCTGGGCCTGGGCCTGGGCCTGGGCCTGGGCCTGGGCCTGGGCCTGGGCCTGGGCCTGGGCCTGGGCCTGGGCCTGGGCCTGGGCCTGGGCCTGGGCCTGGGCCTGGGCCTGGGCCTGGGCCTGGGCCTGGGCCTGGGCCTGGGCCTGGGCCTGGGCCTGGGCCCTGGGCCTGGGCCTGGGCCTGGGCCTGGGCCTGGGCCTGGGCCTGGGCCTGGGCCTGGGCCTGGGCCTGGGCCTGGGCCTGGGGGGCCCTGGGCCCTGGGCCCTGGGCCCTGGGCCCTAGGCCCTGGGCCTAGGCCTGAGCCCTAGGCCTGGGCCTAGGCCCTGGGCCTGGGCCCTGGGCCTGGGCCACTGGGCCTGGGCAGGCCACCTGGGCCTGGAGGCCCTTGGGCCTGGGCCACTGGGCCTGGCCTGGGCCCTGGGCCCTGGCCTGGGCCTGGGCTGGGCCCTGGGCCACAGAGCCTGGGCCCTGAGGCCACTGGGCCATGGGCCTGGAGCAGGGCCATGGGCCACTGGGCTACTGGGCCAGCGGCCACTGGGCCCTGGGCCTGGGCCTGGGCCTAGGCCAAAGCCTGGGCCCTGGGCCCTGGGCCTAGGCCTGGGCCGCCAGGCCTGGGCCCTGGGCCTGAGCCCTAGGCCCTGGGCCCTGGGCCCTCAGGCCTGGGCCTGGGCCTAGGCCCTGGGCCTGGGCCACTGGGCCCTGGGCCTGGGCCCAGGCCACACAGGCCCTGGGCCCTGGGCCACACAGGCCTGGGGCCTGGGCCTGGGCCACTGGGCCCTAGGCCTGGCCATGGGCCACTGGGCCTAGGCCAGGCCTAGGCCAGCCAGCCCTAGGCCAGGCCACTGGGCCACTGGCCCTGAGCCAGCTGGGCCACTGGGCCACCTGGGCCACTGGCCCTGGGCCACTGGGCCCTGAGCCCCTGGGCCTGGGGCCCTGGGCCACTGGGCCAGGCCACTGAGGCCTGGCCTGGGCCTGGCCTGGGCCTCTGGGCCTGGGCCTGGGCCTGGGCCCTGGGCCCTGGGCCTGGGCCAGGCCTGGGCCACTGGGCCCTGGGGCCTGGGCCTGGGCCTGGGCCACTGGCCCTGGGCCTGGCCACTGGCCTGGGCCCTGGGCCTGGGCCTGGGCCTGGGCCTGGGCCTGGGCCACTGGGCCCTAGGCCTGGGCCTGGGCCTGGGCCTGGAGGCCTGGGCCCTGGGCCTGGGCCAGGCCTGAGCCTGGGCCCTGGGCCCTGGGCCCTGGGCCCTGGGCCTGGGCCTGAGCCACTGCCCTGGGCCTGGGCCACTGGGCCTGAGGCCACCAGGCCCTGGGCCCTGGGCCACTGGGCCTGGGCCACTGGAGGCCCTAGGCCTGGGCCAGCCAGGCCTGAGGCCTAGGCCTGGGCCTGAGGCCTAGGCCTGGGCCTTGCCACCCTAGGCCTGGGCCTGGGCCACCAGGCCTGGGCCTGGGCCTGGGCCACTGAGGCCTGGGCCTGGGCCACTGGGCCACTGGGGCCTGGGCCTAGGCCACTGGGCCACTGGCCCTGGGCAAGGGCCTGGGCCCTGGGCCTGGGCCCTGGGCCCTGGGCCCTGGGCCAAGGCCTGGGCCTGGGCCTAGGCCTGAGCCTGGGCCACTGAGGGCCCTGGGCCACAGGCCTGGGCCTGGGCCCAGGGCCCCAGGCCTGGGCCCAGGCCCTGAGGCCGAGGCCTGGGCCAGGCCAGGCCCCAGGCCCTGAGCCAGGGCCTGGGCCCTGGGCCTGGGCCCCAGGCCTAGGCCTGGGCCCTGCCCTGGGCCTGGGCCTGGGCCACCAGGCCTAGGGCCTGGGCCCTAGGCCTGAGCCCTAGGCCTAGGGCCTAGGCCTGGGGCCTGGGCCTGCTGGCCTAGGCCTCAGGCCTGGCCCTGAGGCCTGGGCCACTGACCCCTGGGCCTAGGCCTAGGCCACTAGCCTAGGGCCTAGGCCTAGCCACTGCAATACAAGCCTAAACCAAGCAACCTAAAACAAAACCATTCCCGGATCTGCTACAGTAGCGTTTTGCTACAGTGACAATTTTCTCTCAACCGCTACAGTGATGCCGAACCTTTAATTCCCCTTTCCGGCCAATTTTCCGGCGAGTGACTCTACACCTCCACTTCCAGCACGTCGGCCTTTGAATTCCCTTCGATTTGATATGTTGCTAGGAAATTTTGGAGCACGTTTGGAGCTTGAAAGATTGAAGTGAAGTCGGATTACTATGTGTGCTACAGTACCCGAATGCTAGTTTCGGTTTTCCGACCACATTTTCCGGCAAGTAAGCTTACACCTCCCTCTTAAACATATTCACCCTTCATTGATCTACATTTCTGTGTGTTTATTGGGGATTTTGGAGTTGATTTGAATACCCGATCAAGCTTTGAAGTTTCGGTTTACTATTCAATGAATAGTGCCGATATATAAATTCTAGATCCGGCGATATTTCCGGCGAGTGTAATCTCACCACCCCCTCAGAATTGTTCCCCTCTCACCGATCTACGTTTCCATATCTTACATGAGAATTTTGGAGGTGATTTGAAGCCTACACGACGGTTTGAAGTTTCGGTTTACTATTTCTGCTACAGTGCTGTTCTTCGTGCTACAGTGCCTGTACTTCATTGCTACAGTTCTTGTTCGCTACAGTACCCATAATCATTCTGCTACATCACTTGTTTGCTACGGTGATTTCGAGTCTTATTCACAGACTTAGGATTTTGGACATTTTTCTTGGGGCCTCCGTCATTATGCCTTTCGGCTGGAATGAATTCTCCTCGGCCATGGCGGTGGCTATCCATTTCTTCGTTTGAGTTTAAGCCGCTTCCATCGTTTTGCACAAATAGGCGGCAAAATCTTGCATTGCTCAACCTGCCAAATCGTTTGTGGATCATTTCTTTGGGTCTCAAAAAATTTCTCCGGCCATTTCGTTCGAATGCAATCCTCGACCCGTAGGCGGGTAGGCCATTTTTCACCGGGGAAGAAATTAACATCATGGCCGCACCGTTCAAGCTCGCTCTAGTTGGTAAGTTTTCCTTGTTAGCGCCTCTATTGATGTTATCAGTAAATTTTTGTGAAGGGCTCTTGGCTTGAAGGGAAATGTGAAATCTCGTTATTGGATCCTGCATGGCATCTTTATCCACCCACTTGGAAGAGGATTATACGAGAATTTGGCTCATGATCTTGGTTTATTGATGGCCGAGAGCTGTGAGGGTGTTAGATAGTCATGGCTTTTCATGATTCGGAAGAAGAGTGTGTAGTTGTTAGAGTATGGGTCTCCTTGCCATTTTTACCTGTCCATTACATGAGATGCAAAGAGGCTCTGTATTAGATTCTTTGCTGCCATCGATGAAACCGGATCGATCGTGCCATGCATTTGCCGGTCAGGTGAAACTCTTTGTTCTTTAGAGTCCTCGTTGAGTATGACATTTAGGCCTCTGTTAGGCGGTTATGGATCGGCCGAAAAAGACAAACCGGATTCAAGCGTTATATTATCTTGAAAAGGTGCCTCGGTATTGTCTTTCTTGCAAAGCGTGTGGGCACTCACGATGACTGCTTTATATCAACAAACCCGAGTTGCGGAAAGCGGACCGTTCCGGCCCAGTTCAGCAAACTGTTGTTCCTGATGGTGAGGGTAACAAGACAAAGGCACCTATGAAGACTCAGTATGTTGAAGCCGATCACGAAGCCGAATGCGGCTGAACAACGAGCGCGCCTTGATTGTTACTCCAGGTTGTTCAAAATGTTCCTGCCACAGAGTGCGAAACCAGATGAAGCACCAAATGAAGTTTACTCTCTTGAAAACACCTTTGATTACCATTCTTTGATCTTCCTAACTTGCATTCTTTGAGATCCCTCCACCTAAACCGTCAGCTCTGCTTGATTGTGTGTGCCTCTCCTGAGCCCACGTGCAGTGACCTCGTTCCTGCTGTTACTAGTGCTGATTCTACGGCCATTCCTCCACCCTCTTGCGGCTCTTACTTGGTTGGTGGTGATCATGCCGCTCGTGTGGGAGCGACTTGAGTAGGTGACCTCGTTTATCGTGCGGCGCTTTGCTTGGGATCCTTATCGCCATCAAGGCGATTTTACATGACTCATCTTGGCGACCAGTCGATTCTTGTGATACATTTCCGGACATTACTTCTACGAAGTTTTGACACTCCATTATGCTCCATATGATCTTTGCTTGCCGATATGCACTCTCAATCACCAGATCCACTGATGTCACTGGAGGTATCTCCTGCGCTGACACTTGAAAGATGGGGTGGAGCGAGCCATCGGATCGGGGATTCTGACAAACTCACTGGTGATGGCGTTCGCATTGATGTCCTAGTATAGGCATTTGGACTCGAGAGATTATGGAAGAGGCAGGTCATCGCGAAATTGGGCGGGCAAAGAATTGTCACCTACGGAGGGTTTCTTTGAAGTCACTCCTCGGAAGGGCTTAGAGATGAACCATGAGCCCCTAAATGTAGATATTGATTTTATATTTTCATTGTACTTTTTCTTTTTATGCTTGTTTGTTGTTTTCATTTTTCTCTGGAGGTTTGGTTCATGTCCCCCTCCAGTATTTGTATTTTGTTTTTTGTTTTATCTACTGGTAGGGGTCACTTTAACTTAGCCCTCAGGTGGTTTTGATTAAAAAAAAAAAAGCACCCCAAAAGCCCTAAAGCCCACAAAACCCCAAAACCCTGGGCTGCAGAGGCCCCCAAACCCTAAACCCGAGGCCACAAGGCCCTAAACCATAAAACCCAAAACCTAGGCCGCAAAAACCTGAAACATAAACCCTAAACCCTAAAAACCACTAAACCCTAAGGAATAAACCCTGGGCCTGAGGCCCTGAACCCTGACCTAGCCCCTGACCACTGACCTGGCCCTAAACCCTGGCACTGCCGCAGGCCCTGGCCCTAAACCCTAAACCCTAAACCCTAAACCCCTAAACCCACAAACCCTAAACCCTGCAGGCCCTAAACCCTAAACCCCAAACCCTAAACCCCAAACCCCAGCCCTAAACCCTAGACCCTAGACCCCGGGCCCACCCTAAACCCCTAAACCCTAAACCCCACCCTGGGCCCCAAACCCTGAAACCCAGGTTGATTGGGCCCAACCCCTGAGCCCCCAGGCCTAAACCCTAAACCCTAAACCCTAAACCCTAAACAAAAAACCATAAACCCTAAACCCTAAAACCCTAGGCCCTAAACCCTAAACCCTAAGACCCTAAACCCTAAAGAACCCTAAACCCTAAACCCACAACCCTAAACCCACTAAACCCTAGAACCTAAAGCCTAAACCCTAAACTCCTAAACCCTAAAACCCTAAACCCAAGGCCTAAACCCTAAACCCTAAACCCTAAACCCTAAACCCTAAGGCCTAAAGCCTGAACCTAAACCCTAAAACCCTAAACCCTGAACCACTAAACCCTAAACCCCAAACCCAAAACCCCAAACCCTAAAACCCCCCCAAACCCTAAACCCTAAACCCTAAACCCCTCCTAAACCCTAAACCCCTGAGCCCAGGACCCTAAACCACTAAACCCTGGGCCACTAAACCCTAAACCCTGGGCCCTGAGGCCCTAAACCCTACCAGGCCTGCTAAACCTAAACCCTAAACCCTAAACCCTAAACCCTAAACCCTAAACCCTAGGCCACTAAACCCTAAACCCTGGAACCCTAAAACCCTAAACCCTAAACCCTAAACCCTAAACCCTAAAACCGAAAAACCCGAAAAACCAAAAGCCCTAAAACCCTAAAACTCCTAAACCCTAAACCTAAACCCTAAACCCTAAACCCTAAACCATAAACCCTGACCCTGAACCCACAACCCTAACCCCTAAACCCCTGGCCTAAACCCTAAACCCTAAACCCTAAACCCTAAAACCCTAAACCCTAAAACCCCAAACCTCAAACCCCAAACCCTAAACCCCTAAACCCTAAACCCCTAAACCCTAACACCCAAACGCTAAACACCAAAACCCTAAACCCCAAACCCTTAAACCCCAAACCCTAAAACCCTAAACCATAAAACCCTAACCCTAAACCCTAATCCCTAAACCCTAACCCCGAAACCCCAAACCCCGAAACCCTCAACCCCGAAACCCTAACCCCGAAACCCCAAACCCCTAACCCTTAACCCCTAAACCCTGGGCCCTAAACCCTAAACCCTAAACCATAGGCCCTAAACCCTAAGGCCCTGGGCCCTAGGCCCTGGAGCCTAAACCCTAAAACCCTAAACCCTAAACCCTAAAGCCCTAAACCCTAAACCCTGGGCCTAAAACCCTAACCTGAACCCACAAGGCCCCTAAACCCTAAACCTAACCTAAACCTCCTAAAGCCCCTAAACCCAAAAACCCTAGGCCCTAGGCCACAGGCCTAAACCCTAAACCCTGAACCCTAAACCCTAAGCCCAAAAGACCCTAAACCCTAAGGCCCTAAGCCACTGACCCCGGACCCTAAAAGGCCAAACCCTAAAAAGGCCAGACCCTAAAAAAACCCCAGGAACTAAAAAACCCCAAACCCTGAGGCCCTGGGCCACTGAACCCAAACCCTGAGCCCTGAGGCCCTAGGCCCTGGAACCCTAAACCCTAAAAACCCTGAAACACTAAAACCCTAAGCCCTGAAACCCTGGGCCACTAAACCCTGAACCCCTGAGGCCTGGGCCACCAACCCTGACCCTAGGCCCTGACCCTGAGCCACTGACCCAGCCCCTGGCCTAAACCCTGACCCTAAGCCACTGACCCTTGGCCTGACAGCCCAAGCCATTAACCCTAAACCCTAAACCCTAAACCCTAAACCCTAAGAATTAGGGTTGTACAATAATTTTATAACCCCGTGCAACTCTAATTCTGGTTAAAATCCAAATTTTGTAAAATGCTGTGAGCACCATATAACATAATTTCTTTTTTTATATTTACATAAGCAATGTAATGAGCCTTTATCTTAAATAAATAAAAAAGGTTTCAAATTAAGAAACAAAAATTATTATAATTCAATGAGACATTTCAATAATTGCAATGCGTCAAACAAATTCCCACTAAAATACATTGAAGAGAATTCTCGTTAAGTAATCATCGACACAAAAATTAAGCGATTTTAAGACAAATGAAATAACAATTATACCTCGTAATTGAAGTTTTGCACTAAGAAGCAATGGTGAAGCTAAGTTGAGCTAAACGTTGAAAAGAAAGAAAGAGACAAGAAAATTATGGGTTTTGATTTCCACTTTTCAAAAGTAGCGACTTGTCACGGGCAGCTCAAATTTGTTGAAAACGGAGGCTAAATTGGCACGCATGGGTGTGCGAGATGCACTCCAAATAGAGTGCGCTCAATAATAGGTTGCTTCTGCACAACTAGCCGGTTGTGGTGTGCTCAACAAGTGAACAAAGACTAACCCAATTTAGATTTCTCTGATTGGAAATCGCCTAAGAATTCTGTGCTTTTGCATTCAAGTCAGTAGGAGATATTTGGGTAACTTGCACCCACTTGCCTTAAAGCTTCATGAGCTGGGCATCCAACTCTATAAATGGGCCTAGCACACTACCATTTGCACAACATACAACACCATACCCGATTTTACACATTCAACACACACAACTCAAGTTCTTGTAAAAACTCTCTTTTATTTCTCTTTGTGAGTAATAAAATGCTCTTTGGCCATATTGGTTTCTCTTCTCTCTAACATTTTTGTAAGCATCCGTACTTAGCTGGCTTTGAGAAGATCAAAAAGCTTACTTAGTAACTTTTGTGCTAGAAGTTGTCTAAGTGCACTTGCAAGTTCTTTCGCATAAAATCTCATCAAGTGACACGCCGTTAGCTGTTAAGTTAAGCCCAGAAAGGGGAGGCATGTATTAAAATAAAACAATCACTCTACTATTATGCTATTATGACAAAAATTGGGAGGTTTATGTCAATTATCCCATATGTTTATTTTCACCACATACAATTTGCAAAACTCGTTTTGGTTTATCTTAGTAATCTCTTGGTGTGTCATTTTCATTTCATTTTTTTGGGTAGGGTAATTGTTCACCTCCTGTGTGTGGTTCTATATAGTCTTGATTTGGTTAAAAATCTTAGACTTTAGTAAAATTTAAAGAGTTATTAAGCTATATAGTATAATGTCATTGCACTATTAAACTATATGGCTTAATAATTTTCTACCGACCATTACCCTATTAAATCATACGACTTAATAGTTTTTTGGACTTTAACAGAAATCTAGATTCTAGATTGGTATATTTATATATATTATATATATTTTGATAGTGGTGTATAATTAATGTTATGTGAAAAAATTTTCCACATGGCTAAATTGATTAAGTGGGGAAGGTGTTAAGACGTGTGAAATTAGTATGTACTAGTTTGATTGGAATGTAAATGAGAATCATGAGATTTAGAATAAATGCTACATTGAACTTTTGTTTTATAATGATATGATTAGTAGTTATTTAATAAGAAATAATATGTAATTAAATCTTAAATTAGTGTATGACATAAAATAAAGTTCAATACGAATAAATCACCATTAGATTAATCCAAATTTAGTGACATCCTCCTTTAACAAAAGAAATGATGTCTTCCCGTTAAAGGACTATAAATATAGAGAGAATGATTGGTTTTTAACTTTAAACAATAATCAGTAACCTTCTTTGGTAACCTTATTTTAATTTTGCTGGTTCTTTTTTTTTGTTATTCGGATGTGTGTGCTATTGTGATTTTGTACATAATACTGTTTGCACTCCTCGATTGTTACTTGTACTCCGTGTGACAATTTAATTTTGGACAAGTGCAAGACACATTCAAAGCAAAACATCCAAGAGTCTCTCTTATCCTATCTTGTTTTCTCTTTGAACTCGACTTTTTATTTTTATTTTTTCTGATTCATTCCTCTTATTGATCTAGTAGATTTTGTTTGAAACAAATAAAGAAGTAAGCTTTGTCAAAAGAAACAATGATCTCGTTGAATAAAAAGGAAATATAAAATAGTTTCATAAAACAATGGTAAAAATCAAAATTGTTACCTTCCATAATTGTGATGATGATGTGGTTGCACTATACAATTTCAATGCTCATAAAACCCAGAATATTATGATTATTACCACAAACATTACACTCTACAGTAATAGAATTGAGCTAGAGAAATTGCGGTAAGGGCATTATTTTCAACAAACATTAGTGAATTGAATGACAATGTATCTATATATAATATAAAGGTAAAGTAAAACATTTTATTTACCCTCTTTACATCAAGAAACCATAATTCATCACTTGAGTTCCCAGTTATGGCTAGAAGTCGAACAATTCAAGCATTTGATTTAATTGTACATGAATGAGCGGGATTTTGGTAGTTAGCAAAATGAAGTTCCATAATTGACTAGAGTGTGCATGAGAGGATTCCATCTATCACATATGATCCACTTTGCCTCGCAAATTCTTTAATGAAATTGGTGGTGCGGATGCACCGTTCTTTCTAGAAGAATCTAATGGTGGAAAAATGCTCGTGGACGACAACTTTTCTAGAACCCGGAGGTTTTGTAAACAACAAAACTGGCTCAAAAGGATCCTACAACTCAATAGTTTCGTGTTCAAAATGATGCATCACTAATATCTCAACAAAGCAATGACAAAGCATAATAAGAGTTCATTATTATTTTCATGTGTAGACAAGTCATCAATCCACTATACAAATGATATAGTAGCAGTTAAATATCAAAAGTAATAAATAGGGTTCACATGTGGGGTAAGAGAGGCAAGGTATTCTGATTAGTATGTAGAAAGCTAGATGTACTAATTTATGGAGCCATCCATGCGGCACATGTCGGCACCTGAACTCTTGCTTAGTGCTTGTTGGAGGAATTGTAACTAGGTTGGATTCTTTGAATGGCTAATTAAGATTGAAGTAGGTCGCATGTGTGGTACGACTATTGGCAAGGTCATCGAGTCCATAAATTCATCCTCACACAGAACCAAACTTCCAAGATAAATATATGAACCCGGAAGTGCCAAGCTATCTTGATGAGCTCAACTTCATGTAAACAATTGAACTAAATAGAATTATCCTAAGATATTTTGAGTGTTTTATTTAGAATGAGACTTCTTGACCTTGTTTTTGTGGATTTATTGCCCCATCAATCTTTCCTCGTTTTAGTGGATTCATAGTCCCATCGATCCTTGTACATATCTCAAATAGTTCTTAATATAATCTTGTGTTTCTAAGCAAAAAAATAACAAGATTGTCGACCAAACATAGTAGGAAATTTTTAAAAGAAAACGGCAAAAAACAAAAAGAGCAAGAAGTGTCACTCAACCCAATATCAATAGACCCACATCAACAACTAGGTCCAAATGAAGACACCATATGATTAAAAATTTTGGTAGACAATAGAGTTAAAATATCCCCACCAATGATGCACCCATAGTATTCACCATAAAGAAAATTTCTCGTCTTCTATTGTTAGTATAAAATAGTTACTACACAAGTTCTATCTTTAGAAAGAATGAAAACTATTAATAGCATTCAAATAAAAATAAAAATGATGCAATCAATAGCATAAACATACTTCATACTCCATTTGGATCCTTTGTAGGCTAACTTCATTATCCATAACATCTCCTGCTTTTCTTCTCTTTTTGCAAAAGCCTACGTGCTAAAGTTATGAGCACTCCAAGCAAATAAAGAAATTGGCATAATCGGAGAAATCAAAATAGAATGCAACTTACATTAAAAAATAAAAATACAATGCAACTTCAATTAAAAAGGACACCTTCATCAAAGCCTTGGTATAGTCTTCGCTTGGTCAAGGTTGCATTTGACCTAAGAAGAGTATGTCGAAAGAAAATCGATGAAAAATGACATCATTACATTTGCATACACAAGCACCAAAACAATGTGCAATAAGAACACACATCACATCAATAAACAACAAACCGTTTATCCACTAAATAAAATTAAAATAATAAAATACGATAGCCAAAACAAATAAAAAATAATTATATAGCATAGACTATTCAAAAGTTAGTCTTGAATGAAATAACCTAGTATGAAATTATCCTCTCTCAAATTTTGTCAATCTTTCATGAGAATGAAAGAGTACAAGATATCAAAATGGAGAGGACATGAGGAAATCAAGCTTGTGGTAACAAATTTTTCATTGGGGATCCTAAGTGCTCTTCCACAGTAAAACAAAGTCCACACTCCATAGTGAGGCAAAAATGCACACACACACACACACATATAAAAAGAACATAATAATGCTCACATAGTCAGCACTCCATGATGAGGCATAAAATACACAATAAAAAAATAGAGTGAAGCTAACCCAATGAAGCTTTTAAATTATTGTTCATTATTTTCTGTCTTTTCACCTAAACAAAACATCAACCAACATTAGGATAATTCTTATAATACCCAGTAGGAACTCTTGCTCAACTTTGGTAAAACAAATAAATAAATCAAAAAGTTTTCCATCTATTAAGTTTCAAATCCAAGCCATCTCCATTACATGCCTTCTCATGTGGAGTGCAGTGAGCTTTCTCCCTCGACTTAAATACATTGTAAAGAATTTAGAGCTGGAATCATTAACTCGTGGTGGAGGTTGTAGTAATAAAGATAGTTAAAAAGCTATCATTCTCCGATCCATAATGCTAAAATGAAAAGAAATTGCAACATATATACTCATGCATAGAAAATGCACAAAAATATAGGTGTAAAGTTTGAATTTATACAATCACCTAGCCATGCCAAATCATTATTTGTATAAAGGAAACAATATTCAATTTCTTTGCCTTTCTATTTATGGTTGTTATTTATTAAAATCCTAATGAAATGAAAAAAAATCTATCAACGTAATTTAAAAACATGATTACTATAAGAATAACAATAGTTGGTTTAAGAAATGATAGCGTTGCTACATTACATGCTTGAGTAAATCACAAGCCTAAATAGCAGGTGCATGTCAAACTTGTGTAGGCATGAGAAAGAAGTGGTATAATTTAAAAGGAACCAACTTTGTCAATTGATTATGAAGTTTACTATTTTGATAAACTCAAAATATGGATAAGCAATTTGATGATTATATATATGTCAAATTGTTGTATGAATGGTTTTTACTAAATTATACACAAGAATTTATCCAACAAAATGCTATCTATATTTGGGTGAGTAATAAGACTAACTTTGCAAATGCCGCAATATAGGTTTTTGCCATCGTTCACGTTGGCCATGAATAGAAAATTCATAAAATGTAATGCAAGTAAGATTCACAACACAAGCATAAACATACTCCACAAATTGGTTTACAAATTTATTAATTGGTGCACCAAATTGTGTCCTTGATTAACTAGACAAAACCTATGGAACTTAAAACCAAATAAATAAATAAATTACTAATTAATATAATATTAATGGTCATTTTGCAAGATTGTTCAAATATCAAGTAATGGAAGCCTAGATTCACAACAATTCTTGGCACATTTAATATCAAATTTCAAAACTCTCGCTAAAACAATTATGATAATACCTCCTTTCAAAAAATGCACACTCTTTTCTTTCTTTTTTAATTTTTAAAGGATTACATCAACAATGTCTAAATCCTCTCCTCACTCATGCCAGTGGTTTTAACTCTGAGGACCTCTTGTCTTACCATGATAAATATTACAGTTGAATAAATGAACCATAAAAAAAAACTTCAAAAATTTAAAACTTTTCCACCAAAAGATTCATCTCCAAAGGATTATAATTTCATCAACCCATTGATGTAACATTTAAATCATACCTTGTCTTTCTAATAGTTATAAACGGATGGGAAGACTCGAATGATTCTGAGCTTACAATGCCTATAATTCATGCAGACGAGAATACATAAGAAGAATCATAACAAATTATTGTATTTTTTTCAAATCAATCAAACAAAGCAACATGATTTTAGTATTTTAAATATCATGAGTTCTTAATGAAGGTAAGATGATTTATAAAAACTCAAATAAAGGTAGCTACATAAACAACTAAATCAAGGAAAGCGTTAAACAATATCAAAATTACAAGAAATAAAAATGGAATTGACTCTTGAAACCCTCTTCATCTAAATGCAGTTGAAGCAAAATCACAAAGGACAAACGGTTGTAAACTTCTTTTTTCAAATTAATTCTAACATATCTACTTATGTTTTACAACTAACTCACGGACAAACAACATTTTTATCTTTCAAAGACCCCAAAACAATAAAACACATGAAGACACCAAGTAGGATTGCTTGAAGACAAAGTATGTTATATAAATGTAGCATGTATATAGCTAGT
>JAUJEF010000732.1:0-24000 GCA_030444885.1 Citrus sp. QX-2021
TTGGAGGGTGGGGCTGGCCAACTTCGTCCGCCGGACTCGGAATGGCGCGAGTCTTTCCGAGGCACCTCCGTGTGCCCAAAATAGGCCGTGGGCAGAGCCGCGCCCAAAAATACCCGCCCGAAGGCCGGGGCGCCAAGTTCGTCCAGCGGAAAAAGGCCACAAAAACGGGTGGGCTATAGCCTTGAGGGGTGGGGCTGGCCAACTTCGTCCGCCGGACTCAGAATGGTGCGAGACTTTGCGAGGGGCCTCCGTGCACCAAAAATAGGCCGCGGGCGCAGACGCGCCGAAAAATAACTGCCCGAAGGCCGGGGCGCCAAGTTCATCCAGCGGAAAAAGTCCACAAAAATGGGTGGGCTATAGCCTTGGGAGGTGGGGCTGGCCAACTTCGCCCGCCGGACTAGGAAAGGCGCGAGACTTTACGAGGGGCCTCCGTACGCAAAAATAGGCCGCGATCACAGCCGCGCCCAAAAATAACCGCCCGAAGGCCGGGGCGCCAAGTTCGTCCCGCGGAAAAAGGCCACAAAACGGGTGGGCTATAGCCTTGGGAGGTGGGCTGGCCGACTTCGTCCGCCGGACTCGGAATGGCGCGAGACTTTGTAAGGGGCCTCCGTGTGCCAAAAATAGGCCGCGGGCACAGCCGCGCCCAAAAATAACCGCCCGAAGGCCGTGGCGCCAAGTTCGTCCAGCGGAAAAAGGCCACAAAAACGGGTGGGCTATAGCCTTGGGGGGTGGGGCTGGCCTACTTCGTCGGCCGGACTTGGAATGGCGCGAGACTTTGCGAGGGCCCTCCGTGTTCCAAAAATATGCCGCGGGCTCAGCCGCGCCCAAAAATTCCCGCCTGAAGGCCGGGGCGCCAAGTTCGTCCAGCGGAAAAAGGCCAAAAAAACGGGTGGGATATAGCCTCGAGAGGTGGGGCTGGCCTACTTCGTCTGCCGGACTCGGAATGGCGCGAGACATTGCGAGGGGCCTCCGTGTGCCAAAAATAGGCTGCGGGCGCAGCCGCGACAAAAAATAACCACCTGAATGCCGGGCGCCAAGTTCGTCCAGCGGAAAAAGGCCACAAAAACGGGTGGGCTATAGCCTTGGGGGGTGGGGCTGGCCAACTTCGTCCGCCGGACTCGGAATGGCGCGAGACTTTGCGAGGGGCCTCCGTGTACCAAAAATAAGCCGCGGACGCAGCCGCGTCCTAAAATAACCATCCGAGGGCCGGGGCGCCAAGTTCGTCCAGCGGAAAAAGGCCACAAAAACGGGTGGGCTATAGCCTTGGCGGGTGGGGCTGGCCAACTTCGTCCGCCGGACTCGGAATGGCGCGAGACTTTGCGAGGGCCCTCCGTCTACCAAAAATAGGCTGCGGGCACAGCCGCGCCCAAAAATAACCGCCCTGAAGGCCGGGGTGCCAAGTTTGTCCAGCGGAACAAGGCCACAAAAACGGGTGGGCTATAGCCTTGGGGGGTGGGGCTGGCCAACTTCGTCCGCCGGACTCGGAATGGCGCTAGACTTTGCGAGGGGTGTCCGTATGCAAAAAATAGGCCGTGGGCACAACCGCGCCCAAAAATAACCGCCCAAAGGCCGGGGCGCCAAGATCGTCCAGCGGAAAAAGGCCACAAAAACGGGTGGGCTATAGTCTTGGGAGGTGGGCTGGCCGACTTCGTCCGCCGGACTCGGAATGGCGCGAGACTTTATGAGGGGCCTCCGTTTGCCAAAAACAGGGCGCGGGCACAGCCGCACCCAAAAATAACCGCCCGAAGGCCGTGGCGCCAAGTTCGTCCAGCGGAAAAAGGCCACAAAAACGGGTGGGCTATAGCCTTGGGGGGTGGGGCTGGCCAACTTCGTCCGCCGGACTCGGAATGGTGCGAGACTTTGTGACTGGCCTCCGGGTGAAAAAAATAGGCCGCGGGCACAGCCGTACCCAAAAATAACCGCCCGAAGGCCGGGTCGCCAAGTTCGTCCAGCGCAAAAAGGCCACAAAAACGGGTGGGCTATAGCCTTGGGCGGTGGGGCTGGCCAACTTCGTCTGCCGGACTCGGAATGGCGTAAGACTTTGCGAGGGGTGTCCGTATGCCAAAAATAGGCCGCGGGCACAGCCGCGCCCAAAAATAACGGCCCGAAGGCCGTGGCGCCAAGTTCGTCCAGCAGAAAAGGGCCACAAAAACGGGTGGGCTATAGCCTTGGGGGGTGGGGCTGGCCAACTTCGTCCGCCGGACTCGGAATGGCGCAAGACATTGCGAGGGGCCTCCGTGTGCCAAAAATAAGCTGTGGGCGCAGCCGCAACCAAAAATGACCACCTGAATGCCGGGGCACCAAGTTCGTCCAGCGGAAAAAGGCCACAAAAACGGGTGGGCTATAGCCTTGGGGGGTGGGGCTGGCCAACTTCGTCCGCCGGACTCGGAATGGCGCGAGGCTTTGCGATGCGCCTCCGTGTACCAAAAATAGGCCGCGGAAGCAGCCGCGTCCTAAAATAACCGCCTGAAGGCCGGGGCGCCAACTTCGTCCAGCGGAAAAAGGCCACAAAAACGGGTGGGCTATAGCCTTGGCGGGTGCGGCTGGCCAACTTTGTCCGCCGGACCCGGAATGGTGCGAGACTTTACGAGGGCCCTCCGTGTACCAAAAATAGTCTGCAGGCACAGCCGCGCCCAAAAATAACCGCCCTGAAGGCCGGGGTGCCAAGTTCGTCCAGCGGAAAAAGGCCACAAAACGGGTGGGCTATAGCCTTGGGGGGTGGGGCTGGCCAACTTCGTCCGCCGGACTCGGAATGGTGCGAGACTTTGTGACTGGCCTCCGGGTGAAAAAAATAGGCCGCGGGCACAGCCGTACCCAAAAATAACCGCCCGAAGGCCGGGTCGCCAAGTTCGTCCAGCGCAAAAAGGCCACAAAAACGGGTGGGCTATAGCCTTGGGCGGTGGGGCTGGCCAACTTCGTCCGCCGGACTCGGAATGGCGTAAGACTTTACGAGGGGTGTCCGTATACCAAAAATAGGCCGCGGGCACAGCCGCGCCCAAAAATAACGGCCCGAAGGCCGTGGCGCCAAGTTCGTCCAGCAGAAAAGGGCCACAAAAACGGGTGGGCTATAGCCTTGGGGGGTGGGGCTGGCCAACTTCGTCCGCCGGACTCGGAATGGCGCAAGACATTGCGAGGGGCCTCCGTGTGCCAAAAATAAGCTGTGGGCACAGCCGCAACCAAAAATGACCACCTGAATGCCGGGGCGCCAAGTTCGTCCAGCGGAAAAAGGCCACAAAAACGGGTGGGCTATAGCCTTGGGGGGTGGGGCTGGCCAACTTCGTCCGCCGGACTCGGAATGGCGCGAGGCTTTGCGATGCGCCTCCGTGTACCAAAAATAGGCCGCGGACAAAGCCGCGTCCTAAAATAACCACCTGAAGGCCGGGGCGCCAACTTCGTCCAGCGGAAAAAGGCCACAAAAACGGGTGGGCTATAGCCTTGGCGGGTGGGGCTGGCCAACTTTGTCCGCCGGACCCGGAATGGTGCGAGACTTTACGAGGGCCCTCCGTGTACCAAAAATAGGCTGCAGGCACAGCCGCGCCCAAAAATAACCGCCCTGAAGGCCGGGGTGCCAAGTTCGTCCAGCGGAAAAAGGCCACAAAACGGGTGGGCTATAGCCTTGGCGGGTGGGGCTGGCCAACTTCGTCCGCCGGACTCGGAATGGTGCGAGACTTTGCGAGGGCCCTCCGTCTACCAAAAATAGGCTGCGGGAACAGCCGCGCCCAAAAATAACTGCCCGAAGGCCGGGGTGCCAAGTTCGTCCAGCGGAAAAAGGCCACAAAAACAGGTGGGCTATAGCCGTGGGGGGTGGGGCTGGCCAACTTCGTCCGCCGGACTCGGAATGGCGCGACACTTTTTGACTGGCCTCCGTGTGCCAAAAATAGGCTGCGGGCACAGCCGTACCCAAAAATAACCGCCCGAAGGCCGGGGCGCGAAGTTCGTCCAGCGGAAAAAGGCCACAAAAACGGGTGGGCTATAGCCTTGGGGGGTGGGGCTGGCCCACTTCGTCCGCCGGACTGGGAATGGCGCAAGACTTTGCGAGGGGTGTCCGTATGCCAAAAATAGGCCACGGACACAGCCGCGCCCAAAAATAACAGCCCGAAGGCCGGGGCTCCAATTTCGTTCAGCGGAAAAAGGCCACAAAAACGGGTGGGGTATAGCCTTTGGAGGTGGGGCTGGCCAACTTCGTCCGCCGGACTCGGAATGGCGGGAGACTTTGCGAGGGGCCTCCGTACGCCAAAAATAGGCCACGGGCAGGGCCGCGCCCAAAAATAAACCCCCGAAGGCCGTGGCGCCAAGTTCGTCCAGCGGAAAATGGCCACAAAAACGGGTGGGCTATAGCCTTGGGGGTTGGGGCTGGCCAACTTCATCCGTCGGACTCGGAATGGCGCGAGACTTTGCGAGGGGCCTCTGTGTGCCAAAAATAGGCCGCGCGCACAACCGCGCCCAAAAATAACCGCCCGAAGGATGGGGCGCCAAGTTCGTCCAGCGGAAAAAGGCCACAAAAACGGGTGGGTTATATAGCCTTGGGGGGTGGGGCTGGCCAACTTCGTCCGCTGGACTCGGAATGGCGCGAGACTTTACGAGGGGCCTCCGTGTGCAAAAAATAGGCTGCGTGCACAGCCGCGCCAAAAAATAACCGACCGAAGGCCGGGGCGCCAATTTCGTCCAGCGGAAAAAGGCCACAAAAACGGGTGGGCTATAGCCTTGGGAGGTGGGGCTGGCCAACTTCGTCCGCCGGATTCGGAATGGCGCGAGACTTTGCGAGGGGCCTCCGTGTGCCAAAAATAGGCCGCGGGCACAGCCGCGCCCAAAAATAACCGCCCGAAGGCCGGGGCGCCAAGTTCGTCCAGCGGAAAAAGGCCACAAAAACGGGTGGGCTATAGCCTTGGGAGGTGGGGCTGGCCAATTTCGTCCGCCGGACTCGGAATGGCGCGAGACTTTGCGAGGGGCCTCTGTGTGCCAAAAATAGGCCGCGGGCACAGCCGTGCCCAAAAATAACCGCCCGAAGGCCGGGGCGCCAAGTTCGTCCAGCGGAAAAAGGCCACAAAAACGGGTGGGCTATAGCCTTGGGGGGTGGGGCTGGCCAGCTTCGTCCGCCGGTCTCGGAATGGCGCGAGACTTTGCGACGGCCCACCGTGTGCCTAAAATAGGCCTTGGAAGTTCGTCCGCCGTACTCGGAATGGGGCGAGACTTTGCGAGGGGCCTCGGAGTACTAAAAATAAGCCGCGGCCAAAGCCACGCCCAAAAAGAAGAGCCCGAAGGTCGTGGTGCCAAAACCCCCCAGCAGAAAAATGGCCAAAAAACGGGTGGGCTATAGCCTTGGTGGGGGGCGCGGGCGACGTTCGTCCGCCGGACTCGGAATGGGGCGAGACTTTGCGAGGGGCCTCGGGGTGCTAAAAATAAGCCGCGGGCAAAGCCACGCCCAAAAATAAGCGCCCGAAGGTCGTGGTGCCAAAACCCCCCAACGGAAAAATGGCCAAAAAACGGGTGGGTATAGCCTTGGTGGGGGGCGCGGGCGAAGTTCGTCCGCTGGACTCCGAATGGGGCGAGACTTTGCGAGGGGCCTCGGGTGCCAAAAATAAGCCGTGGGCAAAGCCTCGCCCAAAAATAAGCACCCGAAGGACGTGGTGCCAAAACCCCCCAGCGGAAAAGTGGCCAAAAAACGGGGTGGGCTATAGCCTTATGGGGGTGCGGGCGAAGTTCGTCCGCCGGACTCGGAATGGGGCGAGACTTTATGAGGGGCCTCGGGGTGCCAAAACTAAGCCGCGGGCAAAGCCGCGCCCAAAAAGAAGCACCCGAAGGTCGTGGTGCCAAAACCCCCCAGCAGAAAAATGGCCAAAAAACGGGTGGGCTATAGCCTTGGGTGGAGGGGCTGGCCAACTTCGTCCGCCGGACTTGGAATGGGGTGAGACTTTGCGAGCGGCCTCCGCATACCAAAAATAGGCCACGGGCACAGCCGCGCCCAAAAATAACCGCCCGAAGGCCGGGGCGCCAAGTTCGTCCAGCGGAAAAATGGCCAAAAAACGGGTGGGCTATAGCCTTGGGGGGAGGGGCTGGCCCACTTCGTCCGCCGGACTCTGAATGGGGCGAGACTTTGTGAGTGGCCTCGGCGTACCAAAAATAGGCCGCGGGCACAGCCGCGCCCAAAAATAACCCCCCGAAGGTCGGCGCGCCCAAACCCCCCAGCGGAAAAATGGCCAAAAAACAGGTGGGCTATAGCCTTGGGGGGAGGGGCTGGCCAACCTCGTCCGCCGGACTCGGAAGGGGGCGAGAGTTTGCGAGCGGCCTCCGTGTTCCAAAAATAGGCCGTGGGCACAGCCGCGCCCAAAAATAACCGCCCGAAGGCCGGGGCGCCAAGTTCGTCCTGCGGAAAAATGGCCAAAAAACGGGTGGGCTATAGCCTTGGGGGGAGGGGCTGGCCTATTTCGTCCGCCGGACTCGGAATGGGGGAAGACTTTGCGAGTGGCCTCCGCGTGCCAAAAATATGGCCGCGGGCACAGCCGCGTCCAAAAATAACCGCCCGAAGGTCAGCGCGCCCAAACCCTCCAGCGGAAAAATGGCCAATAAACGGGCGGGCTATAGCCTTGGGGGGAGGGGCTGGCCAACTTCGTCCGCCGGACTCGGAATGGGACGAGACTTTACGAACCGCCTCCGCGTACCAAAAATAGGCCGCGGGCACAACCACGACCAAAAATAACCGACCGAAGGGCGGGGCGCAAAGTTCGTCCAGCGGAAAAATGGCCAAAAAACGGGTGGGCTATAGCCTTGGGGGGAGGGGCTGGCCAACTTCGTCCGCCGGAATCGGAATGGGGCGAGACTTTACGAGCGGCCACCGCGTACCATAGATAGGCCGCGGGCACAGCCGTGCCCAATAATAACCACCCGAAGGCCGGGGCGCCAAGTTCGTCCAGCGGAAAAATGGACAAAAAACGGGTGGGCTATAGCCTTGGGCGGAGGGGCTGGCCCACTTCGTCCGCCGGACTCGGAATGGGGCGAGACTTTCCGAGCGGCCTACGCGTGCCAAAAATAGGCCGCGGGCACAGCCGCGCCCAAAAATAACCGCCCGAAGGCCGGGGTGCCAAGTTCGTCCAGCGGAAAAATGGGCAAAAAACGGGTGGGATATAGGCTTGGGGGGAGGGGTTGGCCAACTTCGTCCGCCGGACTCGGAATGGGGTGAGGCTTTGCGAGCGGCCTCCGCGTGCCAAAAATATGGCCGCGGGCACAGCCGCGCCCAAAGATAACCGCCCGAAGGTCGGCGCGCCCAAACCCCCCAGCGGAAAAACGGCCAATAAACGGGCGGGCTATAGCCTTGGGGGGAGGGGCTGGCCAACTTCGTCCGCCGGACTCGGAATGGGGAGTTATTTTGCGAGCGGCCTCCGAGTGCCAAAAATAGGTCGCGGGCACAGCCGCGCCCAAAAATAACTGCCCGACGGCCGGGGCGCCAAGTTCGTCCTGCGGAAAAATGGCCAAAAAACGGGTGGGCTATAGCCTTGGGGGGAGGGCCTGGCCGACTTCGTCCGCCGGACTCGGAATGGGGCGAGACTTTGCGAGCGGTCTTCGCGTGCCAAAAATAGGCAATGGGCACAGCCACGCCCAAAAATAACCACCCCAAGGTCGGCGCGCCAGAACCCCCCAGCGGAAAAATGGCCAAAAAACGGGTGGGCTATACCTTGGGGGGAGGGGCTGGCCAACTTTGTCCGCCGGACTCGGAATGGGATGAGACTTTCCGAGCGGCCACCGCGTGCCCAAAATAGACCGCGGGCACAGCCGCGCGCAAAAATAACCACCCGAAGGCCGGGACGCCAAGTTCGTCCAGCGGAAAAATGGCCAAAAAACGGGTGGGCAATAGCCTTGGGGGGAGGGGCTGGCCCACTTCGTCCGCCGGACTCGGAATGGGGCAAGACTTTGCGAGCGGCCTCCGCGTGCCAAAAATAGGCCGCGGGCGCAGACGCGCCCAAAAATAACTGCCCGAAGGTCGGCGCGCCCAAACCCCCCAGCGGAAAAATGGCCAAAAAACGGGTGGGCTATAGCCTTGGGGGGAGGGGCTGGCCAACTTCGTCCGCCGAACTCGAAATGGGGCGAGACTTTGCGTGCGGCCTCCGCGTTCCAAAAATAGGGCGCGGGCACAGCCGCGCCCAAAAATAACCCCCCGAAGGTCGTTGCACCCAAACTCCCCAGCGGAAAAATGGCCAAAAAACGGGTGGGCTATAGCCTTGGGGGGAGGGGCTGTCCAACTTCGTCCGCCGGGCTCGTAATGGGACAAGACTTTTCGAGTGGCCTCCTCGTGCTAAAAATAGGCTACGGGCACAGCCGTGCCCAAAAATAACCGCCCGGAGGCCGGGCCGCCAAGTTCGTCCAGCGGAAAAATGGCCAAAAAACGGGTGGGCTATAGCCTTGGGGGGAGGGGCTGGCCAACTTCGTCCGCCGGACTCGGAAAGGGGCGAGACTTTGCGAGCGGCCTCCGCGCGCCAAAAACAGGCCAAGGGCCCAGCCGCGCCCAAAAATAACTGCCCGAAGGCTGGGGCGCCAAGTTCGCCCAGCGGAAAAATGGCCAAAAAACGGGTGGGCTATAGCCTTGGCGGGAGGGGCTGGCCGACTTCGTCCGCCGGACTCGGAATGTGGTGAGACTTTGCGAGCGGCCTCCGCGTACCAAAAATAGGCCGCGGGCACAGCCATGTCAAAAAATAACCCCCCGAAGGACGGGGCGCCAAGTTCCTCCAGTGGAAAAATGGCCAAAAAACGGGTGGGCTATAGCCTTGGGGGGAGGGGCAGGCCAACTTCGTCCGCCGGACTCGGAATGGGGTGAGAATTTGTGAGCGACCTCCGCGTGCCAAAATTAGGCAGCGGGCACAGCCGCGTCCAAAACTAACTGCCCAAAAGCCGGGGCGCCAAGTTCGTCCAGCGGAAAAATGGCCAAAAAACGGGTGGGCTATAGCCTTCGGGGGAGGGGCTGGCCAACTCCGTCCGCCGGACTCGGAATGGTGCGAGACTTTGCGAGGGGCCTCCGTGTGCCAAAAATAGGCCGTGGGCACAGCCGCGCCCAAAAATAACCGCCCGAAAGCCGGGGGCCAAGTTCGTCCAGCGGAAAAAGGCCACAAAAATGGGTGGGCTATAGCCTTGGGAGGTGGGGCTGGCCAACTTCGTCCGCCGGACTCGGAATGGCGTGAGACTTTGCGAGGGGCCTCCGTGTGCCAGAAATAGGCCGCGGGCACAGCCGCACCCAAAAATAACCGCCCGAAGGCCGGGGGCCAAGTTCGTCCAGCGGGCCCAAAAATAACCGCCCGAAAGCCGGGGGCCATGTTCGTCCAGCGGAAAAAGGCCACAAAAACGGGTGGGCTATAGCCTTGGGGGGTGGGGCTGGCCAACTTCGTCCGCCGGACTCGGAATGGCGTGAGACTTTGCGAGGGGCCTCCGTGTGCCAGAAATAGGCCGCGGGCACAGCCGCGCCAAAAAATAACCGCCCAAAGGCCGGGGGCCAAGTTCGTCCAGCGGAAAAAGGCCACAAAAACGGGTGGGCTATAGCCTTGGGAGGTGGGGCTGGCCAACTTCGTCCGCCGGACTCGGAACGGCGTGAGACTTTGCGAGGGGCCTCCATGTGCCAAAAATAGGCAGCGGCCACAGCCGCACACAAAAATAACCGACGAAGGCCGGGTCGCCAAGTTCGTCCAGCGGAAAAAGGCCACAAAAACGGGTGGGCTATAGCCTTGGGAGGTGGGGCTAGCCAACTTCGTCCGCCGGACTCGGAATGGTGTGAGACTTTGCGAGGGGCCTCCGTGTGCCACAAATAGGCCGCGGGCACAGCCGCGCCCAAAAATAACCGCCCGAAGGCCGGGGCACCAAGTTCGTCCAGCGGAAAAAGGCCACAAAAACGGGTGGGCTATAGCCTTGGTGGGTGGGGCTGGCCAACTTTGTCCGCCGGACTCGGAATGGGGAGAGACTTTGCGAGGGCCCCCCGTGAGCCACAAATAGGCCGCGGACACAGCCACATCCAAAAATAACCGCCCGAAGGCCGGGGCGCCAATTTCGTCCAGCGGAAAAAGGCCACAAAAACGGATGGGCTATTGCCTTGGGGGGTGGGGCTGGCCAACTTCGTCCGCCGGACTCAGAATGGCGCGAGACTTTGCGAGGGCCCTCCGTGTGCCGAAAATAGGCCGCGGGCACAGCCGCGTCCAAAAATAACTGCCCGAAGGCCGGGGCGCCAAGTTCGTCCAGCGAAAAAAGGCCACAAAAACGGGTGGGCTATAGCCTTGGGGGGTGGGGCTGGCCAACTTCGTCCGCCGGACTCGGAATGGCGCGAGACTTTACGAGGGGCCTCCGTGTTCCAAAAATAGGCCACGGGTACAGCCGGGCCCAAAAATAACCGCCCGAAGGCCGGGGCGCCAACTTCGTCCAGCGGAAAAAGGCCACAAAAACGGGTGGGCTATAGCCTTGGGGGGTGGGGCTGGCCAACTTCGTCCGCCGGACTCGGAATTGCGTGAGACTTTGTGAGGGCCCTCCGTGTGCCAAAAATAGGCCGTGGGCACAGCCGCGCCCAAAATAACCGCCCGAAGGCCGGGGCGCCAAGTTCGTCCAGCGGAAAAAGGCCACAAAAACGGGTGGAGGTGCCCAATCTAATGTTCTAGTCTAAGTTGAAGCTGCCACCTTTGAGATTGGTAAACTACAAGAAAGGCCATCCAGGATTAAGTGCCATCTGGGATTTAAGGTTTAGTACGACCCACTTTCTGAGTCTTGCGATTTAACGAACTCTTCAACAGGGTTTACTTTTCAGTTTCAGTCGAAATTCAATCAAAATACAAGGTTGTTCATCCTTTATGTGCCTTCCCTATAAAGCTAGCTTGGGAGGGGCGGAGCTGTTCCAGACTTCCTTTCATTATGGTATTTCCGAACAAGTTCCCTATAGCCTTGGGGGGTGGGGCTGGCCGACTTCTTCCGCCGGACTCGTAATGGCGCGAGACTTTGCGAGGGCCCTCCTTGTGCCAAAAATAGGCCGTGGCCACAGCCGCGCCCAAAAATAACCGCCCGAAGGCCGGGGCGCCAAGTTCGTCCAGCGGAAAAAGGCCACAAAAACGGGTGGGCTATAGCCTTGGGGGGTGGGGCTGGCCAACTTCGTCCGCCGGACTCGGAATTGCGCGACACTTTGCGAGGGCCCTCCGTGTGCCAAAAATAGGCCATGGCACAGCCGCGCCAAAATAACCGCCGAAGGCCGGGGCGCCAAGTTCGTCCAACGGAAAAAGGCCACAAAGACGGGTGGGCTATAGCCTTGGGGGGTGGGGCTTGCCAACTTCGTCCGCCGGACTCGGAATTGCGCGAGACTTTGTGATGGGCCTCCGTGTGCCAAAAATAGGCCGCGGGGACAGCCGTGCCCAAAAATAACCGCCCGAAGGCCGGGGCGCCAAGTTCGTCCAGCGGAAAAAGTCCACAAAAACGGGTGGGCTATAGCCTTGGGTGGTGGGGCTGGCCCACTTCGTCCGCCGGACTCGGAATGGGACGAGACTTTACGAGCGGCCTCCGCGCGCCAAAAATAGGCCGCGGGCACAGCCGCGGCCAAAAATAACCGCCCGAAGGTCGGCGCGCCCAACTTCCCAGCGGAAAAATGGCCAAAAAACGGGTGGGCTATAGCCTTGGGTGGTGGGGCTGGCCAACTTCGTCCGCCGGACTCGGAATGGGGCGAGACTTTGCGAACGGCCTCCGCGTGCAAAAAATAGGCCGCGGGAACAGCCGGGCCCAAAAATAACCCCCCGAAGGTCGGCGCGCCCAAACCCCCCAGCGGAAAAATGGCCAAAAAACGGGTGGGCTATAGCCTTGGGGGGAGGGGCTGGCCGACTTCGTCCGCTGTACTCGGAATGGGGTGAGACATTGCGAGGGGCCTCCGTGCGCCAAAAATAGGCCGCGGGCACAGCCACAGGCACAGCCGCGCCCAAAAATAACCGCCCGAAGGCCGGGGCGCCAAGTTCGTCCGGCGGAAAAAGGCCACAAAAACGGGTGGGCTATAGCCTTGGGAGATGGGGCTGGCCAAATTCGTCCGCCGGACTTGGAATGGCGCGAGACTTTGCGAGGACCCTCCGTGTGCCAAAATTAGGCCGCGGGCACAGCCGCACAAAAAAATAACAGCCCGAAGGCCGGGGCGCCAACTTCGTCCAGCGGAAAAAGTCCACAAAAACGGGTGGGCTATAGCCTTGGGGGGTGGGGCTGGCCAACTTCGTCCGCAGGACCCGGAATGGCGTGAGACTTTGCGAGGGCCCTCCGTGTGCCAAAAATAGGCCCGGGCACAGCCGTGTCCAAAAATAACCGCCCGAAGGCCGGGGCGCCAAGTTCGTCCTGCGGAAAAAGGCCACAAAACGGTGTGGTCAGAGCCTTGGGGGGTGGGGCTGGCCAACTTCGTCCGCCGGACTCGGATTGGCGCGAGACTTTACGAGGGGCCTCCGTGTGCTAAAAATAGGCCGGGGACACAGCCGCGCCCAAAAATAACCACCCGAAGGCCGGGGCGCCAAGTTCGTCCAGCGGAAAAAGGCCACAAAAACGGGTGGGCTATAGCCTTGGGTGGTGGGGCTGGCCAACTTCGTCCGCCGGACTCGGAATGGGGCGAGACTTTGCGAGCGGCCTCCACTGACCAAAAATAGGCCGCGGGAACAGCCGTGCCCAAAAATAACCCCCCAAAGGTCGGCGCGCCCAAATCCCCCAGCGGAAAAATGGCCAAAAAACGGGTGGGCTATAGCCTTGGGGGGAGGGGCTGGCCAACTTCGTCCGCCGGACTCGGAATGGGGCGAGACTTTGCGAGCGGCCTCCGCGTGCCAAAAATGGTCCGCGGGCACAGCCGTACCCAAAAATAACTCCCCGAAGGTCGGCGCGCCCAAACCACCCAGCGGAAAAATGGCCAAAAAACGGGTGGGCTATAGCCTTGCGTGAGGGGCGGGCCAACTTCATCCGCCGGACTCGGAATGGGGCGAGACTTTGCGAGCGGCCTCCGCGTGCCAAAAATAGGCCGCGGCCACAGCCGCGCCCAAAAATAACCCCCCGAAGGCCGGTGCGCCCAAACCCCCCAACGGAAAAACGGCCAAAAAACGGGTGGGATATAGCCTTGGGGGGAGGGGCTGGCCCACTTCGTCCGCCGGACTCGGAATGGGGCGAGACTTTGCGAGCAGCCTCGGCATACCAAAAATAGGCCACGGGCACAGCCGCGCCCAAAAATAACCCCCCGATGGTTGGCACCCCGAAACCCCCCAGCGGAAAAATGGCCAAAAAACGGGTGCGCTATAACCTTGGGGGGAGGGGCTGCCCAACTTCGTCCTCCGGACTCGGAATGGGGTGAGACTTTGCGAGCAGCCTCCGCGTGACAAAAATAGGCCACGGACACAGCCGCGCCCAAAAATAACCCCCCGAAGGTCGGCGCGTCCAAACCCCCCAGCGCAAAAATGGCCAAAAAACGGGTGGGCTATAGCCTTGGGGGGAGGGGCTGGCCAACTTCGTCCGCCGGACTCGGAATGGAGCGAGACTTTGCGAGCGGCCTCCGCATATTAAAATAGGCCGCGGCCACAGCCGCGCCCAAAAATAATCCCCCGAAGGTCGGCGCGCCCAAACCCCCCAGCGGAAAAATGGCCAAAAAACGGGTGCGCTATAGCCTTGGGGGGAGGGGCTGGCCAACTTCGTCCGCCGGACTCGGAATGGGGCGAGACTTTGAGAGCGGCCTCCGCTTGCCAAAACTAGGCCGCGGGCACAGCCGCGCCCAAAAATAACCCCCGGAAGGTCGGCGCTCCCAAATCCCCCAGCGGAAAAATGGCCAAACAACGGGTGCGCTATAGCCTTGGGTGAAGGGGCTGACCAACTTCGTCTGCCGGACTCGGAATGGGACGAGACTTTGCGAGCGGCTTCCGTGTGCCAAAAATAGGCCGCGGGCACAGCCGTGCCCAAAAATAACCCCCCGAAGGTCGGCGCGCCCAAACCCCCCAGCGGAAAAATGGCCAAAAAAGGGTGCGCTATAGCCTTGGGGGGAGGGGCTGGCCAACTTCGTCCGCCGGACTCGGAATGGGGCGAGACTTTGCGAGCAGCCTCCGCGTGTTAAAAATAGGCCGCGGCCACAGCCGCGCCCAAAATTAATCCCCCGGAGGTCGGCGCACCCAAACCCCCCAGCGGAAAAATGGCCAAAAAACGGGTACGCTATAGCCTTGGGGGGAGGGGCTGGCCAACTTCGTCCGCCGGACTCGGAATGGGGCGTCACTTTGCTGGCGGCCTCCGCGTACCAAAAATAGGCCGCAGGCACAGCCGCGCCCAAAAATAACCCCCCGAAGGTCGGCGCGCCCAACTTCCCAGCGGAACAATCGCCAAAAAACGGGTGCGCTATAGCCTTGGGGGGAGGGGCTGGCCAACTTTGTCCGCCGGACTCGGAATGGGGTGAGAGTTTGCGAGCGGCCTCTGCGTGTCAAAAATAGGCCGTGGGCACAGCCGTTCCCAAAAATAACCCCCCGAAGGTCGGCGCGCCCAAACCCCCCAGCGGAAAAATGGCCAAAAAACGGGTGCGCTATAGCCTTGGGGGGTGGGGCTGGCCCACTTCGTCCGCCGGACTCGGAATCGCGCGAGACTTTGCGAGGCGCCTCCATGTGCCAAAAATAGGCCGCGGGCACAGCCGCGCCCAAAAATACCCGCCCGAAGGCCGGGGCGCCTAGTTCGTCCAGCGGAAAAAGGCCACAAAAACGGGTGGGCTATAGCCTTGGGGGGTGGGGCTGGCCAACTTCATCCGCCGGACTCGGAATGGCGCGAGACTATACGAGACGCCTCCGTGTGCTAAAAATAGGCCGCGGGCACAGCCGCGCCCTAAAATACCCGCCCGAAGGCCCGGGCGCCAAGTTCGTCCAGCGGAAAAATGCCACAAAAACGGGTGGGCTATAGCCTTGGAGAGTGGGGCTGCCCAACTTCGTCCGCCGGACTCGGAATTGCGCGAGACTTTGTGAGGCATCTCCGTGTGCCAAAAATAGGCCGCCGGCACAGCCGCGCCCAAAAATACCCACCCGAAGGCCGGGGCGCCAAGTTCGTGCAGCGGAAAAAGGCCACAAAAACGGGTGGGCTATAGCCTTGGGGGGTGGAGCTGGCCCAATTCGTCCGCCGGACTTGGAATGGTGCGAGACTTTGCGAGGCGCCTCCGTGAGCCAAAAATAGGCCGCGGGCACAGCCGCGCCCAAAAATAACCTCCCAAAGGCTGGGGCGCCATGTTCGTCCAGCGGAAAACGGCCACAAAAACGGTTGGGCTATAGCTTGGGGGGTGGGGCTAGCCAACTTCGTCTGCCGGACTCGGAATGGCGCGAGACTTTGCGAGGGGCGTCCGTGTGCCAAAAATAGGCCGCGGCACAGCCGCGCCCAAAAATAACCTCCCAAAGGCTGGGGCGCCATGTTCGTCCAGCGGAAAACGGCCACAAAAACGGTTGGGCTATAGCCTTGGGGGGTGGGGCTGGCCAACTTCGTCTGTCGGACTCGGAATGGCGCGAGACTTTGTGGGGCACCTCCGTGCACCAAAAATAGGCCGCGGCACAGCCGCGCCCAAAAATACCCGCCCGAAGGCCGGGGCGCCAAGTTCGTCGAGCGGAAAAAGGCCACAAAAACGGGTGGGCTATAGCCTTGGGGGGTGGGGCTGGCCAACTTCGTCCGCCGGACTCGGAATGGTGCGAGACTTTGTGAGGCGCCTCCGTGTGCCAAAAATAAGGCGCGCGAACAGTCGCGCCCGAAAATAACCGCCCGAAGGCCGGGGCGCCATGCTTGTCCAGCGGAAAAAGGCCACAAAAACGGGTGGGCTATAGCCTAGGGGGGTGGGCTGGCCCAGTTCGTCCGCCAAACTCGGTATGGCGCTAGGCTTTGTGAGGGGCCTCCTTGTGCCAAAAATAGGCCGCGGGCACAGCCGCGCCCAAAATTAACCGCCCGAAGGCAGGGGAGCCAAGTTCGTCCGGCGGAAAAAGGCGACAAAAACGGGTGGGCTATAGCCTTGGGTGGTGGGGCTGGCAACCTTTGTCCGCCGGACTCGGAATGGCGCGAGACTTTGCGAGGGGCCTCCGTGTGCCAAAAATAGGCTGCGGGAAGAGCCCCTCCCAAGAATAACCGCCCGAAGGCTGGGACGCCATGTTCATCCAGCGGAAAAAGGCCACAAAAATGGGTGGGCTGTAGCCTTGGGGGGTGGGGCTGCCCAACTTTGTCCGCCGGACTCGGAATGGCGTTAGACTTTGCCAGGGGCCTCCGTGTACCAAAAATAGGCTGCGGACACAGCCGCGCCCAAATATAACTGCCCGAAGGCCGGGGCGCCAAGTTCGTCCAGCGGAAAAAGGCCACAAAAACGGGTGGGCTATAGCCTTGCGGGGTGGGGCTGGCCAACTTCGTCCGCCGGACTCAGAATGGCAGGAGACTTTGCGAGGGGCCTCCGTGTGCCAAAAATAGGCCACTGGAACAGCCGCACCCAAACATAACCGCCCGAAGGCCGGGGCGCCAAGTTCCTCCAGCGAAAAAAGGCCACAAAAACTAGTGGGCTATAGCCTTGGGAGGTGGGGCTGGCCAACTTCGTCCGCCGGACTCGGAATGGCGCAAGACTTTGCTAGGGGCCTCGGTGCGCCAAAAATAGGCCGTGGGCACAGCCGCGCCCAAAAATAACTGCCCGAAGGCCGGGGCGCCAAGTTCGTCCAGCGGAAAAAGGCCACAAAAACGGGTGGGCTATAGCCTTGGGGGGTGGGGCTGGCCAACTTCGTCCGCCGGACTCGGAATGGCGCGAGACTTTGCGAGAGGCCTCCGTGTGCCAAAAATAGGCCGCGGGCACAGCCGCGCCCAAAAATAACTGCCCGAAGGCCGGGGCACCAAGTTCGTCCAGCGGAAAAAGGCCACAAAAACGGGAGGGCTATAGCCTTGCGGGGTGGGGCTGGCCCACTCCGTCCGCCGGACTCGGAATGGCACGAGACTTTGCGAGGGGCCTCCGTGTGCCAAAAATAGGCCGCGGGCACAGCCGCGCCCAAAAATAAAGGCCCGAAGGCCGGGGCGCGAAGTTCTTCCAGCGGAAAAAGGCCACAAAATCGGGTGGGCTATAGCCTTGGGGGGTGGGGCTGGCCAACTTCGTCCGCCGGACTCGGAATGGTGCGAGACTTTGCGAGGCACCTCCGTGTGACAAAAATAGGCTGCGGCACAGCCGCGCCCAAAAATAACCTCCCAAAGGCTGGGGCGCCATGTTCGTCCAGCGGAAAACGGCCACAAAAACGGTTGGGCTATAGCCTTGGGGGGTGGGGCTGGCCAACTTCGTCTGCCGGACTCGGAATGGCGTGAGACTTTGCGAGGGGCCTCCGTGTGCCAACAATAGGCCATGGGCATAGCCGCGCCAAAAACATAACCGCCCGAAGGCAGGGGTGCCAATTTCGTCCAGCGGAAAAAGGCCACAAAAATGGGTGGGCTATAGCCTTGGGGTGTGGGGCTGGCGAAATTCGTCCGCCGGACTCGGAATGGCGCGAGACTTTACGAGGGGCCTCCGTGTGCCAAAAATAGGCCGCGGGCACAGCCACACCCAAAAGTAATCGCCCGAAGGCCGGGGCGCCAAGTTTGTCCAGCGGAAAAAGGCCACAAAAACGGGTGGGCTATAGCCTTGGGGGGTGGGGCTGGCCAACTTCGTCCGCCGGACTCGGAATGGCGTGAGACTTTACGAGGGGCCTCCGTGTGCCAAAAATAGGCCGCGGGCACAGCCGCGCCGAAAAATAACCACCCGAAGGCCTGGGCGCCATGTTCGTCCAGCGGAAAAAGGCCACAAAAACGGGTGGGCTATAGCCTTGGGGGGTGGGGCTGGCCAACTTCGTCCGCCGGACTCGGAATGGCGCGAGACTTTGCGAGGGGCCTCCGTGTGCCAAAAATAAGACGCGCGACCAGCCGCGCCCGAAAATAACCGCCCGAAGGCCGGGGCGCCATGCTTGTCCAGCGGAAAAAGGCCACAAAAACGGGTGGGCTATAGCCTAGGGGGGTGGGCTGGCCCAGTTCGTCCGCCAGACTCGGTATGGCGCTAGGCTTTGCGAGGGGCCTCCTTGTGCCAAAAATAGGCCGCGGGCACAGCCGCGCCCAAAATTAACCGCCCGAAGGCAGGGGAGCCAAGTTCGTCCGGGGGAAAAAGGCCACAAAAACGGGTGGGCTATAGCCTTGGGTGGTGGGGCTGGCAACCTTTGTCCGCCGGACTCGGAATGGCGCGAGACTTTGCGAGGGGCCTCCGTGTGCCAAAAATAGGCTGCGGGAAGAGCCGCTCCCAAGAATAACCGCCCGAAGGCTGGGACGCCAAGTTCATCCAGCGGAAAAAGGCCACAAAAATGGGTGGGCTGTAGCCTTGGGGGGTGGGGCTGCCCAACTTTGTCCGCCGGACTCGGAATGGCGTTAGACTTTGCCAGGGGCCTCCGTGTACCAAAAATAGGCTGCGGACACAGCCGCGCCCAAATATAACCGCCTGAAGGCCGGAGCGCCAAGTTCGTCCAGCGGAAAAAGGCCACAAAAACGGGTGGGCTATAGCCTTGGGAGGTGGGGCTGGCCAACTTCGTCCGCCGGACTCGGAATGGCGCGAGACTTTGCGAGGGCCCTCCGTGTGCCAAAAATAGGCTACGGGCACAGCCGCGCCCAAAAATAACTGCCCGAAGGCCGGGGCACCATGTTCGTCGAGCGGAAAAAGGCCACAAAAACGGGAGGGCTATAGCCTTGCGGGGTGGGGCTGGCCCACTTCGTCCGCCGGACTCGGAATGGCACGAGACTTTGCGAGGGGCCTCCGTGTACCAAAAATAGGCCGCGGGCACAGCCGCGCCCAAATATAACCGCCCGAAGGCCGGGGCGCCAAGTTCGTCCAGCAGAAAAAGGCCACAAAAACGGGTGGGCTATATAGCCTTGGGGGGTGGGGCTGGGCAACTTCGTCCGCCGGACTCGGAATGGCGCGAGACTTTACGATGCGCCTCCGTGTGGCAAAAATAGGCCGCGGGCACAGCTGCGCCCAAAAATACCCACCCGAAGGCAGGGGAGCCAAGTTCGTCCGGGGGAAAAAGGCCACAAAAACGGGTGGGCTATAGACAAAAATGGGTGGGCTGTAGCCTTGGGGGGTGGGGCTGCCCAACTTTGTCCGCCGGACTCGGAATGGCGTTAGACTTTGCCAGGGGCCTCCGTGTACCAAAAATAGGCTGCGGACACAGCCGCGCCCAAATATAACCGCCTGAAGGCCGGAGCGCCAAGTTCGTCCAGCGGAAAAAGGCCACAAAAACGGGTGGGCTATAGCCTTGGGAGGTGGGGCTGGCCAACTTCGTCCGCCGGACTCGGAATGGCGCGAGACTTTGCGAGGGCCCTCCGTGTGCCAAAAATAGGCTACGGGCACAGCCGCGCCCAAAAATAACTGCCCGAAGGCCAGGGCACCATGTTCGTCGAGCGGAAAAAGGCCACAAAAACGGGAGGGCTATAGCCTTGCGGGGTGGGGCTGGCCCACTTCGTCCGCCGGACTCGGAATGGCGCGAGACTTTGCGAGGCGTCTCTGTGTGCCAAAAATAGGCCGCGGGCACAGCCGTGACCAAAAAGACCCGCCCGAAGGCCGGGGCGCCAAGTTCGTCCAGCGGAAAAAGGCCACAAAAACGGGTGGGCTATAGCCTTGGGGGGTGGGGCTGGCCAACTTCGTCCGCCGGACTCGGAATGGCGCGAGACTTTGCGAGGCGCCTCCGTGTGACAAAAATAGGCCGTGGACACAGCCGCGCCCAAAAATACCCGCCCGAAGGCCGGGGCGCCAAGTTCGTCCAGCGGAAAAAGGCCAGAAAAACGGGTGGGCTATAGGCTAGGGGGGTGGGGCTGGCCAACTTCGTCCGCCGGACTCGGAATGGCGCGAGACTTTACGATGCGCCTCCGTGTGCCAAAAATAGGCCACGGGCACAGCTGCGCCCAAAAATACCCACCCGAAGGCCGGGGTGCCAAGTTCGTCCAGCGGAAAAAGGCCACAAAAACGGGTGGGCTATAGCCTTGGGGGGTGGGGCTGGCCAACTTCGTCCGCCGGACTCGGAATGGCGCGAGACTTTACGATGCGCCTCCGTGCGCCAAAATTAGGCCGCGGGCACAGCCGCGCCCAAAAATACCCACCCGAAGGCCGGGGCGCCAAGTTCGTCCAGCGGAAAAAGGCCACAAAAACGGGTGGGCTATAGCCTAGGGGGGTGGGGCTGGCCAACTTCGTCCGCCGGACTCGGAATGTTGCGAGACTTTACGATGCGCCTCCGTGTGCCAAAAATAGGCCGCGGGCACAGCTGCGCCCAAAAATACCCACCCGAAGGCCGGGGTGCCAAGTTCGTCCAGCGGAAAAAGGCCACAAAAACGGGTGGGCTATAGCCTTGGGGGGTGGGGCTGGGCAACTTCGTCCGCCGGACTCGGAATGGCGCGAGACTTTACGATGCGCCTCCGTGTGCCAAAAATAGGCCGCGGGCACAGCTGCGCCCAAAAATACCCACCCGAAGGCCGGGGCGCCAAGTTCGTCCAGCGGAAAAAGGCCACAAAAACGGGTGGGCTATAGCCTTGGGGGTTGGGGCTGGCCAACTTCGTCCGCCGGACTCGGAATGGTGCGAGACTTTGCGAGGTGCCTCCGTGTGCAAAAATTACGCCGCGGTCACAGCCGCGCCCAAAAATACCCGCCCGAAGGCCGGGACGCCAAGTTCGTCCAGCGGAAAAAGGCCACAAAAACGAGTGGGCTATAGCCTTGGGGGGTGGGGCTGGCCCACTTCGTCCGCCAGACTCGGAATGGCGCGAGACTTTGCGAGGCGCCTCCGTGTGCCAAAAATAGGCCGCGGGCACAGCCGTGCCCAAAAATACGCGCCCGAAGGCCGGGGCGCCAAGTTCGTCTAGCGGAAAAAGGCCACAAAAACGGGTGGGCTATAGCCTTGGGGGGTGGGGCTGGCCAACTTCGTCCGCGGGACTCGGAATGGCGCGAGAATTTGCTAGGCGTCTCCGTGAGCCAAAAATAGGCCGCGGGCACAGCCGTGACCAAAAAGACCCACCCGAAGGCCGGGGCGCCAAGTTCGTCCAGCGGAAAAAGGCCACAAAAACGGGTGGGCTATAGCCTTGGGGGGTGGGGCTGGCCAACTTCGTCCGCGGGACTCGGAATGGCGCGAGAATTTGCTAGGCGTCTCCGTGAGCCAAAAATAGGCCGCGGGCACAGCCGTGACCAAAAAGACCCACCCGAAGGCCGGGGCGCCAAGTTCGTCCAGCGGAAAAAGGCCACAAAAACGGGTGGGCTATAGTCTTGGGGGGTGGGGCTGGCCCACTTCGTCCGCCGGACGCGGAATGGCGCGAGACTTTATGATGCGTCTCCATGTGCCAAAAATAGGCCGCGGGCACAGCTGCGCCCAAAAATACCCACCCGAAGCCCGGGGCGCCAAGTTCGTCCAGCGGAAAAAGGCCACAAAAAAGGGTGGGCTATCGCCTTGGGGGGTGGGGCTGGCCAACTTCGTCCGCCGGACTCGCAATGGCGCGAGACTTTGCGAGGCGCCTCCGTGTGCCAAAAATAGGCCGCGGGCACAGCCGTGCCCAAAAATACGCGGCCGAAGGCCGGGGCGCCAAGTTCGTCTAGCGGAAAGAGGCCACAAAAACGGGTGGGCTATAGCCTTGGGGGGTGGGGCTGGCCAACTTCGTCCGCCGGACTCGGAATGGCGCGAGACTTTGCGAGGGGCCTCCGTGTGCCGAAAATAGGCCGCCGGCACAGCTGCGGCCAAAAATAACAGCCCGAAGGCCGGGGCGCCAAGTTCGTCCAGCGGAAAAAGGCCACAAAAATGGGTGGGCTATAGCCTTGGGGGGTGGGGCTGGCCCACTTCGTCCGCCAGATTCGGAATGGCGCGAGACTTTGCGATGGGCCTCCGTGTGCCAAAAATAGGCCGCGGGCACAGCCGTGACCAAAAATAACCGCCCGAAGGCCGGGGCGCCAAGTTCATCCAGCGGAAAAAGGCCACAAAAACGGGTGGGCTATAGCCTTGGGGGTGGGGCTGGACTCGGAATGGCATGAGACTTTCCGAGGGGCCGCCGTGTGCCAAAAATAGGCCGCCGACACAGCCGCGCCCAAAAATACCCCCCCGAAGGCCGGGGCGCCAAGTTCGTCCAGCGGAAAAAGGCCACAAAAACGGGTGGGCTATATAGCCTTGGGGGGTGGGGCTGCCCAACTTCGTCCGCCGGACTGGGAATGGCGCGAGACTTTGCGAGGGGCCTCCGTGTGCCAAAAATAGGCCGCAGGCTCAGCCGTGCCCAAAAATAACTGCCCGAAGGCCTGGCGCCAAATTCGTCCAGCGGAAAAAGGCCACAAAAACGGGTGGGCTATAGCCTTGGGGGGTGGGGCTGGCCAACTTCGTCCGCCGGACTCGGAATGGTACGAGACTTTTCGAGGGGCCTCCATGTGAAAAAATAGGCCGCAGGCACAGACGCGCCCCAAAAATAACCGCCCGAAGGCCGGGGCGCCAAATTCGTCCAGCGGAAAAAGGCCACAAAAACGGGTGGGCTATATAGCCTTCGGGGGTGGGGCTGGCCAACTTCGTCTGCCGGACTCGGAAAGGCTTGAGACTTTGCGAGGGGCCTCCGTGTGCCAAAAATAGGCTACGGGCACAGCCGCGCCCAAAAATAACCGCCCGCAGGCCGGGGCGCCAAGTTCGCCCAGCGGAAAAAGGCCACAAAAACGGGAGGGCTATAGCCTTGGGGGGTGGGGCTGGCCAACTTCGTCCGCCGGACTCGGAATGGCGCGAGGCTTTACGAGGAGCCTCGGTGCGTCAAAAATAGGCCGTAGTGACAGCCGCGCCCAAAAATTACAGCCCGAAGGCCGGAGCGCCAAGTTCGTCCAGCGGAAAAAGTCCACAAAAACGGGTGGGATATAGCCTTGGGGGGTGGGGCTGGCCAACTTCGTCCGCCGGACTCGGAATGGCGCGAGACTTTACGAGGGCCCTCCGTGTGCCAAAAATAGGCTACGGACACAGCCGCACCCAAAAATAACTGCCCGAAGGCCGGGGCACCAAGTTCGTCCAGCGGAAAAAGGCCACAAAAACGGGAGGGCTATAGCCTTGCGGGGTGGGGCTGGCCGACTTCGTCCGCCGGACTCGAAATTGCGCGAGACCTTACGAGGGGCCTCCGTGTGCCAAAAATTGGCCGTCGACACAGCCGCGCCCAAAAATAACCGCCCGAAGGCCGGGGCGCCAAGTTCATCCAGCGGAAAAAGGCCACAAAAACGGGTGGGCTATAGCCTTGGGGGGTGGCGCTCGCCAACTTCGTCCGCCGGACTCGGAATGGCGCGAAACTTTGTGAGGTGCCTCCGCATGCCAAAAATAGGCCCCGGGCACAGCCACACCCAAAAATACCCGCCCGAAGGCCAGGGCACCAAGTTCGTCCAGCGGAAAAAGGCCACAAAAACGGGTGGGCTATAGCCTTGGGGGTTGGGGCTGGCCAACTTCGTCCGCCGAACTCGGAATGGCGCGAGACTTTGCGAGTCGCCTACATATGCCAAAAACAGGCCGCGGGCACAACCGCGCCCAAAAATACCTGCCCGATGCCCGGGGCGCCAAGTTCGTCCAGCGGAAAATGGCCACAAAAACGGGTGGGCTATAGCCTTGGGCGGTGGGGCTGGCCAACTTCATCCGCCGGACTCGGAATGGTGCGAGACTTTGTAAGGCGCCTCCGTGTGCCAAAAATAGGCCGCAGGCATAGCCGCGACCAAAAATACCCGCCCGAAGGCCGGGGCGCCAAGTTCGTCCAGCGGAAAAAGGCCACAAAAACGGGTGGGCTATAGCCTTGGGGGGTGGGGCTGGCCAACTTCGTCCGCCAGACTCGGAATGGCGCAAGACATTGCGAGGCACCTCCGTGCGGCAAAAATAGGCCGCGGCCACGGCGGCGTCCAAAAATACCCGCCCGAAGGCCGGGGCGCCAAGTTCGTCCAGCGAAAAAAGGCCACAAATCTTCCGCCGGACTCGGAATGGCGCGAGAGATTGCGAGGCACCTCCGTACGCCAAAAATAGGCCGTGGGCACAGCCGAGC
>JAUJEF010000733.1:0-24000 GCA_030444885.1 Citrus sp. QX-2021
CCAAAAATAAGCCGCGGGCAAAGTCGTGCCCAAAAATAAGGGCCGAAGGTCATGGTGCCAAAACCCCATAGCGGAAAAATGGGCAAAAAACGGGTGGGCTATAGCCTTGGTGGGGGGCGCAGGCGCGGGCGAAGTTCATCCGCCGGACTCAGAAAGGGGCGAGGCTTTGCGAGGGGCCTCGGGGTGCCAAAAATAAGCTGCGGGCAAAGCCGCGCCCAAAAATAAGCACCCGAAGGTCATGGTGCCAAAACCCCCCAGCGGAAAAATGGCCAAAAAAGGGGTGGGCTATAGCCTTGGTGGGGGGCGCTGGCGAAGTTCGTCCGCCGGACTCGGAATGGGGCGAGACTTTGCGAGGGGCCTCGGGGTGCCAAAAATAAGCCACGGGCAAAGCCGCGCCCAAAAATAAGCGCCCGAAGATCGTGGTGCCAAAACCCCCAGCGGAAAAATGGGCAAAAAACGGGTGGGCTATAGCCTTGGTGGGGATCGCGGGCGAAGTTCGTCCGCCGGACTCGGAATGGGGCGAGACTTTGCGAGGGGCCTCGGGGTGCCAAAACTAAGCCGCGGGCAAAGTCGCGCCCAAAGGTCATGGTTCCAAAACCCCATAGTGGAAAAATGGCCAAAAAACGGGTGGGCTATAGCCTTGGTGGGGGGCGCGGCGAAGTTCCTCCGCCGGACTCGGAATGGGGCGAGACTTTGCGAGGGCCTCGGGTGCCAAAATAAGCCGCGGTCAAAGCCGCGCCCAAAAATAAGCACCCGAAGGTCATCGTGCCAAAACCCCACAGCGGAAAAATGGCCACCCAACTGGTGGGCTATAGCCTTGGTGGGGGGCTCTGGCGAATTTAGTCCGCGGACTCGGAATGGGGCGAGACTTTGCGAGGGCCTCGGGTGCCAAAATAAGCTGCGGGCAAAGCCGCGC
Organism: Citrus sp. QX-2021; assembly: GCA_030444885.1. Lineage (NCBI taxonomy): Eukaryota > Viridiplantae > Streptophyta > Magnoliopsida > Sapindales > Rutaceae > Citrus > Citrus sp. QX-2021. The sequence goes on from JAUJEF010000733.1 coordinate 917, forward strand.
AAAAATAAGCGCCGAAGGTCGTGGTGCCAAAACCCCCAGCGGAAAAATGGCCAAAAACGGGTGGGCTATAGCCTTGGTGGGGCGCTGGCGAGTTCGTCCGCGGACTCGGAATGGGGCGAGACTTTGCGAGGGGCCTCGGGTGCCAAAAATAAGCCGCGGGCAAAGCCGCGCCAAAAATAAGCGCCGAAGGTCGTGGTGCCAAAACCCCAGCGGAAAAATGGCCAAAAACGGGTGGGCTATAGCCTTGGGGGGGGCGGCGGTTCGTCCGCGGACTCGGAATGGGGCAAGACTTTGCGAGGGGCCTCGGGGTGCCAAATATAAGCCACGGGCAAAGCCGCGCCCAAAAACAAGCGCCCGAAGATTGTGGTGCCAAAACCCCCAGCGGAAAAATGGTCAAAAAATGGGTGGGCTATAGCCTTGGTGGGGGCGCGGCGGTTCGTCCGCGGACTCGGAATGGGGCGAGACTTTGCGAGGGCCTCGGGTGCCAAAATAAGCCGCGGGCAAAGCCGCGCCAAAATAAGCGCCGAAGGTCGTGGTGCCAAAACCCCCAGCGGAAAAATGGTCAAAAACGGGTGGGCTATAGCCCTGGTGTAAAGACTGGCGGTTCATTCGCCTGACCTCGAATGGGGCGAGACTTATGAGGGGCCTGGGCAAGCAAAAATGAGTCATGGGCAAAGCTGCGCCCAAAAATAGCATCTAAGGTCATGGAAGCAAAACCCCACAGCGTGAAAAAGTTTAAAAACGGGTGCGCCATAGCTCTGGTGGTGGGCGCGGGGCTGAAGTTCATTCACTCGGACTCGGAACGGGGTGAGACTTTATTTGTGCCTCGGGTGCCAAAAATAAGTCAAGGACAAAGCAGCGCTCAAAATACCCGGCACGAAGGTCGATACCAAGTTCGGCCCAGCTTGAAACAGGCCTCAAAACGGTGGGCTGGTGGCTTTGTGGGTAAAGCGCCGGGCGGCCTCGTCCCACTCGGACTCGGAATGGGGCGAGATCATGCATGCAAATCCGTGTGCCAAAATAAGCCAATGGCACAGCCGCGGCCTAAATATACCTACCGGCTGCGTCGTTGTGCCAAATTCGCCAGCGAAAAATGGCCACAAAACTAGTGGCTATAGCCTTGGTGGGGGCGCTGGCTGGGTTCGTCCGCCTCGGACTCGTAATGGGGCGCATACCTGTGAGGCGGCTCCGTGCCAAAATAGGTCAGCGGGCACGGCCGCGCCTGTAAATAAGCCTCCGAAGGTCGGGTGCCAAGTTCATTCCAGCTGAAAATGCCCACAAAACGGGTGGGCTATAGCCTGGGTGTGGGTCATTGGGTTGGTCCGCCTGACTCGGAATTGGGCGAGACTTTTACGAGGTGGGCCTCCGTGTGCCAGCGCCAGGCCACGGACAAAGCCGCGCCTTAAAATAAGCGCTCAATGCTGGATACCAAGTTCGCCCAGCGGTAAAGGCCTCAAAAACGGGTGTGCTGCAGGTAGCCTCATGGGGCGTTGGCGAAGTCCCTGCCCTACCGGACATGGATTGGGGCGAGATTCTTCATGAGGCGCTTCGTGCCAGTAAAGCTAGCGCCGGGCAAAGTCACGCTTCAAAAATAATACTCCGCACCAAGGTCGGAAGCCTCAAGTTCGTCTAGCGGAAAATGCCACAAAACGTAAAGCGGCTATAGCCTCGTGGGGGGCTGGCCGGTCTTGTCCGCCTGACTCGAATGGGGCTAGCCCTTATGCAGGCTACCGCCAGAAGCAAAATGGGGCGCGGACAAAGCCGCGTCGGTGGCAACACCACCCGACGTCAGAAAGCCAAGTTCACTCTAGCTGAAAATGGCCACAAACCGGGTGGCCATAGTCTTGGGGGTGGGGCTGGTCAGCCTGGTCCAGATGACTCTGAATGGCGCTGAGATTCTCATGGTAGCTGCCTCTGCGTGCCAAAAATAGGCCGGGCGGGCAAGAGCCGCGCCTAAAAATAACCGGCCTGGCTGCCTGGGACGCCAAGTCTGCCCAGCTGGAAAAGTGGTCAAAAAAACGGTGGGCGGTAGTCTTGGGGAGTGGGGCTGGCCAACTTCCCGTCCGCCGGACTCGGGAATGGGTCGAGACTTTGCGAAAGTGGCCTCCGCAGATGCCAAAAATAGGTCAGCGGGCACACCGCGCCTAAAATAACCTGGCTGGCTGGTCGTGGCGTGACCTCTGGTCCCAGCTGAAAAATGGCCAAAAACAGGTGGTCTATAGCCTTGGGAGGTTGGCCAACCTCTGTCCCGCTTGACCTCGGAATGGGCGAGACTTTGCGGGTGGCCTCACAGATTAAAATAGGCTGCGGGCACAGCCAGCCTCAAAAATAACCCTCGAAGGTCGGGCGCACAAGTCTGCCTAGCGGAAAATGACCACAAAACTGGTGGGCTGTGAGCCTTGGGGGTGGAGGCTGGCCAACTTCGTCCGCATGACTCGGAATGGCGCGAGACATTGCGAGGCTGCCTGTGGTGCCAAAAATAGGGCCAGGCCAAGCACAGCCGCGCCTAAAAAATAACCCCTCGAAGGTCGCGCGCCAAGTTGGTCCAGCTTAGAAAAAGGCCACAAAACGGTGGGCTATAGCCTTGGGGGGTGGGCTGGCCAACTTCGTCTGCCGGACTTGGAATGGCGCGCTGAGACTTTGCGAGGTGCCTCCGTGCTGCCAAAAATAGGCCACTGGCGCAGCCGCACTCCAAAAATACTCCGCCCGAAGGCCGGGCGCTAAGTCTGGCCCAGCTGGAAAATGGCTATAAAACGTGGTGGGCTGGCAGCCTTGGGGGAGGTTGGCCCACTTCGTCCGCTGGACTCGGAATGGCGCGAGACTTGCGAGGCGATCTCGGTGCTGCCAAAATAGGCCCGGGCACAGTCGCGCCAAAAATACCCGCTCAAGGCCGGGCGCCAAGTCCGTCCCAACGGGAAATGGCCACAAAACTGGGGTGGGCTATAGCCTTGGGGGTGGGGCTGGCCAACTTCGTCCGGCCGGACTCGGAATGGCGCGAGACTTACGGTGGCGGCCTCCGTGCAGGTACCAAAATAGGCCGCGTGGCACAGCCGCGCCCAAAAAAAAATACTCCAGCCCGAAGGCCGGGCGCCAAGTTCACCCAGCGGAAAATGGCCACAAAACGGGGTGGGCTATAGCCTTGGGGGAGGGGCTGGCCAACTTCGTCCCGCCTGGACTTGAATGGCGCGAGACTTTGCGAGGCGCCTCCACAACCAAAAATAGGCCCCGGGCACAGCCGCGCCCAAAATAACCGGCCCTAGGCCGGGGGCGCCATGTTCGCCCAGCGGAAAAGGCCACAAAACGGGTGGGCTATAGCCTTGGGGGCTGGGGCTACAACAACTGGGCCTGGCTGGACTCGGAATGGCGCGAGACTTTGCGAGAGCGTCTCCGTGTGCTAAAAATAGGCCGCGGGCACAGCCGCGCCTTAAAATACCCACCCAAGGTCAGGCGCCAAGTTCGGGTCTCAAGCTGAAAAAGGCCACAAAACGGGTGGGCTATAGCCTTGGGGGTGGGGGGCTGGCCAACTGGGTCTCGGCTGACTCGGAATGGCGCGAGACTCATGCGAGGCGCCTGCGTGTGCCAAAATAGGCCACGGCACAGCCGCATTCTAAAAATACCCGCCCGAAGGTCGGGCGCCAAGTTCGGGTCCAGCGGAAAAAGGCCACAAAACGGGTGGCTATAGCCTGGGGGTGGGGCTGGCCAACTTCGTCCGCTCGGACTCGGAATGGCGCGAGACTTTGCGAGGCGGCCTCCGTGCTCAAAAATAGCCGCGGCACAGTCCGCGCCCAAAATACACCGACCAAGGCCCCGCGCCAAGTTCGGCCCAGCGGAAAAGGCCACAAAAACGGGTGGGCTATAGCCTTGGGGTGGGGCTGGCTAACTCTGGTCCGCCGGACTCGGAATGGCGCGAGACTTTGCGAGGCGCCTCCGTGTGCCAAAAATAGGCCATGGGCACAGGCGCGCCCAAAAATACCCGCCCAAGGCCGGGCGCCAAGTTCGTCCCAGCGTAAAACGCCAACAAAACGGGTGGGCTATAGCCTTGGGGGGTGGGGCTGGCCAACTTCGTCCTCGCCGGACTCGGAATGGCGCGAGACTTTGCGAGGCGCCTCCGCAGTGCCAAAATAGGCCAAGGGCACAGCTGCCAAAATAGGTCAAAGGGCACAGCCGCGCCCAAAATAACCGCCCGAAGGCCGGGCGCCAAGTCTGGTCCAGCGGAAAAGGCCACAAAAACGGGTGGGCTATAGCCTTGGGGTGCGGCTGGCCAACTTCGTCCGCCGGACACGGAATGGCGCGAGACTTTTCGAGGCGCCTCCTTGCGCCAATAATAGGCCGCTGGGCACAGCCGCGCCTAAAAATAACCCGCCCAAGGCCGGGCGCCAAGTTCGCCCAGCGGAAAAAGGCCACAAAACGGGTGGGCTATAGCCTTGGGGGGTGGGGCTGGCCAACTTCGTCCGCCGGACTCGGAATGGCGCGAGACTTTGCGAGGCGCCTCCGTGTGCAAAAAAATAGGCCGCGGGCACAGCCGCACCAAAAATCCCCCCCGCATGCCGCGGCGCCAAGTTCGGCCCAGCGGAAAAAGGCCACAAAAACGGGTGGGCTATAGCCTTGGGGGGTGGGGCTGGCCCACTTCGTCCGCCGGACTCGGAATGGCGCGAGACTTTGCGAGGCGCCTCCGTGTGCCAAAATATAGGCTGCGGGCACAGCCGCGCCCAAAAATACCCGCCCAAGGCCGGGCGCCAAGTTCGGCCCAGCGGAAAAAGGCCACAAAAACGGGTGGGCTTTAGCCTTGGGGGTGGGGCTGGCCAACTTCGTCCGCCGGACTCGGAATGGCGCGAGACTTTGCGAGGGCCTCCGTGGTGCCAAAAATAGGCCGGGGGCACTGCCGCACCCAAAAATACCCGCACGAAGGCCGGGGCGCCAATTTCGTCCAGCGGAAAAAGGCCACAAAAACGGTGGGCTATAGCCTGGGCGGCTGGGGCTGGCCAACTTCGTCCGCAGGACTCGGAATGGCGCGAGACTTTGCGAGCGGCCTCCGTGTGCCAAAATAGGCCGCGGGCACAGCCGCGCCCAAAAAATAACCCGCCCAAGGCCGGGCGCCAAGTTCGCCCAGCGGAAAAGGCCACAAAACGGGTGGGCTATAGCCTGGGGGTGGGGCTGGCCAACTCTCGTCCGCCGGACTCGGAATGGCGCGAGACTTTGCGAGGCGCCCGTGTGCCAAAATAGGGCCGCGGCACAGCCGCGCCCAAAAATAACCGCCCGAAGGCCGGGCGCCAAGTTCGCCCAGCTGAAAAAGGCCAAAAACGGGTGGGCTATAGCCTTGGGGGTGGGCTGGCCAACTTCGTCCGCCGGACTCGGAATGGCGCGAGACTTTGCGAGGCGCCTCCGTGTGCAAAAATAGGCCGCGGGCACAGCCGCGCCCAAAATACCCGCCTCAAGGCCGGGCGCCAAGTTCGCCCAGCGGAAAAAGGCCACAAAAACGGGTGGGCTATAGCCTTGGGGTGGGGCTGGCCAACTTCGTCCGCCGGACTCGGAATGGCGCGAGACTTTGCGAGGCGCCTCCGTGTGCCAAAGCAAAAATAGGCCGGGGGCACAGCCGCGCCCAAAAATACTCTGGCCCAAGGCCGGGCGCCAAGTTCTGGTCCAGCGGAAAAGGGCACAAAAACGGGTGGGCTATAGCCTTGGGGGTGGGGCTGGCCAACTTCGTCCGCCGGACTCGGAATGGCGCGAGACTTTGCGCAGGCGCCCCGTGCTGCCAAAATAGGGCCGCGGGCACAGCCGCGCCAAAAATACCCGCCCGAAGGCCGGGCGCCAAGTTCGTCCAGCGGAAAAAGGCCACAAAACGGGTGGGCTATAGCCTTGGGGGTGGGGCTGGCCAACTTCGTCCCGCCGGACTCGGAATGGCGCGAGACTTTGCGAGGGCCTCCGTGTGTGCCAAAAATAGGCCGCGGGCACAGCCCCGCCCAAAAATACCCGCCCGCCGCCCGGGGCGCCAAGTTCGTCCAGCGGAAAAAGGCCACAAAAATGGGTGGGCTATAGCCTTGGGGGGTGGGGCTTGCCAACTTTGTCCGCCGGACTCGGAATGGCGCGAGACTTTGTGAGGGGCCTCCGTGCCAAAAATAGGCCGCGGGCACAGCCGAACCCAAAAATAGCCGCCCGAAGGCCGGGGCGCCAAGTTCGTCCAGCGGAAAGAGCCACAAAGCGGGGTGGGCGGTAGCAGTGGGGCTGGGGGATGGCCACCTTCGTCCGCCGGACTCGGAATGGCGCGAGAGTGTGCGAGGGGCCTCCGTGTGCCAAAATAGGTCGCGGGCACAGCCGCGCCCAAAAATACCCGCCCAAAGGCCGGGGCGCCGAGTTCGCCCAGCGAAAAAGGCCACAAAAACGGGTGGGCTATAGCCTTGGGGGTGGGGCTGGCCAACTTCGTCCGCCTGGACTCGGAATGGCGCGAGACTTTGCGAGGGCCTCCGTGTGCCAAAAAATAGCCGCGGGCACAGCCGCGCCCAAAAATACCCGCCCAAGGCCGGGCGCCAAGTTCGCCCAGCGGAAAAAGGCCACAAAACGGGTGGGCTATAGCCTTGGGGGTGGGGCTGGCCAACTTCGTCCGCCGGACTCGGAATGGCGCGAGACTTTGCGAGGTGCCTCTGTGTGCCCAAAATAGCACGGTGGCACAGCCGCGCCCAAAAATAAACGCCCGAAGGCCGGGGCGCCAAGTTCGTCCAGCGGAAAAAGGCAACAAAAACGGGTGGGCTATAGCCTTGGGGGTGGGGCTGGCCAACTTCGTCCGCCTCGACTCGGAATGGCGCGAGACTTTGCGAGGCGCCTCCGTGTGCCAAAATAGGCCGCGGGCACAGCCGCGCCTAAAAATACCCGCCCGAAGGCCGGGCGCCAAGTTCGTCCCAGCGGAAAAAGGCCACAAAACGGGTGGGCTATAGCCTTGGGGGTGGGGCTGGCCAACTTCGTCCGCCGGACTCGGAATGGCGCGAGACTTTGCGAGGCGCCTCCCGTGTGCCAAAATAGGCCGCCGGGCACAGCCGCGCGCCTAAAAATACCCCGCCCGAAGGCCGGGCGCCAAGTTCGCCCAGCGGAAAAAGGCCACAAAAACGGGTGGGCTATAGCCTTGGGGGGTGGGGCTGGCCAACTTCGTCCGCCGGACTCGGAATGGCGCGAGACTTTGCGAGGCGCATCCGTGTGCCAAAAATAGGCCGCGGGCACAGCCGCACCCAAAAATACCCGCCCGAAGGCCGGGGCGCCATGTTCGTCCAGCGGAAAAAGGCCACAAAAACGGGTGGACTGTAGCCTTGGGGGGTGGGGCTGGCCAACTTCGTCCGCCGGACTCGGAATGGAGCGAGACTTTGCGAGGTGTCTCCGTGTGCCAATAATAGGCCGCGGGCACAGCCGCGCCCAAAAATAACCGCCCCAAAGCCGGGGCGCCAAGTTCGTCCAGCGTAAAAATGCCACAAAAACGGGTGGGCTATAGCCTTGGGGGGTGGGGCTGGCCAACTTCGTCAGCCGGACTCGGAATGGCGCGAGACTTTGCGAGGCGCCTCCGTGTGCCAAAAATAGGCCGCGGGCACAGCCGCACCCAAAAATACCCACCCGAAGGCCGGGGCGCCAAGTTCGTCCAGCAGAAAAAGGCAACAAAAACGGGTGGGCTATAGCCTTGGGGGGTGGGGCTGGCCAACTTCGTCCGCCGGACTCGGAATGGCGCGTGACATTGCGAGGCGCCTCCGTGTACCAAAACAGGCCGCGGGCACAGCCGCCGCCAAAAAATACCCGCCCGAAGGCCGGGGCACCAAGTTCGACCAGCGGAAAGAGGCAGCGAGAACGGGAAGGCTATAGACTTGGGGGGAGGGGATGGCCACCTTCGTCCGCCGGACTCGGAATGGCGCGAGAGTGTGCGAGGCGCCTCCGTGTGGCAAATATAGGCCAGGCGGGCACAGCCGCGCCTAAAAATAACCGCCCAAGGCCGGGCGCCAAGTTCGTCCAGCGGAAAAAGGCCACAAAACGGGTGGGCTATAGCCTTGGGGGTGGGGCTGGCCAACTTCGTCCGCCGGACTCGGAATGGCGCGAGACTTTGCGAGGGCCTCCGTGTGCCAAAATAGGCCAGGCGGGCACAGCCGCGCCTAAAAATAAACCGCCGAAGGCCGGGGCGCCAAGTCTGGCCCAGCGGAAAAAGGCCACAAAAACGGGTGGGCTATAGCCTTGGGGGTGGGGCTGGCCAACTTCGTCCGCCGGACTCGGAATGGCGCGAGACTTTGCGAGGGCTCCTCCGTGCCAAAATAGGGCGCGGCACAGCCGCGCCCAAAATACCGCCCAAGGCCGGGCGCCAAGTTCGGCCCAGCGGAAAAAGGCCACAAAAACGGGGTGGGCTATAGCCTTGGGGGTGGGCTGGCCAACTTCGTCCGCCGGACTCGGAATGGCGCGAGACTTTGCGAGGCGCCTCCGTGTGCCAAAAATAGCCCGGGCACAGCCGCGCCAAAAAAAATACCCGCCCGAAGGCCGGGCGCCAAGTTCGTCCAGGAAAAAGGCCACAAAACGGGTGGGCTATAGCCTTGGGGGTGGGGCTGGCCAACTTCGTCCGCCGGACTCGGAATGGCGCGAGACTTTGCGAGGCGCCTCCGTGTGCCAAAATAGCCAGGCAGCGGGCACAGCCGCGCCAAAAATACCCGCCCGAAGGCCGGGCGCCAAGTCTGGCCCAGCGGAAAAAGGCCACAAAACGGGTGGGCTATAGCCTTGGGGTGGGGCTGGCCAACTTCGTCCCGCCGGGACTCGGAATGGCGCGAGACTTTGCGAGCGCCTCCGTGTGCCAAAATAGGCCGGGCACAGCCGCGCCCAAAAATAACCGCCCGAAGGCCGGGCGCCAAGTTCGCCCAGGAAAAAGGCCACAAAAACGGGTGGGCTATAGCCTGGGGGTGGGGCTGGCCAACTTCGTCCGCGGACTCGGAATGGCGCGAGACTTTGCGAGGCGCCTCCGTGTGCCAAAAATAGCCCGCGGCACACCGCGCCCAAAAAAATACCCGCCCGAAGGCCGGGCGCCAAGTTCGCCCAGCGGAAAAAGGCCACAAAACGGGTGGGCTATAGCTTTGGGGTGGGGCTGGCCAACTTCGTCCGCCGGACTCGGAATGGCGCGAGACTTTGCGAGGGCCTCCGTGTGTGCCAAAATAGGCCGCGGGCACAGCCGCGCCAAAAAATACCCGCCCGAAGGCCGGGCGCCAAGTTCGGCCCAGCGGAAAAAGGCCACAAAAACGGGTGGGCTATAGCCTTGGGGTTGGGGCTGGCCAACTCTCGTCCGCCGGACTCGGAATGGCGCGAGACTTTGCGAGGCGCTCCGTGTGCCAAAAATAGGCCGCGGGCACAGCCGCGCCTAAAATACCCGCCCGAAGGCCGGGCGCCAAGTTCGTCCAGCGGAAAAGGGCCACAACAACGGGTGGGCTATAGCCTTGGGGGTGGGGCTGGCCAACTTCGTCCGCCGGACTCGGAACAGCGCGAGACTTTGCGAGCCGCCTCGGTGTGCAAAAAATAGGCCGCGGCTCAGCCGCGGCCAAAAATTCCCCGCCGGAGGGCGCGGCGGCAAGGTAGTCCAGCGGGAAAAAGGCCACAAAAACGGGTGGGGTGGGCTATAGCCTTGGGGGTGGGGCTGGCCAACTTCGTCCGCCGGACTCGGAATGGCGCGAGACAAAACGGGGTGGCGAGGGGGCCAACTTCGTGTGCCAAAATGGGCGAGACGGGCACAGCCGCGCCAAAAAATACCCGGGCCCAAGGCCGGGCGCCAAGTTCGTCCTCCAGCGAAAAAGGCCACAAAAACGGGTGGGCTATAGCCTTGGGGGGTGGGGCTGGCCAACTTCGTCCGCCGGACTCGGAATGGCGCGAGACTTTGCGAGGCGGCTAGGTGTGGAGAAAAAAGGCCGCGGGCACAGCCGCGCCAAAAATACCCGCCAAGGCCGGGCGCCAAGTTCTGCCCAGCGGAAAAAGGCCACAAAACGGGTGGGCTATAGCCTTGGGGGGGGGGGCTGGCCAACTTCGTCCGCCGGGCTCGGAGTGGCGCGAGACTTTGGGAGGGTCCGCCGTGTGCCAAAATAGGGCCGCGGGCACAGCCGCGCCTAAAAATAACCAAGCCGAAGGCCGGGCGCCAAGTTCGGCCCAGCGGAAAAAGGCCAAAAACGGGTGGGCTATAGCCTTGGGGGTGGGGCTGGCCAACTTCGTCCGCCGGACTCGGAATGGCGCGAGACTTTGCGAGGCGCTCCGTGTGTGCCAAAATAGGCCGGGGGCTCTGCCGTGCCAAAAAATAACCGCCCGAAGGCCGGGGCGCCAAGTTCGTCCAGCGGAAAAAGGCCACAAAAACGGGTGGGCTATAGCCTTGGGGGGTGGGGCTGGCCAACTTCGTCCGCCGGACTCGGAATGGCGCGAGACTTTGCGAGCGGCCTCCGTGTGCCAAAAATAGGCCGCGGGCACAGCCGCGCCCAAAAATACCCGCCCGAAGGCCGGGGCGCCAAGTTCGTCCAGCGGAAAAAGGCCACAAAAACGGGTGGGCTATAGCCTTGGGGGGTGGGGCTGGCCAACTTCGTCCGCCGGACTCGGAATGGCGCGAGACTTTGCGAGGCGCCACCGTGTCCCAAAATACGCCCGCGGGCACCCCCGCCCCAAAAAATACCCGCCCGAAGGCCGGGGCGCCAAGTTCGTCCAGCGGAAAAAGGCCACAAAAACGGGTGGGCTATAGCCTTGGGGGGTGGGGCTGGCCAACTTCGTCCGCCGGACTCGGAATGGCGCGAGACTTTGCGAGGCGCCTCCGTGTGCCAAAATAGGCCGCGGATGCAGCCGCGCCCAAAAATAACAGCCCGAAGGCCGGGCGCCAAGTTCGCCCAGCGGAAAAGCCCACAAAACCGGTGGGGCTATCCCCTGGGGGGTGGGGCTGGCCAACTTCGTCCGCCGGACTCGGAATGGCGCGAGACTTTGCGAGGCGCCTCCGTGTGCCAAAAATAGGCCGCGGGCACAGCCGCGCCCAAAAATACCCCCCCGAAGGCCGCGGCGCCAAGTTCGTCCAGCGGAAAAAGGCCACAAAAACGGGTGGGCTATAGCCTTGGGGGTGGGGCTGGCCAACTTCGTCCGCCGGGCTCGGAATGGCGCGAGACTTTGCGAGCCGCCTCCATGTGCCAAAATAGAATAGGCCGCGGGCTCAGCCGTCAAAAAATAACCGCCCGAAGGCGGGGCGCCAAGTTCGTCCAGCGGAAAAAGGCCACAAAAACGGGTGGGCTATAGCCTTTGGGGTGGGGCTGGCCAACTTCGTCCGCCGGACTCGGAATGGCGCGAGACTTTGCGAGGCGCCCTCCGTGTGCCAAAAATAGGCCGCTGGGCACAGCCGCGCCTAAAAATACCCGCCCGAAGGCCGGGCGCCAAGTTCGGTCCAGCGGAAAAGGCCACAAAACGGGTGGGCTATAGCCTGGGGGTGGGGCTGGCCAAATTAGTCCGCCGGACTCGGAATGGGGCGAGACTTTGCGAGCGCTCTCCGTGTGCCAAAAATAGGCAGAGGGCACAGCCACGCCAAAAAATACCCGCCCGAAGGCCGGGCGCCAAGTTCGCCCAGCGGGAAAAAGGCCACAAAACGGTGGGCTATAGCCTTGGGGGTGTGGGCTGGCCAACTTTGTCCGCCGGACTTGGAATGGGGCGAGACTTTGAGAGGCGCCTCCGTGTGCCAAAAATAGGACGCGGGCACAGCCGCGCCCAAAAAATAACCCCCCGAGGCCCGGGCCGCCAGGTGCGGCCGCCGGAAAAGGGCCACAAAACGGGTGGGCTATAGCCTTGGGGGGTGGGGCTGGCCAACTTCGTCGGCCGGGCTCGGGGGGGCTCGAGGCTTTGCGGGGGGCCTCGGTGTGCCAGAATTAGGCCGCGGGCCCAGCCGCGCCCAAAAATACCCGCCCGAAGGCCGGGGCGCCACGGTCGTCCCGCGGACAAAGGCACAAACCCGGGTGGGCTATCGCCGGGGGGGGTGGGGCTGGCCAACTTCGTCCGCCGGACTCGGAATGGCGCGAGACTTTGCGAGGCGCCTCCGTGTGCCAAAAATAGGCCGCGGGCACAGCCGCGCCAAAAATAACCGCCCGAAGGCCGCGGCGCCAAGTTCGCTCCAGCGGAAAAAGGCCACAAATCGGGTGGGCTATTGCCTGGGGGGTTGGGGCTGGCCAACTTCGTCCGCCGGACTCGGAATGGCGCGAGACTGTGCGAGGGCCTCCGTGTGTGCCAAAATAGGCCGGGGCACAGCCGCGCCCAAAAAAATACCCGCCCGAAGGCCGGGCGCCAAGTTCGCCCAGCGGAAAAGGCCACAAAAACGGGTGGGCTATAGCCTTGGGGGTGGGGCTGGCCAACTCGTCCGCCGGACTCGGAATGGCGCGAGACTTTGCGAGGCGCCCCGTGTGCCAAAATAGGCCGCGGGCACAGCCGCGCCTAAAAATACCCGCCCGAAGGCCGGGCGCCAAGTTCGCCCAGCGGAAAAAGGCCACAAAAATGGGTGGGCTATAGCCTTCGGGGGTGGGGCTGGCCAACTTCGTCCGCCGGACTCGGAATGGCGCGAGACTTTGCGAGGCGCCTCCGTGTGCCAAAATAGGCCGCGAGCAGAGCCGCGCCCAAATATACCCGCCCGAAGGCCGGGCGCCAAGTTCGCCCAGCGGAAAAGGCCACAAAACGGGTGGGCTATAGCCTTGGGGGTGGGGCTGGCCAACTTCGTCCCGCCGGACTCGGAATGGCGCGAGACTTTGCGAGGCGGCCTCCGTGTGCCAAAAATAGGCCGCGCATGGGCACAGCCGCGCCCAAAAATACCCGCCCGAAGGCCGGGCGCCAAGTTCGCCCAGCGGAAAAAGGCCACAAAACGGGTGGGCTATAGCCTTGGGGTGGGGCTGGCCAACTTCGTCCGCCGGACTCGGAATGGCGCGAGAGACTTTGCGAGGGGCTCCGTGTGCCAAAATAGGCCGCGGGCACAGCCGCGCGCCAAAAATACCCGCCCAAGGCCGGGCGCCAAGTCTGGCCCAGCGGAAAAGGCCACAAAAACGGGTGGGCTATAGCCTTGGGGGTGGGCTGGCCAACTCGTCCGCCGGACTCGGAATGGCGCGAGACTTTGCGAGGCGCCTCCGTGTGCCAAAAAATAGGCCGGGCACAGCCGCGCCCAAAAAAATACCGCCCGAAGGCCGGGCGCCAAGTTCGCCCAGCGGAAAAAGGCCACAAAAACGGGTGGGCTATAGCCTTGGGGGTGGGGCTGGCCAACTTCGTCCGCCGGACTCGGAATGGCGCGAGACTTTGCGAGGAGCCTCCGTGTGCCAAAAATAGGCCGCGGGCACAGCCGCGCCAAAATACCCGCCCGAAGGCCGGGGCGCCAAGTTCGTCCAGCGAAAAAGGCCACAAAACGGGTGGGCTATAGCCTTGGGGGTGGGGCTGGCCAACTTCGTCCGCCGGACTCGGAATGGCGCGAGACTTTGCGAGGCGCCTCCGTGTGCCAAAATAGGCCGCGGGCACAGCCGCGCCCAAAAATACCGCCCGAAGGCCGGGCGCCAAGTTCGTCCAGCGGAAAAAGGCCACAAAAACGGGTGGGCTATAGCCTTGGGGGGTGGGGCTGGCCAACTTCGTCCGCCGGACTCGGAATGGCGCGAGACTTTGCGAGGCGCCTCCGTGTGCCAAAAATAGGCCGCTGGCACAGCCGCGCCCAAAAATACCCGCCCGAAGGCCGGGGCGCCAAGTTCGTCCAGCGGAAAAAGGCCACAAAAACGGGTGGGCTATAGCCTTGGGGGGTGGGGCTGGCCAACTTCGTCCGCCGGACTCGGAATGGCGCGAGACTTTGCGAGGCGCCTCCGTGTGCCAAAAATAGGCCGCTGCCACAGCCGCGTCCTAAAATACCCGCCCGAAGGCCGGGGCGCCAAGTTTGTCCAGCGGAAAATGGCCACAAAAACGGGTTAGCTATAGGCTTGGGGGGTGGGGCTGGCCAACTTCGTCCGCCGGACTCGGAATGGCGCGAGACTTTGCGAGGCGCCTCCGTGTGCCAAAAATAGGCCGCGGGCACAGCCGCGCCCATAAATACCCGCCCGAAGGCCGGCGCGCCAAGATCGTCCAGCGGAAAAAGGGCACAAAAACGGGTGGGCTATAGCCTTGGGGGGTGGTGCTGGCCAACTTCGTCCGCCGGACTCGGAATGGCGCGAGACTTTGCGAGGGGCCCTCGTGTGTGCCAAAATAGGCCATGGGCACAGCCGCGCCCAAAAATACCCGCCCGAAGGCCGGGCGCCAAGTCTGGCCCAGCGGAAAAAGGCCACAAAAACGGGTGGGCTATAGCCTTGGGGGTGGGGCTGGCCAACTCGTCCGCCGGACTCGGAATGGCGCGAGACTTTGCGAGGCGCCTCCGTGGTGCCAAAATATAGGCCGCGGGCACAGCCGCGCCCAAAAATAACCGCGAGAGGCCGCGGGGCGCCAAGTTCTCCAGCGGAAAAGGCCACAAAAATAGGTGGGCTATAGCCTTGGGGGTGGGGCTGGCCAACGTCGTCCCGGACTCGGAATGGCGCGAGACTTTGCGAGGGCCCCGCCAAAATAGGCCGCGGCACAGCCGCGCAAAAATAACTCGCCCAAGGCCGGGGGAAAAGGCCCAAAAAAAAAGGCCACAAAAACGGGTGGGCTATAGCCTTGGGGGGGGCTGGCCAACTTCGTCCGCCGGACTCGGAATGGCGCGAGACTTTGCGAGGCGCCTCCGTGTGCCAAAATAGGCCGCGGGCACAGCCGCGCCCAAAAATAAACGCCCGAAGGCCGGGACGCCAAGTACGTCCAGCGGAAAGATGCCAGAAAAACGGGTGGGCTATAGCCTTGGGGGTGGGCTGGGCAACTTCGTCCGCCGGACTCGGAATGGCGCGAGACTTGCGAGGCCTCCTCCCCGTGTGCCAAAATAGGCCGCGGCACAGCACAGCCGCGCCCAAAAAGACCCGCCCTAAGGCCGGGCCGCCAAGCTCGTCCAGCTGAAAAAGTCCAAAAAACCGGGGGGGCTATCGTCCTGGGGGGTGGGCTGGCCAACTTCGTCCGCCGGAGTCGGAACGGCGCGAGACTTTGCGAGGCGCCTCCTGTGCCAAAAATAGGCCGCGGGCGCAGCCGCGCCCAAAAATAACCCGCCCGAAGGCCGGGCGCCAAGTTCGCCCAGCGGAAAAGGCCACAATACGGTTGGGCTATAGCCTTGGGGGGTGGGGCTTGCCCACTTCGGACGCCTGTCTCGGAATGGCGCGAGACTTTGCGAGCGGCCTCCGTGTGCCAAAAATAGGCCGCGGGCACAGCCGCGCCAAAAATAACCGCCCAAGGCCGGGGGCCAAGTTCGTCCAGCGGAAAAAGGGCCACAAAACGGGTGGGCTATAGCCTGGGGGTGGGGCTGGCCAACTTCGTCCGCCGGACTCGGAATGGCGCGAGACTTTGCGAGGGCCTCCGTGTGTGCCAAAATAGGCCCGCGGGCACAGCCGCGCGAAAAAGGCCAAAATAACCCGCCCGAAGGCCGGGCGCCAAGTTCGCCCAGCGGAAAAAGGCCACAAAACGGGTGGGCTATAGCCTTGGGGGTGGGGCTGGCCAACTTCGTCCGCCGGACTCGGAATGGCGCGAGACTTTTTGAGGCGCGCCCGTGTGCCAAAAATAGGCTGCGAGGCGGGCACAGCCGCCAAAAATAACCGCCCGAAGGCCGGGCGCCAAGTTCGCCCAGCGGAAAAGGCCACAAAAACGGGTGGGCTATAGCCTTGGGGGTGGGGCTGGCCAACTTCGTCCCGCCGGACTCGGAATGGCGCGAGACTTTGCGAGAGGCCTCCGTGTGCCAAAAATAGGCCGCGGGCACAGCCGCGCCTAAAAATAACCGCCCGAAGGCCGGGCGCCAAGTTCGCCCAGCGGAAAAAGGCCACAAAACGGGTGGGCTATAGCCTTGGGGGGGGGGCTGGCCAACTTCGTCCGCCGGACTCGGAATGGCGCGAGACTTTGCGAGGCGCCCCGTGTGCCAAAATAGGCCGCGGGCACAGCCGCGCCAAAAATAACCGCCCGATGGCCGGGGCGCCAAGTTCGTCCAGCTGGAAAAGGCCACAAGAACGGGTTGGCTATAGCGGTGGGGGGAGGCGCTGGCCAACTTGGTCCGCCGGACTCGGAATGGCGCGAGAGTTTGCGAGGGGCCTCCGTGTGCCAAAATAGGCCGCGGGCACAGCCGCGCCCAAAAATACCCGCCGCCGAAGGCCGGGGCGCCAAGTTCGTCCAGCGGAAAAAGGCCACAAAAACGGGTGGGCTATAGCCTTGGGGGGTGGGGCTGGCCAACTTCGTCCGCCGGACTCGGAATGGCGCGAGACTTTGCGAGGCGCCTCCGTGTGCCAAAAATAGGCCGCGGGCACAGCCGCGCCCAAAAATAACCGCCCGAAGGCCGGGACGCCAAGTTCGTCCAGCGGAAAAAGGCCACAAAAACGGGTGGGCTATAGCCTTGGGAGGTGGGGCTGGCCAACTTCGTCCGCCGGACTCGGAATGGCGCGAGACTTTGCGAGGGGTCTCCATGTGCCAAAAAATAGGCCGCGGGTACAGCCGCGCCTAAAAAATACCCGCCAAGGCCGGGCGCCAAGTTCGGCCCAGCGGAAAAAGGCCACAAAACGGGTGGGCTATAGCCTTGGGGGGGGGCTGGCCAACTCGTCCGCCGGAGTCGGAATGGCGCGAGACTTTGCGAGTCGCCTCCGTGTGCCAAAATAGGCCGCGGGCACAGCCGCGCCGCCCAAAAATAACCGCCCGATGGCCGGGGCGCCAAGTTCGTCCAGCGGTAAAAGGCCACAAAAATGGGTGGGCTATAGCCTGGGGGGTGGGGCTGGCAACTGCGTACGCCGGACTCGGAGTGGCGCGAGACTTTGCGAGGCGCTCCGTGTGCCAAAAATAGGCCGCGGGCACAGCCGCGCTAAAAATACCCGGAACGGGCGCCGCCCAGGAAAAAGGCCACAAAACGGGTGGGCTATCGCCTTGGGGGGGGGGCCAAGTTCGTCCGCCGGACTCGGAATGGCGCGAGACTTTGCGAGGCCAAAAAGGCCGGGTGGCACAGCGCCCAAAATAGCCTTGGGGGTGGGGCTGGCCAAAAACGGGTGGGCTATAGCCTTGGGGGTGGGCTGGACAACTTCGAATGGACTCGGAATGGCGCGAGACTTTGCGAGCGGCCTCCGTGTGCCAAAAATAGGCCGCGGGCACAGCCGCGCCCTAAAAATAACCGCCCGAAGGCCGGGCGCCAAGTTCGTCCAGCGGAAAAGGCCAAAAACGGGTGGGCGATAGCCTTGGGGGGTGGGGCTGGCCAACTTCGTCCGCCGGACTCGGAATGGCGAGAGACTTTGCAAGCGGCCACCGAGTGCCAAAAAAAGGCCACGGGAACACACGCGAAAAAAAATAACCGCCCGAAGGCCGGGGCGCCAAGTTCGGTCCAGCGGAAAAAGGCCAAAAACGGGTGGGCTATAGCCTTGGGGGTAGGGCCTGGCCAACTTCGTCCGCCGGACTCGGAATGGGGCGAGACTTTGCGAGCTGGCCGTGCCAAAATAGGCCGCTGGGGCACAGCCGCGCCCAAAAATAACCCGCCCAAGGCCGGGCGCCAAGTTCGGCCCAGCGGAAAAAGGCCACAAAAACGGGTGGGCTATAGCCTTTGGGGGGGCGGGCCAGCTTCGTCCGCCGGACTCGGAATGGCGCGAGACTGAGAGAGCCGCCTCCGAGTGCCAAAAATAGGCCGCGGGCACAGCCGCGCCTAAAAATAACCGCCCGAAGGCCGGGCGCCAAGTTCGTCCAGCGGAAAAGGCCACAAAACGGGTGGGCTATAGCCTTGGGGCGTGGGGCTGGCCAACTTCGTCCGCCGGACTCGGAATGGCGCCAGACTTTGCGAGGCGCCTCCGTGTGCCAAAAATAGGCCGCGGGCACGGCCGCGCCAAAAAATAGCCGCCCGAAGGCCGGGCGCCAAGTTCGTCCAGCGGAAAAAGGCCACAAAAACGGGTGGGCTATAGCCTTGGGGGATGGGCCTGTCCAACTTCGTCCGCCGGACTCAAATTGGCGCGAGACTTTGCGAGGGGCTTCCGCGTGCCAAAAATAGGCCGCGGGCACAGCCGCGCCAAAAAATAACCGCCCGAAGGCCGGGGCGTAAAGTTCGTCCAGCGGAAAAAGGCCACAAAAACGGGTGGGCTATAGCCTTGGGGGTGGGGCTGGCCAACTTCGTCCGCCGGACTCGGACTGGCGCGAGACTTTGCGAGGGGCCTCGGTGTGCCAAAAAGAGGCCGCGGGCACAGCCGCGCCCAAAAATAACCCGCCCGTAGGACCGGGCGCCAGGTTCGTCCAGCGGAAAAAGCCCACAAAACGGGTGGGCTATTGCGTTGGGGGTAGGGCTGGCCAACTTCGTCCGCCGGACTCGGAATGGCGCGAGACTTTGCGAGGCGGCCTCCGTGTGCCAAAATAGGCCACGGGCACAGCCGCGCCCAAAAATAACCGCCCGAAGGCCGGGCGCCAAGTTCGGCCCAGCGGAAAAAGGCCACAAAACGGGTGGGCTATAGCCTTGGGGGTGGGGCTGGCCAACTTCGTCCGCCGGACTCGGAATGGCGCGAGACTTTGCGAGGGGCCTCTGTGTGCCAAAAATAGCTGCGGGCACAGCCGCGCCCTAAAAATACCACAGCCCGAAGGCCGGGCGCCAAGTTCGTCCAGCGGAAAAAGGCCACAAAACGGGTGGGCTATAGCCTTGGGGGTGGGGCTGGCCAACTCGGTCCGCCGGACTCGGAATGGCGCGAGACTTTGCGAGGCGGCCTCCGTGGTGCCAAAATAGGCCGCGGGCACAGCCGCGCCCAAAAATAACCACCCCGAAGGCCGGGCGCCAAGTTCGGCCCAGCGGAAAAAGGCCACAAAACGGGTGGGCTATAGCCTTGGGGGTGGGGCTGGCCAACTTCGGTCCCGCCGGACTCGGAATGGCGAGACTTTGCGAGGGCCTCCGTGTGCCAAAATAGGGGGCGTGCGGCACAGCCGCGCCTAAAAATAACCGCCCGAAGGCCGGGCGCCAAGTCTCGCCCCAGCGGAAAAAGGCCACAAAAACGGGTGGGCTATAGCCTGGGGGTGGGGCTGGCCAACTTCGTCCGCCGGACTCGGAATGGCGCGAGACTTTGCGAGGGCCTCCGTGTGCCAAAATAGGCCGGGCACAGCCGCCGCCCAAAAATAACCGCCCAAGGCCGGGCGCCAAGTTCGCCCAGCGGAAAAAAGGCCACAAAAACGGTTGGCTAAATCCTTGGGGGTGGGGCTAGCCAACAACGTCCGCCGGACTCAGAATGGCGCGCGACATTGCGAGGGCCTCCGTGTGCCAAAAATAGCCCCGGGCACAGCCGCGCCCCAAAAATAACCGCCCAAGGCCGGGCGCCAAGTTCGCCCAGCGGAAAAAGGCCACAAAAACGGTGGGCTATAGCCTGGGGGGGTGGGGCTAGCCAACTTCGTCCGCCGGACTCGGAATGGCGCGAGACTTTGCGAGGGGCCTCCGTGGTGCAAAAATAGGCCATGGGCACAGCCGCGCCAAAAAATAACGGCCATAAGGCCGGGGCGCCAAGTTCGTCCAGCGGAAAAAGGCCACAAAAACGGGTGGGCTATAGCCTTGGGAGGTGGAGCTGGCCAACTTCGTCCGCCGGACTCGGAATGGCGCGAGACTTTGCGAGGGCCGTCCGTGTGCCAAAAATTGCCCGCGGGCACAGCCGCGCCAAAAAATAACCGCCCGAAGGCCGGGGCGCCAAGTTCGCCCCAGCGGAAAAAGGCCACAAAAACGGGTGGGCTATAGCCTTGGGGGTGGGCTGGCCAACTTCGTCCGCCGGACTCGGAATGGCGCGAGACTTTGCGAGGGCCTCCGTGTGCCAAAAATAGGGCCGCGGGCACAGCCGCGCCCAAAATAACCGCCAAGGGCCGGGCGCCAAGTTCGTCCAGCGGAAAAAGGCCACAAAAACGGTGGGCTATAGCCTTGGGGGTTGGGCTAGCCAACTCGGTCCGCCGGACTCGGAATGGCGCGAGACTTTGCGAGGCGCCTCCGCCAAAAATAAAATAGGCCGCGGGCACAGCCGCGCCCAAAAATAACCGCCCGAAGGTCGGGGCGCCAAGTTCGTCCAGCGGAAAAAGGCCACAAAAACGGGTGGGCTATAGCCTTGGGGGGTGGGGCTGGCCAACTTCGTCCGCCGGACTCGGAATGGCGCGAGACTTTGCGAGGGGCCTCCGTGTGCCAAAATAGGCCGCGGGCACAGCCGCGCCCAAAAATAACCGCCCGAAGGCCAGGGCGCCAAGTTCGCCCAGCGGAAAAAGGCCACAAAAACGGGTGGGCTATAGCCTTGGGGGGTGGGGCTGGCCAACTTCGTCCGCCGGACTCGGAATGGCGCGAGACTTTGCGAGGGGCCTCCGTGTGCCAAAAATAGGCCGCGGGCACAGCCGCGCCAAAAAATAACCGCCCGAAGGCCGGGGCGCCAAGTTCGTCCAGCGGAAAAAGGCCACAAAAACGGGTGGGCTATAGCCTTGGGGGGTGGGGCTGGCCAACTTCGTCCGCCGGACTCGGAATGGCGCGAGACTTTGCGAGGGGCCTCCGTGTGCCAAAAATAGGTCTAAAAATAACCGCGGCACAGCCGCGCCCAAAAATAACCCGCCCGAAGGCCGGGCGCCAAGTTCGTCCAGCGGAAAAGGCCACAAAACGGGTGGGCTATAGCCTTGGGGGTGGGCTGGCCAACAACTCCGTCGCCGGACTCGGAATGGCGCGAGACTTTGCGAGGCGCTCCGTCAAGCAGCTGCGCCAAAAATAGGCTGCGGGGCTTGGGGGCCGCCTAAAAATAACCGACCCGAAGGCCGGGCGCCAAGTTCGCGGCCAATGGAAAAAGGCCACAAAAACGGGGTGGGCTATAGCCAGGGGGTGGGGCTGGCCAAGCCGTCCGCTCGGACTCCGAATGGCGCGAGACTTTGCAAGGCCTGCTCCGTGCCAAAAAATAGGGCGCGGCACAGCCACGCCCAAAAATAACCCGCCGAAGGCCGGGCGCCAAGTTCGCCCAGCGGAAAAAGGCCACAAAACGGGTGGGCTATAGCCTTGGGGGTGGGGGCTGGCCAACTTCGTCCGCCGGACTCGGAATGGGGCGAGACTTTGCGAGGCCCCTCCAGTGTGCCAAAAATAGGCCGCGGCACAGCCGCGCCAAAAATAACCGCCCGAAGGCCGGGCGCCAAGTTGGCCCAGCGGAAAAAGGCCACAAAACGGGTGGGCTATAGCCTTGGGGGTGGGCTGGCCAACTTCGTCCGCTCGGACTCGGAATGGCGCGAGACTTTGCGAGGGGCCTCCGTGGTGCCAAAATAGGCTGCGGGCACAGCCGCGCCCAAAATACCCTCCCGAAGGCCGGGCGCCAAGTTCATCCAGCTGAAAAAGGCCACAAAAACGGGTGGGCTGTGGGGCTGGCCAACTTCGTCCGCCGGACTCGGAATGGCGCGACACTTTGCGAGGCACCTCCGTGTGCCAAAAATAGGCAGCGGGCACAGCCGCGCCAAAAATAACCGCCCGAAGGTCGGGCGCCAAGTTCGCCCAGCGGAAAAAGGCCACAAAAACGGGTGGGCTATAGCCTTGGGGGTGGGGCTGGCCAACCTTCGTCCGCCGGACTCGGAATGGCGCGAGACTTTGCGAGGGGCCTCCTATGTGCCAAAATAGGCCGCGGCACAGCCGCCCAAAAATACAGCCCGAAGGCCTGGGGCGCCAAGTTCATCCAGCGGAAAAGGCCACAAAAACGGGTGGGCTATAGCCTTGGGGTGGGGCTGGCCAACCTGTCCGCTCGGACTCGGAATGGCGCGAGACTTTGCGAGGCGCCCTCCGTGTGCCTAAAAATAGGCCGCGGGCACAGCCGCGCCTAAAAATAACCGCCCGAAGGCCGGGCGCCAAGTTCGTCCAGCGGAAAAAGGCCACAAAACGGGTGGGGCTATAGCCTTGGGGGTGGGGCTGGCAAACTTCGCCCAAGGTCCGCCTCGGACTCGGAATGGCGCGAGACTTTTGACTTCATTCAGAGGGGCCTCCAGGTGCGAGATTTTAAAATAGGCTCGGAAATAGGGGCACAGCCGCGCCCAAAAATAACCCGCCCAACGCCGGGGCGCCAAGTTCGGCCCAGCGGAAAAGGCCACAAAACGGGTGGGCTATAGCCTTGGGGGTTGGGGCTGGCCAACTTCTTCCGCCGGACTAGGAATGGCGAGAGACTTTGCGAGGCGCCTCCGTGTGCCAAATATAGGTCGCGGGCACAGCCGCGCCTAAAAATACCCGCCCAAGGCCGGGCGCCACGTCTGGTCCAGTGGAAAAAGGCCACAAAAACGGGTGGGCTATAGCCTTGGGGGGTGGGGCTGTCCAACTTCGTCCGCCGGACTCGGAATGGCGCGAGACTTTTCGAGGGGCCTCCGTGTGCCAAAAATAGGCCGCGGGCACAGCCGCGCCCAAAAATAACCGCCCAAAGGCCGGGCCGCCGAGTTCGTCCAGCGGAAAAAGGCCACAAAAACGGGTGGGCTATAGCCTTGGGAGGTGCGGCTGGCCGACTTCGTCCGCCGGACTCAGAAAGGCGCGAGACTTTGCGAGGGGTCTTCGTGTGCCAAAAATAGGCCGCGGACACAGCCGCGCCCAAAAATAACCGCCCGAAGGCCGGGGCGCCAAGTTCGTCCAGCGGAAAAAGGCCACAAAAACGGGTGGGCTATAGCCTTGGGGGGTGGGGCTGTCCAACTGGGCCCCGGACTCGAATAGCGCGAGACTTGCGAGGGGCCACTGCAGGCCAAAATAGGCGCATGGCACAGCCGCGCCCTGCACAACTGCCCGGCTGCTGGCTCGCCAAGTTCATTCCAGCGGAAAAAGGCCACAAAACGGGTGGGCTATAGCCTTGGGGGTGGGCTGTCCAACTCTGTCCGCCGGACTCGGAATGGGGCGAGACTTTGCGAGGGGCTTCGGGGTGCCAAAAATAAGCCGCGGGCAAAGCCGCGCCCAAAAATAAGCCGCGGGCAAAGCCACGCCCAAAAATAAGCACCCGAAGGTCGTTGTGCCAAAATCCCCCAGCGGAAAAATGGCCAAAAAAGGGGTGGGCTATAGCCTTGGTGGGGGG
>JAUJEF010000734.1:0-23636 GCA_030444885.1 Citrus sp. QX-2021
TTATCCAAACATAACACTTTCTCTTAAAGACAAAAAAATATTTTAAAAAGCATGATTTAAGCAAATCAAAACTTCCATACTTACAAAATGATTAAAGGGTCCATTCCGCCGTTTAATTTTCAAGATTTACATAGTTATGGTGGTCTCAAGGCTTAGTACGCAATATAAATCTCCACTTATGTTATATTTAAACTTTCTCTTGCCATGCATCGACTTGTCTAAAGCAGAAACACCGCCATTCCAAAACTGCATCCAATTGAAAGACGTTAATCTTTCCAAAAGAAATTGATCCTCGGGCTTGATTTTCGCCACTTGCAGAATTCGAAACAATCTCGAGCTTCAACACAGAAGCTACAAAATGTGACTCAAAGATTCCGACAGTAAAGTCAAATTATCATTCGTAAGATCTAACTAATCCGCATTTTCCGATAAAGCTTCTCGCGGCTCAAGCATTCCTTCATTGTAAAGCCGAATTCACAAAAGTCCCCTTTTCCGTTATAAACCTTCCTTTTCAAAGTCAACCTAGGTTTTCAACTTCCGCATATTATCAGTACATCCATAAGACTGGGCTGGACTCACGCCATCAGTATTCCTCACCCTATCTATACTAGTAAACAACATGTAAGAAAAGGGAACCTTCTCCTCCAACTTCCCCTACTTTCTCAGCTCGCTATAAAAATGTCATTAATGTCATCAAAAGACTTTGAATTGAATAAAGCACTTCTTCAAAATGATTTTTATTCGTATTTAAACAAAGTTAAAAGAGAATTTGCCCTTCAAACAATTTCAATCAAAGAAAAGAAATCTAACAAAACTTATTAGCTGAATTTGTGAATTTTCATAAAGTTCATATATTTTTGATTTGATCGTCTTAAATATATTCTTCTGAGAACGACATCTCTATCCTTTCAAAGAGTCAAACCCTATCACTATTGTAAATAGTGTAAATCCTCGAGTGGAATCTATCGAAAGGACATGTATCAATCGAGCTCCGAACATCCACCTCTGGTGAGTATAACCATAAATCACGGTGCAGGAACCTCCTCGCTGAGATTAGAAAGATCACCTTACAAAATTCTCAAAACCAAATGTACTCCGATATAAATTCTAAGTAGTGATTATCCAATGTAACAATTACGTAATACTAACTTAAATACACCCAAAGCAAGCTGACTAGAATAGAAAACCACTCCAAAAAGTCAACCACATCGCTGCTCCATCAATCATTGCTCAAAAGTCGACTCATTATCGGCTCAAACAAAATCGATTCCTCTCACAAAAGTTTTATACGAACCCATTTTCAAAACCTTTTAAAGCTTCAAAACTAGCCAAAGGCTTCGCCCAAGAAGTCAAAATCGCTGATTTTGTTAAAGCCATTGTGAGAAACAACTAGATAGTGATAAGCCGTTTCTTCCTCATCTAAGAAAGTTCACCCTGCCTCTCGATACTCCACAATCTAGCAAGATCGAGTATCAACCCTCGACGACCAAAGCTCTATAGCCTCCTCCCGACTTGTAAGCCTTCAAAGTTAAGATCCTTCACTCCTAAAGCCGAATAAAATCCATCTGGATTTACTCCCTTCCCACCTCCGCCAAGACTCCACCGCATCTAGCAATAGATAATAGTACTGCGATTAAATCAATCTCGATATAATGCATCCTCGCCCATGAAATGCAATATCACAGATAACCGAAGATAATATTCAAAGCTCACGCGAACAAATGACAACAGCGAATAACGCCTATATAAAACCCAAGCAGAACTTCGATCGCAACCATTTCGAAATCCTCATCAGCCGCTTTATCGTCAATCAAAGGTCGGATCATCTTCTCACTAATCTAAGAACAACTAGACATTCTAAATTCCTCTCTGTCGATGAAAACGAGTCTCTATTCTCGGCTTTGCAGTTCAAACAATCCAATCTCATGATGTCGCTGTTACTCTAATTTTGACCATTTCCTCCATTTCATTGGTGATCCTTCTCATCTTCGTGATGTTAACGCTGAAATTACTACATAATTTAAGATGAGTGAAACTTAGTGAATCTCCAAAGCTATAAAAGCACTTTCTTCACTGCCTCTTCCTGGTGGATTGATGCTAATCATACAACTTGGAAAGAAAATCTTCGTTGATTACCAACTCTCCGAGAGTAGCGTTAAATTCTATTAAAGCCCTCGTATTGACAACCGTATCCCTTACGACTTAACTTACTTTACGCGAAGTTAGTCGCTTATTAACAAAGTTAAGGTTTAAAAGATCTCACAAGACTCGAAATTACGTAAACGTCTTAAGACGAAGCATGCAAGTCTAAACAAGAATTAGCTAGTTACGCAAACAATTCAATTAATGCACCCTTTAAAACTTCTACTTTCCAAAGATCAGAATGGCTAGTGTTCTAAACCTCGCAAAACATTACAAATCTAGAAATTTTGTGAAATCCTTTCGTAATTTAGAGTAACTTCCTTATAAGAAACCTTCGAGTCTTATAAGAAACCCAAGTTCCCTAAAAAGAGTTCAAAGCCAAACCAAAACTCCTTTTCACTCCTTTTCAATTACAAAGAAGCTTATATGTCACAGATGTGGCATGAAAGGTCATACACTGCAAAGTACCGCAATGAACAAAAAGCTTTCACGAAGTTTGATCTCGCTGACTTAGATCTTTCCAAATTAAATTCTCTTCGCTGAAGCCTTCCGATCTCCCGAGTCTTCCAGTGCTCGGGAGACAATGACTCTATCAAGTTCAGATGAAGCTAATCGACTCAGATGACTCTGATCTAGCGAAGAAGGAATCAATCCACTCATTTTTAAAGAAAATCAATGCTTTAATTAAAGACCAAAGAGTACTTTTCAACTTGTAAAACATATTTCGATCCAAATCTTCAAAAGAATATCTTGATAAACTTTTTGAAAACTTCTGATTTTAATAAAGCTTCGAGACTTCTAAAGTCCCAATTGTCAAAAAGAATTCTTATGATCTTACCCAAGATTTTAGACAAAAAGAAAACTAAGTCAACGCCTACGATTCAAGATTCTGTGCGAAAGTGAAATCAAAGAGATTAAACCTGAGATTGCTGATTTAAAAGAAAAACAATAAAAATGATTCTCGAAACTATCCAACTCCTTTTTACAAAAACATTTCGATAATGATTTCGATAAAGATATCGATTCTCGATGGTGATCATAACGACCAAAATGCTGATAATATCAATCCATGCTAAAATGATTTTTTGCTTGCTTAAAACAAATCACCACCGTAAAGTATTTAATTAAAACTTCTTTAATTTTTTTCTAAAGATTTTGCCATTGACGCCATTGCCCTTTTTGACATCTGGTGCCGATTTAAATTGTTTAAAAGAGGACATCATTCCCAAAGATTTCTGGGAAGGAAGACAAAAGAAAGGCTTTCATCGCTAATGATTCAAAACTCAAAGTTAGTTCTAAAGTCAAGTTTCAATCTATAATAATGTTTCAATTTAAACCTCCTTGTTCTCTTACGAATGACATACACCACGTTGTCATTCTAGGAACCTTTATAAACCTTATTGACCCCTTATACCGTTAATTATAACAGATATCTTTCAAAGCAAAAGACCAAAGACTTGTTTTCCCATTTATGAAAAACCGAAAACGAGAGACTAACATGCTTAAAGTTCTGTTTCTATTTATCAAAATCATATTAATGCCATATTGCATTCAAAATAAGATAATTTATTTTATTTACAAAAAGATTTAAATTTTCAAAGAATCAAAGTCAATTACAAAGTGATTTTATTCAAAGTTAAAAATCTCTGATTTCAAAACCTTATTAAAAGGAAATCGCAATGATTCGCTATCCGCTTGAATCGAAAACAAAGATTTAAGCTGGATTTTGCCTTACGAAAAGTTCTCTATGAAAAACAAATACCCACTAAAGCTCGCCCAATCCAAATGCATACTTAATCGGAACAACATCAGTAAGGATGCAGATAAATGACCTTGTTACTAAAGCGACTTATTGTCAAATCTGCATCACTCGTCTTCAAGGCCGCTTTTGTCGTATAATAAAAATTTCAAATCGAAAGAGTGTACTTAGACTTTCATGATAAATTATAAACCCTTAAATAAAGCTTTAAAGTGGATTATTAGTATCCAATACCTAATAAAAAGATTTGCTCCAAAACTCATGTCACCTTTCATTTTTCTAAATTCGACATTTAAGTCCTGCTTTTGCAAATACAAATTCACCCTAAAGATCGTTATAAACAGTTTTTTACTGCTCTTCGACAATACGAATGGATGCGAATGCCTTTTGTTTGTGAAAATGCACTTCGACTTCAAAGACCACGAATCTATATTTATAATCCCTATTCGAAGTTTTCGTATTGTCTACATTGATGATGTGTTGATTTTTTTCACAAAGTATTGATCAACATTTCAAACATTTAAAGACTTTTCATCTTGTTACTAAAAGGTCAAGTTAGCCCTTTCTAGTTCAAAATTTTTATTTCAAACAAAAGTCCTGCCTCCTGTGTCACCATATTTCCAAAGCGAACCATCACTCCTATGTAAAGATCACTTTTGCTTGCGATAAATTCTCGACAAGATTTCTTTATTAAAACCCAATTACAAAGATTTCTCTGTAGTCTAAATTATGTTCTCGATTTTGTCCTAATATCAATGGGTGATATCTAAACTTTGCATGATAAAGTTAAAAAGAATCCTGCTGTATGGTCAAGAACATACCAAAGCTTGTTAGATTAATAAAGCAACTCATGAAAAATATTCCATGTTTATTTCGTAAACTCGCATTACCTAAAAATTGTTGAAAACCGATGCTTCGATATAAAGTTATGGAGGTATTTTGAAACAAAAAGAAAATGACAGTAAATGATAGCATACAATATGTTTCGCACACTGGAATGATTGCTTAAAAATTATTCTACTATCAAAAAGAAATTCTTTCTATTGTTTTATGCATATCTAAATTCCAAAGTGATTTACTAAATCAAAAATTTTACTTGGGAATTGATTGCAAAGTCGCGCAAAACATGTTTTAGAAAAGTGATGTTCAAAACATCAGATCAAAATGATTTTTGCACGTTGGCAAGCTATTTTAAGTGTATTTGATTTTGATATCAATTTATTAAAGGTGACAAAAAAACTCCCGTTCCCATTTTCTAACCGTAGAATTTCTTCAAAATGATAACGCCGCTAAAGAAGAAAGATAAAGGTAAAGCAGCTTCTCAAAGCACTGATCTCAAGAACCTCTCTGTTAACCCCAATCAACCCCCTCTAAAGACAAACTACTTTCTTCTCCCGCCATGCCCATCAAATCCTCGGGATCGAATTTGGTCAAGATCACAGCCTGCAACACAAATCCATTTCTTCTGATGACCAAGTAAAGCAAATGGACGAATTCCATTACTTCAAATCCCCGAGCTTACGCCGCTCTACAAAGCTTTTCCCAAAGCCAAAACTCCTTCCAAAGTCGAGAAACCTACTTCAAGAAATCACAAAACCTTTTTCTCAAAATGTTGTTGTCTCCGGGCAGAAGCTCATCTTCCCAAATGTGCTTTCTCACCAACACCTCCAAAGAAAACCTCCGATTGGTTCGAGCAAAACCCATTTTCAAAACATTCTTTCTATATAAGACGGATTTTACCATACCGATCCTTTTCAAAGCATTTCAAAGTTTTTTCCTAAAGGCACTGGTTTTTCAAACCACGGGATTTGATAAAACCCCGCCTTATTATCAAAGCATTTTTAAATAATCAATCAGCTTAAATTCAAACATTTTCTTTTCGACGTGTGCCCATCCGTAATCCGCTTATTCCACGGCCACAATCCTAAAAGTATTTGAGTTTCAAATCAACGGGTGATCTACTCCATAATGTCAAAACCTTTCCTTTAAATTTTGAAACCCGATTACCACATCGGTTGACTTTCTCCACCTGGGATTACCAACAAGCCTCGGTATAATACTTTTTTCCTTCAAAACCCAAAGAATCCCACTCATGGTTATTTTTCTTCAATCCGAAAATAACCGCTCGAGCCTTCCAAATTGGTTTCATCACGCGGGAACTTCTTCGTCCAATACCACAAATCCTCACCCAAATGCCACGCACTGTCTAAACTCGTTTAAAGCTCACTATACTCCTTCAACCCAGAAAAGCGTTTCCTTTCTCTGCTTCGCATAAACTTCTTCCTTCCATGGGTCTCTGACGCGAACCTCCGTTTTCATACCTAAGATTCTCAAGTCATCCTTCAAAGAACCTTTTAAAGTCAAATGGTGGTCAAAATTAGCTCATAATGTCCAAATCGATCTGTTAATACGATCAAAGACGGCCTCCTCTAAAAACCTCCTACAACCAACCCTCGAAGCCTCTAAAGCCCAACAAACCTTCCTAAGCCAAAATCCAAAGCTCACTTCTTTTGCTGAGCCAAAACCGAGGGATGAATACTTCAAAGCCATACGAAATGCCTCTCCGCTCCTTGGCCAAGATCATCACTTACCGACACCTCTCAAGTTATGGCAAGACGACATTTAAGATTTAAGAGCCTTTCATTTCCCTTTACTAAAAACGGCATGACTCGCTTCTGCATTTTCTCTCCTAAAGCATTGTAAATAATTATTTGATTATTTACTTTAAAAAAAAAAAAAAAAAAAAAAAAAGATAAGTAATTTATGTATTTTTCTAAGGGTCCATCTGGACACAAGTGAGAGCATATGCACATGTCTCTTCACCCGTATTGTATTTTTCATTTGTACAAAGAAGACCACTATTTAAAGTTACGATCCACTTGTTATCGCAAGCACTTAAAACCCCGCTACAAAGAATAATGCATAGCATTTCACTTGTTATCGTGCACTTAAAATCCCGCTTACAAAGGAATAAAGCTAAAGATTTTGTATATAAACCGAGAGGAAGACTTAGACTTCTGTGTTTTTTATTTCTCTTCTTCTCTTCCTTCTCTCTAAAACTCTCTCTCTCTCTCTAAAGTCCGAAGAGTTCAAAGAAATTTTCTCTGCTTACACAATAGTTCTATCTGTGAGCTGAAAGTGATCGACTAGTTCTTTATCTTCAATCTTCCTGCCTTTCAATCTTCCTTCTGAAAGATTTGAAAATTTGTAAAGCCAACCAAAGCAAAGATGTATGTTAAAATTTCTATTCTTTTAAATTTTAAAGCTTAATGTAATTTAAATTCTCGTAATTTACTTTCAAGCATTTACTTTCAGCAATTTACTTTAAAGCATTTACTTTCGTAATTTACTTTATGTAATTTAAATTTCAGCAATTTAATTTCAAAGCATTTTATTTTACAAAGTATGCTTGCACAGATCGATTCTATCGTATCTCGCTATATAAATCAGACATTCCTCTCGAGGCAAAGAGACCAGATCTCGATCTCTCGCTGTAAATCTTCTCTTCTCCCTCCATTCATTCGAGCACCATTTCGGATCCGATCTCTGCACATGTGTATGTACCCAAGCCCTTAAAAGAACCTAATCAAAGTTGATAATAGCCCAATAATAAAAAGTTAAACAACCACGCTTCAAAGCAACTTAATAATTATTTTGCAAAGCAAAAGTGATTTAAGATATCACCCGAATACTCGAGAGATGCGGGCTATCGGGTCCAAAGGGTTATTAAAGATCGGCTTTTAAAATACCTAAGCCTCTTAACCATCTCTCGATAACAACGCTATTGTACTATATCAAATATTTAAAATCTGACTCAACTGCTGTCCAAATTGCTTGATCATTGTAATGTTTCAAAGAACTCCATTAACAAACTTGGTAAAACTCTTTAAAATCAACCAATCACGATCCAATTATTTTATTAAAGCATTCAATAAAGAATTATAACGTAAAACACACCCGCCTTCGATCCTATTTCCTTCGTGGTGATCTACTCCATAATGTCAAAACCTTTCCTTTAAATTTTGAAAACCCGACACCACATTGTCTGACTTTTCCCACTCGGGATTACCAACAAGCCTCGTATAATACTTTTTTCCTTCAAACCCAAAGAATCCCACTCATGGTTATTTTTCTTCAATCCGAAAATAACCGCTCGTGAGCCTTCCAAATTGGTTTCATCATTGGTGGAACTTTTGGTCCAATACCACAAATCCTCACTCCAAATGCCACGAATTGTCTAAACTCGTTAAAGCTCACTATACTTCTTTCTCCAATCCGAGAAAAGGTTTCCCCTTCTCTCGCTTCTCATAAAACTTCTTCCTTCCATGGGTCTTTATGTGGAACCTCCGTTTTCATACCTAAGATTCCCAAGTCATCCTTCAAAGAACTCTTCTAAAGTCTCTCTCTCTAAAGTCCGAAGAGTTCAAAGAAATTTTCTGCTTATACAACAGTTCTATCACAGAGCTTCGAAGTGATCGATCTAGTTCTTTATCTTCACCTTCCTGCCTTTCAATCTTCCTTCTCGAAAGATTTGAAAATTTGTAAAAGCCAACCAAAGCAAAAAGATGTATGTTAAAATTTCAGCTTCTTTAAATTTTAAA
Source organism: Citrus sp. QX-2021 (assembly GCA_030444885.1). Lineage (NCBI taxonomy): Eukaryota > Viridiplantae > Streptophyta > Magnoliopsida > Sapindales > Rutaceae > Citrus > Citrus sp. QX-2021. Next base: position 8,503 of record JAUJEF010000734.1, read on the forward strand.
GCTTAATGTAATTTAAATTCTCGTAATTTACTTTCAAGCATTTACTTTTCGTAATTTACTTTAAAGCATTTACTTTCGTAATTTACTTTAAAGCATTTACTTTCTGCAATTTACTTTATGTAATTTAAATTTCTGCAATTTAATTTCAAAGCATTTTTATTTTACAAAGCATGCTTGGCAGATCGATCTCTACTGATCTCGCCATATAAATCAGACATTCCTCTCGAGGCAAAGAGACTGCATCTCGATCCTCGCCTGTAAATCTTCTCTTCTCCTCCATTCATTCGTAGAGCACCATTTCTCGGATCCTGGATCTCGTACTTGTGTATGTACTCTAAGCCCTTAAAAGAACCTAATCTAAAGTTGATAATAGCCCAATAAAAGTTAAACAACCACGCTCAAAGCAACTTAATAATTATTCAGAAAGCAAAGCCGATTTAAGTATATCAAATGGAATACTCGAGAAAAGGGCTATTGGTCCAAAGGGTTATTAAAGATCGGCTTTAAAATACCTAAGTTCTAACCATCTCTCGTATAACAACGCTTACGTACTATATCAAATATTTAAAATCGACCAACCGCTGGCCCAAATTGCTTGATCATCAGATGCTTCAAAGAACTCCATTAACAAACTTGTAAAACTTTAAAATCAACCAATCACGATCCAATTATTTTATTAAAGCATTCAATAAAGAGTTTTAACGAAAACACACCCGCCTTCGATCCTATTTCCTTCTCAGACGTGAGCTGAGGGAGGAAAGTGTTTTATTGTTTAATCGGGTATTGTTTAAAATCTTGTGTTTTATTTTGAAGTTTTGTTTTTGGTGAATTTACATCGGTCAGAAGTCCCGCTTTTAGATAAGTGAATCCACCGAGGTCAGAATCCATACCCGTAGCTATACCGACTAAACCAAAAATAGACCATAAGGTCTTGACCATGGATCCTCTATTCGATGTAACATCGCCCTTGTCTAGCTCTTCTTCTTCCGAAGAAGACTAGCGATTCAAAGCATGTCGTGAGTTCTAAGAATTCATTATTGAGAACTTTGATAAAGCAATTGATTGTTGGGAACTTCCAAAATCTCCAAAGAAAAAGATTTACAAAACAAAAATGCTTGATTTTTAAAAATGATTATATTATAAAATCAAGAACGTGACATCACTCTTTCGTAACCTTTTAAACAATTTATTTGCTTTAAAAATCCTTAAAGAAATTAAAAGAAAAGAATTTCAAATATATTCACATTGGTTTAATCCAAACAGTAATAAAGCCCTTAACTAAAGAAGGCTAGATACTTCTATCTCATTGCCCTGTAGATGGTCGATCATCTCTTTTGATGATCTATCAACAAGAAAGATCGAATCCAGCTTTCAGTAAAAGGTCCAATTTCTTTTTGATTGTTATCCAAACATAACACTTTCTCTTAAAGACAAAAATATTTTAAAAAGCATGATTTTTACAAATCAAAACCCATAATTACAAAATGATTAAAGGGTCCATTCCACGCTTTAATTTTCAAGATTTCTTACAAAGCTATGGTCTCTGCTTTGTACGCAACATAAATTCCAAATAAAAGAGATTAAACTCTTCTCTTGCTGCATCGATTTGTCCAAAGCAAACACTGCTATTCCAAAACCGATCCAATGGAAAGACGTTAATCTTCCGTAAGAATGGATCTCAAGGAGTCGCCCCATCTGTAATTCGAAACACCTTGAGCTCCAATACAGAGTTACAAAATGTGACTCCAAGATTCACGGTAAAGTCAAATTATCATTCGTAAGATCTAACTCATCCGCATTTTCCGATAAAGCTTTCGTGCTCAAGCATTCCTTCATTGTAAAGGAAATTCACAAAAGTCCCTCTCGCTATAAACCTTCCTTTTCAAAGTCAACCTAGGTTTTCAACTTCGTGCACATACCTAGTACATCCATAAGATCTCGCTGACTACGCCACTAGTATTCCTCACCCTATCTATACTAGTAGTCAACACGGTTAAGAAAAGGAACCTTCTCCTCCAACTTCCCCTACTTTCTCATTGCCATATGTAAAATGTCATTAATGTCATGAAAAAGATTTCTAATTGAATAAAGCACTTCTTCAAAATGATTTTTATTCGATTTAAACAAAGAAAAGAGAACTCGTTCTTCAAACAATTTTTTGAATCAAAGAAAAGAAATCCAACAAACTTATTATGAATTTGTGAATTTTCATAAAGTTCATATATTGTTTTTCATCGTCTCAAATATATTCTTCGAGAACGACATCTCTTATCCTTTCAAAGAGTCAAACCCTATCACTATTAGAAATAAAATCCCCTGAAAGGAATCTCACTGAAAGTGATAGATCAATCGAGTCTCGAACATCCACCTCTGTGAGTATAACCATAAATCACGGTGAACCTCCCGCTGATATTAGAGCATCACCTTACAAAATTCCAAAACCAAATGATTCTGAGGCAAATTTAAGAGATTATCCAATGTAACAATTTCTCGTAATACTAACTTAAATACAATTTAAAGCAACCTGACTAGAATAGAAAACCAATTCCAAAAGTCAACCATTACTGCTCCATCAATCATTGCTCAAAAGTCACCATTATCGCTTCAAACAAAATCGATTTCGACAAAAGCTTAATGAACCTATTTTCAAACCTTTTCGTGTTTCAAAACTAGCCAAAGGCTTGTCCAAGAGTCAAAATCGATTTTTGCTAAAGCCATTGTAGAACAACTAGACAGATAGAAGTTTCTTTCTTCCTCATCTCAGCAAAGTTCAAACCCCTCGATACTCCACAATCTAGCAAAGACGAGTATTAAACCTCGATGACCAAAGCTCTATAGCCTCCTCCGACTAGAAGCCTTCAAAGAAGATCCTTCTACTCCTAAAGTTAATAAAATCCATCGGGATTTAAATTTCTTCCCATCGTCAAGACTCCACCGTATCTAGCATAGACATAGACACAAGTGCATTAAATCAATCTCGATATAATGCATCCTCGCCATGAGTGGAATATTGATGGTATGTCCGAGTATAATATTCTAGGCTTGTTGCAACAAATGACAATGGTAAATAATGCCTATAAAACCCCAAGCAGAACTTCGATCGCGCCATTTCGTAAATCCTCACGCCGGCTTTATCGGGTCAATCAAAGGTTGCATGGATCATCTTCTCACTAATCTAAGCAACAACTAGACATTCTAAATTCCTTCAAGTCGATGAAAATTTGAGCTCTCTATTCTCGATGAGTTCAACAATCCAATCCAGTGATGACGCTGCTACTCTAATTTTGACCATTTCCTCCATTTCATCGGGTGATCCTTCTCATCTTCGTGATAAGAACGCCGAGTTACTACATAATTTAAGATGTAGGAAACTTAGTGAATTCCAAAGCTATAAAAGCACTTTCTTCACTGCCTCTTCCTTAGTGACGATGCTAATCATACAACTTGAAAGAAAATTTTGCTTGATTACCAACTCTCCTATATAAGTTGTAAATTCCATTAAAGCCCTCGTACGATAACCGTATCCCCATGCGAACTTAACTTACTTATGTGAGTTAGTTAGCTTTTGTCAACAAAGAATGTTTAAAGATCTCACAAGATTTGAATTACGTAAACGCCTTAAGTACGAGCTAAGAAGTCTAAACAAGAATTAGGCTAAGTTTCGCAAACAATTCAATTATGACTCCCTTTAAAACTTCTACTTCCAAAGATCAGAATGTGAGTGTTCTAAACCTCGCAAAAACATTACAAATCTAGAAATTTTAGAAATCCTTTCGTAATTTTAGAGAACTTCCTTATAAGAAACCTTCGAGGCCTTATAAGAAACTCCAAGTTCCCTAAAAAGAGTTCAAAGCCAAACCAAAAACTCCTTTCACTCCTTTCAATTACAAAGAAGTTTATATGTCAGCAGATGTGGCATGAAAGGTCATACCGCAGCATCGCAGTAGAACGAACAAAAAGCTTCATGAGCTTGATCTTCGTGATGAGATCTTTCCAAATTAATTTCCTCTTTCTTGCTGAGTCTTCCTGATTCTGAGTCTTCCATGCCGGGAGACGTTGACCTCTATCAAGTCGATGAGCTAATCGACTGAGATGACTCCGCATCTAAAGCAGCAGTGAATCAATCGACTCATTTTTTAAAGAAAATCAATGTTTTGACTAAAGACCAAGAGACTTTTCTTGAACTTGTAAAACATATTTCGATCCAAATCTTCAAAAGAATATCTTGATAAACTTTTGAAAACTTTGATTTTAATAAAGCCGAGACTTCTAAAGTCCCAATTGTCAAAAAGAATTTTACGATCTTACCCAGATTTTAGATAAAAAGAAAACTAAGAAGTCAACGCCACGATTCAAGATCTTCAAAAGGAAATCAAAGAGATTAAACCCGAGATTAAGGATTTAAAAGAAAAATGTAAAAATGATTCTAAACTATCCAACTCCTTTTACAAAAACATTCGATAATGATTCGATAAAGATATCGATTCGATGGTGATCATAATGACCAAAATGTTGATAATATTCAATCCATGCCAAATGATTTTTGTTTGTTTTAAAACAAATCACCACCAGAAAGTATTTAATTAAAACTTCTTTTAATTTTTTTCTAAAGATTTTGCTATTGACGCCATTGCTTCTTTTCGACATCTGGTGCCGATTTAAATTGTTTAAGAGAGGACATTGTCCCCAAAAGATTTCATTAAAAGACAAAAGAAAGGCTTTCGCCTAATGATTCAAAACTCAAAGTTAGTTCTAAAGTTCAAGCCTCAATCTATAACAATGGTTTTCAATTTAAAACCTCCTTGTTCTTACGAATGACATACACCATGTTGTCATTCTAGAACTCCTTTATAAACCTTATTACCCCTTATACCGTTAATTATAACAAGATATCTTTCAAAGCAAAAGACTAAAGACTTGTTTTCCCATTTATCAAAAAACCAAAACGAGAGATTTGAATATAGCTTAAAGCCTCTGCTTCTATTTATCAAAATCATATTAATGCCATATTGCATTCAAAAGAAGATAATTTATTTTATTTACAAAAAGATTTAAATTTTCAAAGAATTGAAAGTCAATTACAAAGTGATTTTATTCAAAGAAAATCTCTCCGATTTCAAAACCCTTGTTGAAAAGGAAATCTGGCCGATTTGCCATCTCGCTTTTTTGAATCGAAAAAAGATTAAGTGGATTTGCCTTAATAAAGTTCCTTTGATGAAAAACAAATACCCACTAAAGCTCGCCCAATTCAAATGAATATGGAATTGGAACAATATCAAAGGATGAGATAAATGACCTTGTTACTAAAGGATTTATTGTCAAATCTAGATCACCTTGGTCTTGTGCCGCTTTTTATGTTAATAAAAATTCTCAAATCGAAAGAGTGTACCTAGACTTGTGATAAATTATAAACCCTTAAATAAAGCTTTAAAGTGGATTAGGTATCCAATACCTAATAAAAAGATTTGCTCCAAAACCGTGTTCAGCTTTTCATTTTTTCTAAATTTGATATGAAGTCTGGTTTTTGCAAATACAAATTCACCCTAAAGATCGTTATAAAACAGCCTTTTATCGTTCTTTGACAATACGAATGGACAAGAATGCCTTTTGGTTTCAAAAATGCACCTCGTAATTTCAAAGAATCATGAACGATATTTATAATCCCTATTCGAAGTTTTGCATTGTCTATATTGATGATGTGTTGATTTTTTCACAAAGTATTGATCAACATTTCAAACATTTAAAGACTTTTCATCTTGTTACTAAAAAGGTGGGTTAGCTCCTTTCTAGTTCAAAATTTTCTTTATTTCAAACAAAAGTCCTGCCTCCTAGGTCACCATATTTCCAAAGGAACCATCACTCCTATAAAGATCACTTTTGTTTGGCAGATAAATTCCCCGACAAGATTTTCGACAAAACCCAATTACAAAGATTTCTGTAGTCTAAATTATGTTCTCGATTTTTGTCCTAATATCAATAGGATATCTAAACCTTGCATGATAGGTTAAAAAGAATCCTCGCTGCAATGGTCAAGAACATACCAAAGTCATAGATTAATAAAGCAATCTGTGAAAATATTCCATGTTTATTTCTTGCAAATCCCGCATTACCTAAAATTGTTGAAACCGATGCTTCTGATATAGTTATGGAGGTATTTTGAAACAAAAAGAAAATGACAAAGAAATGATAGTACAATATGTTTCGCACACTGGAATGATTGCTTAAAAATTATTCTACTATCAAAAAGAAATTTTTCTATTGTTTTATGCATATCTAAATTCCAAAGTGATTTACTAAATCAAAAATTTTTACTTAGAATCGATTGTAAAGTCGCAAAACATGTTTTAGAGAAGGATGTTCAAAACATTGCATCAAAACAGATTTTTGCACGTTGGCAAGCTATTTTAAGTGTATTTGATTTTGATATTGAATTTATTAAAGGTGACAAAAACTCTGTTCCTGATTTTCTAACCAGAGAATTTCTTCAAAACAGATAATGCCGCTAAAGAAGAAAGATAAAGGTAAAGTAGCTTCTCAAAGTTACCGGATCTCAAGAACCTTCTAAAGAACCCCAATCAACCCTCTAAAGACAAACTACTTTCTTCTCGCCATGCCCATCAAATCCCTGGATCGAATTGGCACAAGATCATGAGCTCAATACAAATCCATTTCTTCGATGACCAAGAAAGCAATGGATGAATTCCATTACCAAATCCCCGAGCTTATGCCGCATCTACAAAGCTTTTCCCAAAGCCAAAACCCTTCCAAAGTCGAGAAACCTACTTCTCAAGAAATCACAAAACCTTTTTTTCAAAATGTTGTTGTCTCCGCAGAAAGCTCATCTTCCCAAATTGTGCTTTCACCAACACCTCCAAAGAAAACCTCCGATTGGTTTGATAAAACCCATTTTCAAAACATTCTTTCTATGTAAGATGGATTTTACCATACCGATCCTTTTCAAAGCATTTCAAAGTTTTTCCCCAAAGGCTGGTTTTTCAAACCATGGGATTTGATAAAACCCCAGCCTTATTATCAAAGCATTTTGTAAATAATCGAATCAGCTTAAATTCAAACATTTCTTTTTTCGACAAAGCCCATCCAGAATCGGCTTATTCCACTCGCCACAATCCTAAAAGTATTGAGCCCAAATCAATGGGGTGATCTACTCCATAATGTCAAAACCTTTCCTTTAAATTTTGAAACCCGATTACACACATTGTCGGACTTTCTCCTACCGGGATTACCAACAAGCCCGGTATAATACTTTTTTCCTTCAAAACCCAAAGAAATCCCACTCATGGTTATTTTTCTTCAATCCGAAAATAACCGCTCGTGAGCCTTCCAAATTGGTTTCATCATGGTGGAACTTTTCGTCCAATACCACAAATCCTCACTCCAAATGCCACGAATTGTCTAAACCTCGTTTAAAGCTCACTATACTCCTTCGAATCCGAGAAAAGGTTTCCCTTTCTCTGCTTCGCACAAACTTCTTCCTTCCATGGGTCTTGATGGAACCTCCGCTTTTCATACCCAAGATTCCCAAGTCATCCTTCAAAGAACCTTTAAAGTCAAATGGTGGTCAAATTACGAACAGTCCAAATTGATCATAACATGATCAAAGATTGGCTCTCCTCTAAAAACCTCCTACAACCAACCCTCGAAGCCTCTAAAGCCCAACAAACCTTCCTAAGCCAAAAATCCAAAGCCTCAGCTCTCTTTTGGCGAGCGCTAAAACCGAGGATGAATACTTCAAAGCCATGGACAGCCTCTCCGCTCCCTGGCCAAGATCATCAGCTTGGTCGACACCTCGGGCAAGACGAAGACGATGACGAAGATGAAGAGCCTTTCATTTCCTCGAGACGAAAACGGCAAGATGACTGCTTTTGCATTTTCTCTCCTAGAAAGCATTGTAAATAATTATTTGATTATTTACTTTAAAAAAAAAAAAAAAAAAAAAAAAGATAAGTAATTTATGTATTTTTCGGTGGTCCATTTGACACAGCTGAGAGCGCACATGTCTCTTCACCCGTATTGTATTTTCATATTTGTACAAAGAAGACCACTATTTAAAGTTACGATCCACTTGTTATCGCGTGCACTTAAAACCCCGCTACAAAGGAATAAAGGCAGATTTCACTTGTTATCGTGCACTTAAAATCCCGCCACAAAGGAAATGCTTAAAGATTTTTTGTATATAAACCGAGAGGAAGACTTAGACTCTCTGTGCTTTTTTATTTCTTCTTCTTCCTTCTCTCTAAAAACTCTCTCTCTCTCTAAAGTCCGAAGAGTTCAAAGAAATTTTCTGCTTACACAATAGTTCTATCACAGTAGCTTGAGTGATCGACTAGTTCTTTATCTTCAATCTTCCTGCCTTTCAATCTTCCTTCTGAAAGATTTGAAAATTTGTAAAAGCCAACCAAAGCAAAGATGTATGTTAAAATTTCAGTTCTTTAAATTTTAAAGCTTAATGTAATTTAAATTTCGCAATTTACTTTCAAGCATTTACTTTCGTAATTTACTTTAAAGCATTTACTTTTCGTAATTTACTTTATGTAATTTAAATTTCTGCAATTTAATTTCAAAGCATTTTATTTTACAAAGCATGCTTGCAGATCGATCTCTATCGACCGCCATATAAATCGTACATTCCTCTCGAGGCAAAGAGACTCGATCTCGATCCTCGCTTGTAAATCTTCTCTTCTCCCTCCATTCATTCGTAGCACCATTTCCGGATCCTGATCTGCATCACAGATGTACTCAAGCCCTTAAAAGAACCTAATCTAAAGTTGATAATAGCCCAATAAAAAGAAACAACCACGCTCAAAGCAACTTAATAATTATTTCGTAAAGCAAAAGTGATTTAGATATCAAATTGAATACTCGAGAGCGCGGCTATCGTCCAAAGGGTTATTAAAGATCGCTTTTAAAATACCTAAGCCTAACCATCTCTCGATAACAACGCCACGTATTTATATCAAATATTTAAAATCACCAACCGCCCAAATTTCGTTTGATCATTGTATGTTTCAAAGAACTCCATTAACAAACTTGGTAAAACTTTTTAAAATCAACCAATCACGATCCAATTATTTTATTAAAGCATTCAATAAAGAGTTTTAACGAAAAACACACACCGCATCTTCGATCCTATTTCCTTCTCGCATCGAGCTATGGGAGGAAAGTGTTTTATTGTTTAATTGGGTATTGTTTAAAATCTTGTGTTTTATTTTGAAGTTTTGTTTTTTGTGGTGAATTTTTACTCGGTTGTAAGTCCCGCTTTTAGATAAGGAACTACCGAGGGTCAGAATCCATACCGTAGCCTATACCGACTAAAACCAAAAATAGACCATAAGGTCTTGACCATGGATCCTCTATTCGATGTAACATCGCCCTTGTCTAGCTCTTCTTCCGGAAGAAGACTAGCGATTCAAAGCATGTCGTGAGTTCTAAGAATTCATTATTGAGAACTTTGATAAAGCAATTGATTACGGAACTTCCAAAATCTCCAAAGAAAAGATTTACAAAACAAAAATGCTTGATCTTTTAAAAATGATTATATTATAAAAATCAAGAACGTGACATCACTCTTTCGTAACTTTTGAAACAATTTATTTGTTTTCAAAAATCCTTAAAGAAATTAAAAGAAAAGAATTTCAAATATATTCACATCGTTTAATCCAAATAGTAATAAAGTTCTTAACTAAAGAAGCGCTTAGATACTTCTTCTATCTCATTGCCCTAGAGATGGTCGATTCATCTCTTTTGACGATTCATTGCTAAGTAAAGATCGAATCCACTTTGAAAGGTCCAATTTCTTTTTTGATTGTTATCCAAACATAACACTTTCTCTTAAAGACAAAAATATTTTAAAAAGCATGATTTTACAAATCAAAACCCATAATTACAAAATGATTAAAGTGGTCCATTCCAGCCGCTTTAATTTTCAAGATTTCTTACAAAGTTATGGTCTCTGCTTTTGTACGCAACATAAATTCCAAATAAAAGAGATGAAACTCTTCTCTGCATGATCGACTTGTCCAAAGCAAACACTCTGTCATTCCAAACCGATCCAATGGAAAGACGTTAATCTTCCGTAAGAATGGATCCTCAAGCGAGCGTTCTACATCTGAATTCCAAACAACTTGAGCCCAATACAGAGTTACAAAATGTGACTCAAGATTCGACGGTAAAGTCAAATTATCATTCGTAAGATCTAACTCATCCGCATTTTCCGATAAAGCTTCGTGCTCAAGCATTCCTTCATTGTAAAGGAAATTCACAAAAGTCCCTTCGTTATAAACCTTCCTTTTCAAAGTCAACCTAGGTTTTCAACTTCAGTATATACCTAGTACATCCATAAGATCTGTTGACTATGCCACTAGTATTCCTCACCCTATCTATACTAGTAGTCAACACAAGTTAAAAGGAACCTTCTCCTCCAACTTCCCCTACTTTCTCTCACGTTATGTAAAATGTCATTAATGTCATCAAAAAGATTTCAATGAATAAAGCACTTCTTCAAAATGATTTTTATTCAGATTTAAACAAAGAAAAGAGAATTTGTTCTTCAAACAATTTTTGAATCAAAGAAAAGAAATCCAACAAACTTATTATGAATTTGTGAATTTTCATAAAGTTCATATATTGTTTTTTGATCGTTCGAAATATATTCTTCTCGAGAACGACATCTCTTATCCTTTCAAAGAGTCAAACCCTATCACTATTAAAGAAAATCCCTCGAAGGAATCTTTACCGGAAAGTGATAGATCAATCGAGTCCAACATCCACCTCTGGTGAGTATAACCATAAATCATGGCAGAACCTCCCGCTGATATTAGAGCATCACCTTACAAAATTCCAAAACCAAATGATTCCGAGGCAAATTTAAGTAGATTATCCAATGTAACAATTTCGTAATACTAACTTAAATACAATCTGAAAGCAATGACTAGAATAAAACCAATTCCAAAAGTCAACCACATCGCTCCATCAATCATTGCTCAAAAGTCGATTCATTATCGCTTCAAACAAAATCGAGATTCGAAAAAGCTTAATGAACCTATTTTCAAACCTTTTCGTGTTTCAAAACTAGCCAAAGGCTTGTCCAAGAGTCAAAATCGATTTTGCTAAAGCCATTGACAGAGAACAACTAGACAGATAAGTCGTTTCTTCCTCATCTAGCAGAAAGTTCAAATTGCCTCCGATACTCCACAACCCAGCAAGATCGAGTATCAACCTCGATGACCAAAGCTCTATAGCCTCCTCTCCGACTTAAGCCTTCAAAGAAGATCCTTCTACTCCTAAAGCGAATAAAATCCATTGGGATTTATTTCTTCCCATCACAAGACTCCACCAGATCTAGCAAGATAGACATTGACAAGCGCATTAAATCAATCTCGATATAATGCATCCTCGCCCATGAAAGGGAATATCGATGGTATGTCCGAGTATAATATTCTAGGCTTGTTGCAACAAATGACAATGGCAAATTAACGCCTATAAACCCAAGCAGAACTTCGATCGTGCCATTTTCGTAAATCCTCATCGCCGCTTTATCGTCAATCAAAGGTCATGGGATCATCTTCTCACTAATCAAGAACAACTAGACATTCTAAATTCTCTTCAAGTCGATGAAAATGAGTCTCTATTCTCGATGAGTTCAACAATCCAATCCAGTGATGTCTATACTTCCATTTTGACCATTTCTCCATTTCATCGGGTGATCCTTCTCATCTTCGTGATAAGAACGCCGAGTTACTACATAATTTAAGATGTAGGAAACTTAGTGAATTCCAAAGCTATAAAAGCACTTTCTTCACTGCCTCTTCTGTGGATTTATGCTAATCATACAACTTGAAAGAAAATTCTTGTCGGATTACCAACTCTCCTTATAGAATGTTAGAAATTCCATTAAAGTTTCAGATGATAATCCGTATCCCTTATGACGAACTTACTTACGGATGAGTTAGCCAGCTTTTGTCAACAAAGTTAGGTTTAAAGATCTCACAAGATTTGAAATTACGTAAACGCCTTAAGTACGAGCTTAAGAAGTCTAAACAAGCATTGAAGGTTTCGTAAACAATTCAATTATGACTCCCTTTAAAACTTCTACTTCCAAAGATCAGAATGGCATGAAAGTGTTCTAAACCTCGCAAAAACATTACAAATCTAGAAATTTTAGGAAATCCTTTCGTAATTTTGTATAACTTCCTTATAAGAAACCTTCGAGGCCTTATAAGAAACCCAAGTTCCCTAAAAAGAGTTCAAAGCCAAACCAAAAACTCCTTTCACTCCTTTCAATTACAAAGTTAGCTATATGTCACAGACGCTGGCATGAAAGGTCATACCGCAGCATCGCAGAATGAACAAAAAGCTTCATGAGCTTGATTCGCGATGAGATCTTTCCAAATTAACTCTCTTCTTCGCTGAGTCTTCTCGATTCTCGAGTCTTCCATGCTGGGAGACAAAGTGACCCCTATCAAGTTGGGATGAGTTAATTGACTCAGATGACTCGCATCTAGCAGAAGAGTGAATCAATCGACTCATTTTTAAAGAAAATCAATGTTTTGACTAAAGATCAAGAGACTTTTTTTGAACTTGTAAAACATATTTCGATCCAAATCTTCAAAAAGAATATTGATAAACTTTTGAAAACTTTGATTTTAATAAAGTGTTCGAGACTTCTAAAGTCCCAATTGTCAAAAAGAATTCTTATGATCTTACCTGCATTTGCATAAAAAGAAAACTAAGTCAACGCCACTTATTCAAGATCTTCAAAAGGAAATCAAAGAGATTAAACTCTGAGATTAAGGATTTAAAAGAAAACAGAAAAAATGATTCTCAAACTATCCAACTCCTTTTACAAAAACATTTGGATAATGATTCTCGATAAAGATATCGATTCTCGATGGTGATCATAATGACCAAAATGCTGATAATATCAATCCATGCCAAATGATTTTTTGTTTGTTTTAAAACAAATCACCACCGTAAAGTATTTAATTAAAACTCTTTAATTTTTTCTAAAGATTTTGCTATTGACGCCATTGCCCTTTTTGACACTCGGGAAGCCGATTTAAATTGTTTAAGCAGATAGACATTGTCCCCAAAAGATTTCATGAAAAGACAAAAAGAAAGGCTTTTTCGCGCAACCCATTCAAAACTCAAAGTTAGTTCTAAAGTCAAGCCTCAATCTATAACAATGGTTTTGAATTTAAAACCTCCTTTGTTCTTACGAATGACATACACCATGTTGTCATTCTAGAACTCCTTTTATAAACCTTATTACCCTTATACCGTTAATTATAATAAAAGATATCTTTCAAAGCAAAAGACCAAAGACTTGTTTTCCCATTTATCAAAAAACCGAAAACGAGAGATTTCAATATAGTTAAAGTCTGCTTCTATTTATCAAAATCATATTAATGCCATATTGCATTCAAAAGAAGATAATTTATTTTATTTACAAAAAGATTTAAATTTTCAAAGAATTGAAAGTCAATTACAAAATGATTTTATTCAAAGAAAAATCTCTGATTTCAAAACCCTTATTGAAAGCGAAATCAGGTCGATTTGCCATCTCGCTGGAATCGAAAAACAAGATTTAGTGGATTTGCCTTACGAAAGTTCCTTTGATGAAAAACAAATACCCACTAAAGCTCGCCCAATTCAAATGAATATGGAATTGGAACAACATTGTAAGGATGAGATAAATGACCTTGTTATTAAAGATTTATTGTCAAATCTAGATCACTCATGGTCTCATGCCGCTTTTTTATGTTAATAAAAAATTCTGAAATCGAAAGAGGTGTACCTAGACTTGTGATAAATTATAAACCCTTAAATAAAGCTTTAAAGTGATTAGTATCCAATACCTAATAAAAAGATTTGCTTCCAAAAAACTGTTGTTCAAATTTTCATTTTTTCTAAATTGATATTAAGTCCGCTTTTGGCAAATACAAATTCACCCTAAAGATCGTTATAAAACAAATTTTTTATCGCTCCTTCGACAATACTTAATGGACAAGAATGCCTTTCGGTTTGAAAATGCACCCTCGTAATTTCAAAGAATCATGAACGATATTTATAATCCCTATTTCGAGTTTTGCATTGTTCTACATTGATTGATGTGTTGATTTTTTTCACAAAGTATTGATCAACATTTCAAACATTTAAAGACTTTTCATCTTGTTACTAAAAAGGTCGGGTTAGCCTCTTTCAGTTCAAAATTTCTTTATTTCAAACAAAAGTCCTGTTCCTAGGTCACCATATTTCCAGCGAACCATCACCTATGTAAAGATCACTTTTGTTTGCAGATAAATTTCTTCGACAAGATTTTGACAAAACCCAATTACAAAGATTTCGGTAGTCTAAATTATGTTCTCGATTTTTGTCCTAATATCAATAGATATCTAAACCTTTGCATGATAGTTAAAAAGAACTCTCGCTGCATGGTCAAGAACATACCAAAGTTGTTAGATTAATAAAGCAATCTGCGAAAATATTCCATGTTTATTTCTTGCAAATCCCGCATTACCTAAAATTGTTGAAACTGATGCTTCCGATATAAAGTTATGGAGGTATTTTGAAACAAAAAGAAAATGACAAAGAACAGATAAGTACAATATGTTTCGCACATTGGAATGACGCCTTAAAAAATTATTCTACTATCAAAAAGAAATTCTTTCTATTGTTTTATGCATATCTAAATTCCAAAGTGATTTACTAAATCAAAATTTTTACTTAGAATTGATTGTAGTCAGCAAAACATGTTTTAGAAAAGATGTTCAAAACATCGCATCAAAATGATTTTTGCACGCTGGCAAGCTATTTTAAGTGTATTTGATTTTGATATTGAATTTATTAAAGCGTGACAAAACTGCTCTCGATTTTCTAACCAGAGAATTTCTTCAAAACAGATAATGCCGCTTAAAGAAGAAAGATAAAGGTAAAGCAGCTTCAAAGTTATCGATCTCAAGAACCTTCTAAAGAACCCCAATCAACCCTCTAAAGACAAACTACTTTCTTCTCGCCATGCCCATCAAATCCTCGGATCGAATCTGGTCGAAGATCACGGAGCCCAATACAAATCCATTTTTTTCGATGACCAAGTAAAGCAATGGATGAATTCCATT
>JAUJEF010000735.1:10000-12500 GCA_030444885.1 Citrus sp. QX-2021
ACCCTAAACCCTAAACCCTAAACCCTAAACCCTAAACCCTAAACCCTAAACCCTAAACCCTAAACCCTAAACCCTAAACCCTAAACCCTAAACCCTAAACCCTAAACCCTAAACCCTAAACCCTAAACCCTAAACCCTAAACCCTAAACCCTAAACCCTAAACCCTAAACCCTAAACCCAAAACCCAAAACACAAAACCCTAAACCCTAAACCCTAAACCCTAAACCCTAAACCCTAAACCCTAAACCCTAAACCCTAAACCCTAAACCCTAAACCCTAAACCCTAAACCCTAAACCCTAAACCCTAAACCCTAAACCCTAAACCCTAAACCCTAAACCCTAAACCCTAAACCCTAAACCCTAAACCCTAAACCCTAAACCCTAAACCCTAAACCCTAAACCCTAAACCCTAAACCCTAAACCCTAAACCCTAAACCCTAAACCCTAAACCCTAAACCCTAAACCCTAAACCCTAAACCCTAAACCCTAAACCCTAAACCCTAAACCCTAAACCCTAAACCCTAAACCCTAAACCCTAAACCCTAAACCCTAAACCCTAAACCCTAAACCCTAAACCCTAAACCCTAAACCCTAAACCCTAAACCCTAAACCCTAAACCCTAAACCCTAAACCCTAAACCCTAAACCCTAAACCCTAAACCCTAAACCCTAAACCCTAAACCCTAAACCCTAAACCCTAAACCCTAAACCCTAAACCCTAAACCCTAAACCCTAAACCCTAAACCCTAAACCCTAAACCCTAAACCCTAAACCCTAAACCCTAAACCCTAAACCCTAAACCCTAAACCCTAAACCCTAAACCCTAAACCCTAAACCCTAAACCCTAAACCCTAAACCCTAAACCCTAAACCCTAAACCCTAAACCCTAAACCCTAAACCCTAAACCCTAAACCCTAAACCCTAAACCCTAAACCCTAAACCCTAAACCCTAAACCCTAAACCCTAAACCCTAAACCCTAAACCCTAAACCCTAAACCCTAAACCCTAAACCCTAAACCCTAAACCCTAAACCCTAAACCCTAAACCCTAAACCCTAAACCCTAAACCCTAAACCCTAAACCCTAAACCCTAAACCCTAAACCCTAAACCCTAAACCCTAAACCCTAAACCCTAAACCCTAAACCCTAAACCCTAAACCCTAAACCCTAAACCCTAAACCCTAAACCCTAAACCCTAAACCCTAAACCCTAAACCCTAAACCCTAAACCCTAAACCCTAAACCCTAAACCCTAAACCCTAAACCCTAAACCCTAAACCCTAAACCCTAAACCCTAAACCCTAAACCCTAAACCCTAAACCCTAAACCCTAAACCCTAAACCCTAAACCCTAAACCCTAAACCCTAAACCCTAAACCCTAAACCCTAAACCCTAAACCCTAAACCCTAAACCCTAAACCCTAAACCCTAAACCCTAAACCCTAAACCCTAAACCCTAAACCCTAAACCCTAAACCCTAAACCCTAAACCCTAAACCCTAAACCCTAAACCCTAAACCCTAAACCCTAAACCCTAAACCCTAAACCCTAAACCCTAAACCCTAAACCCTAAACCCTAAACCCTAAACCCTAAACCCTAAACCCTAAACCCTAAACCCTAAACCCTAAACCCTAAACCCTAAACCCTAAACCCTAAACCCTAAACCCTAAACCCTAAACCCTAAACCCTAAACCCTAAACCCTAAACCCTAAACCCTAAACCCTAAACCCTAAACCCTAAACCCTAAACCCTAAACCCTAAACCCTAAACCCTAAACCCTAAACCCTAAACCCTAAACCCTAAACCCTAAACCCTAAACCCTAAACCCTAAACCCTAAACCCTAAACCCTAAACCCTAAACCCTAAACCCTAAACCCTAAACACTAAACCCTAAACCCTAAACCCTAAACCCTAAACCCTAAACCCTAAACCCTAAACCCTAAACCCTAAACCCTAAACCCTAAACCCTAAACCCTAAACCCTAAACCCTAAACCCTAAACCCTAAACCCTAAACCCTAAACCCTAAACCCTAAACCCTAAACCCTAAACCCTAAACCCTAAACCCTAAACCCTAAACCCTAAACCCTAAACCCTAAACCCTAAACCCTAAACCCTAAACCCTAAACCCTAAACCCTAAACCCTAAACCCTAAACCCTAAACCCTAAACCCTAAACCCTAAACCCTAAACCCTAAACCCTAAACCCTAAACCCTAAACCCTAAACCCTAAACCCTAAACCCTAAACCCTAAACCCTAAACCCTAAACCCTAAACCCTAAACCCTAAACCCTAAACCCTAAACCCTAAACCCTAAACCCTAAACCCTAAACCCTAAACCCTAAACCCTAAACCCTAAACCCTAAACCCTAAACCCTAAACCCTAAACCCTAAACCCTAAACCCTAAACCCTAAACCCTAAACCCTAAACCCTAAACCCTAAACCCTAAACCCTAAACCCTAAACCCTAAACCCTAAACCCTAAACCCTAAACCCTAAACCCTAAA
>JAUJEF010000735.1:22500-23525 GCA_030444885.1 Citrus sp. QX-2021
GCGGGCTTTGTTGGCAGCCCGTTTACTTGGACTAATGGGCACACCTGGCGGCGGCTTGATAGAGTTGTTTGCAATGCCCGTTGGTCAGCTTTTTTCTCCGTTTTTCGGGTTTCGCATCTGAATCGCACTGCCTCCGATCATTCTCCCCTTCTCCTGTCTTGGGATCGAGATTCGATTAGAGGCCCTTCTCGGTTTAAATTCCTCCATGTTTGGCTCAAGCACCCGGGTCTCATTGATATTGTGCGGCACTCCTGGAATGCTCCAGTGGTCGGTGCTGGGATGAGGGCCTTTCAGCAGAAGCTTGTCCGGTTAAAGCTCTGCTTGAAAGCTTGGAATAAAGATGTATTTGGCAACGTCTTCTCTCAGGTTCAGCAGGCGGAGGAAGAGGTGGCTCAGAAGGAGAGATTGTATGATATTTCTGGTTCTGCTGATGACCGAGCTTCCTTTTCTGAGGCTAGGGCTCGATTACAGCAGGCTTTGCTCCGTGAGGAGATCTTTATGCGCCAGCAGTCTAGTGTCAGATGGGTCCGCGAGGGCGACTCCAACACCCGCTTTTTCCACGCCATGATCCGGAAAAAGCGTCAGTTATTCCATATCCACAGGATTCGTGATGATTCGTCTTCTGAGTGGATTACTGACCCTTCTGCTGTTGCCGCTTCTGCTGTTGATTTTTTTCGGGATTTATTGTCTGGGGACGACGGGCAGTTCCAGCAGACTGATTTCGACACCATTCCCACTCTTGTGACTGCGGAGGATGATGCCGTTTTATGCAGGGAGCCGGATATTGATGATGTTAGACGGGCGGTCTTTTCCATTGATCCTGAGAGCGCCCCGGTCTTGATGGCTTCTGCAGCAGGTTTTACCAGGTTTGCTGGGACATTGTAGGGCGGGACTTATTAGATGCTGTTCTCGACTATTTCCGAGGTTCGGCCATGCCCAGGGGCTTTCAGAGCACTTTATTGATTCTTTTGCCCAAGAAGGAATCCCCTTCCTCTTGGATTGACTTCCGGCCGATCAGTCTCTGT